>CM032453.1:32258766-32328766 GCA_019049505.1 Pachyrhynchus sulphureomaculatus | reverse complement strand
AAAATACATCCCAAATGAATTTTCAACAAAGTTTTTTTCCTATCTTTAGTGAAAACTGGTGACCTTGAATTTTTTTTATATATACTAGATAAATTATTAAAGGTAATGCACTCGTGATAATTTTCGTTCAATCTACACCCTGTGGAGAATATTCCAGAATTTTTTCAAAATTTCTTGATCAGTACTTTTCGAGATAAGGTAGGAAGACAGCGATTTTTTTGCATTTTTTTAAAGATAATACAAAGAGAATTGTGCCCAAGTATTACATTATATATATTTTTGAACTCGCTTTCATTTGACACCCTTCTGACTCATTAAAAAAAAAAAAAAATTCCTTCCGATTTCAGCCCCCAAAACTAACCCCTTAAGTCAAAATTTAACTTTCAAAACTACACGGCTCTGATGAGGCCATAAATTTCTATATTAGTGCCAAATTTCAATTTTCTATGTCAAATAGTTTCGGAGAAAATCGGATATGACGGACAGATAGACAGACGGACACCGAAGTGATCTTACAAGTGTTCCGTACGGAACACTGAAAATGTTCAATAATTGTCCGTGCGACAGTTCCGGTTTTACGAAAATCGTCGTTTTTAGTGTTCCATACGGAACACCTATAAGATCACTTCGGTCACGGTCGGTGTCTGTCTGTCCGTCCGTCTGTCTGTTTATCTGTCTGACACACCCGATTTTCTCTGAAGCTATTTGACATAGAAAGTTGAAATTTGGAACTAATATAGGAATTGGTGGCCCCATCATAGCCTTGTAGTTTTGAAAGTTACATTTTGACTTAAAGTGTGGGTTTTAGTTGAAATAGGAAGTGAAAAGGAGATTTTTTATCAGGTCATTGAGTGGGGTGTCAAAGAACTAGTGAAAACACGAGTTCAAAAATATATATAATGTAATATTTGCGCACACTTTTCTTTGTATTATTTTTAAAAAATTGCCAAAAATCGCTGTCGCCCCCTTATCCCGAAAAATACTGTTTAAAAAATTTTGAAAAAATTCTGGAATAATCTGCACATGGTATAGATTGAACGAAAATTATGACGAGTGCATTACCTTTAAGAATTTATCTGGTATATAAAAAAAACAAAAATTTGAAGGTCATCAGTTTTCAACAAAAATCCGAATCAAACTTTGTTGAAAACTCAATTGGGGTGTCTTTTATGAAGTCATTCATCATTTTATACCTCCGTAACATAAATTTTTATCCTAAAGGCAATCAACGTATGGAACACTAATTGCGCAAGTTCGACTTGCAGTTGGCCGATTTTTATTTAATTAGTAGTTGTAATAAAACTAAAACATGGCTTGGAATCAACAAATAAATTTTAAGATTTTTCTATCCGTCTAACATATTTCAAATTCAAGTCAAAAACTGATCAAATACGATTTTGTCCAATCTAGCTAAAATTTTGTATGCTACCATAAAATGAAATTCAAACACTTTTGTCTAATGTTTTCGATATTTCAGAAACCAGGGTGACTTTTGGACTATAGAAAATTTCAAATTTCCCGTCAAACAAAATATATATATATATATATATATATATATATATATATATATATATATATATATATATATATATATAGTAAAAGACAGAAAGTGTGCGAGATATGAGATTTTCCGTATTAAATTAAGAAAAAAAGCGAATTTATAGGTTTTAAACCAAAAAAATGATTTTGCAGTGCCGGCTATTATTTGTTGACGGGAAATTTGAAATTTTCTATAGTCCAAAAGTCACCCTGGTTTCTGAAATATCGAAAACATTAGACAAAAGTGTTTGAATTTCATTTTATGGTAGCATACAAAATTTTAGCTAGATTGGACAAAAATCGTATTTGATCAGTTTTTGACTTGAATTTGAAATATGTTAGACGGATAGAAAAATCTTAAAATTTATTTGTTGATTCCAAGCCATGTTTTAGTTTTATTACAACTACTAATTAAATAAAAATCGGCCAACTGCAAGTCGAACTTGCGCAATTAGTGTTCCATACGTTGATTGCCTTTAGGATAAAAATTTATGTTACGGAGGTATAAAATGATGAATGACTTCATAAAAGACACCCCAATTGAGTTTTCAACAAAGTTTGATTCGGATTTTTGTTGAAAACTGATGACCTTCAAATTTTTGTTTTTTTTATATACCAGATAAATTATTAAAGGTAATGCACTCGTCATAATTTTCGTTCAATCTATACCATGTGCAGATTATTCCAGAATTTTTTCAAAATTTTTTAAACAGTACTTTTCGGAATAAGGGGGCGACAGCGATTTTTGGCAATTTTTTTAAAAATAATACAAAGAAAAGTGTGCGCAAATATTACTTTTTATATATTTTTGAACTCGTGTTTTCACTAGTTTTTTGACACCCCACTCAATGACCTGATTAAAAATCTCCTTTTCACTTCCTATTTCAACTAAAACCCACACTTTAAGTCAAAATGTAACTTTCAAAACTACAAGGCTATGATGGGGCCACCAATTCCTATATTAGTTCCAAATTTCAACTTTCTATGTCAAATAGCTTCAGAGAAAATCGGGTGTGACAGACAGATAAACAGACAGACGGACGGACAGACAGACACCGACCGTCACCGAAGTGATCTTATAAGTGTTCCGTACGGAACACTAAAAACGATGATTTTCGTAAAACCGGAACTGTTGCACGGACAATTATTGAACATTTTCAGTGTTCCGTACGGAACACTTGTAAGATCACTTCGGTGTCCGTCTGTCTATCTGTCCGTCATATCCGATTTTCTCCGAAACTATTTGACATAGAAAATTGAAATTTGGCACTAATATAGAAATTTATGGCCTCATCAGAGCCGTGTAGTTTTGAAAGTTAAATTTTGACTTAAGGGGTTAGTTTTGGGGGCTGAAATCGGATGGGAATTTTTTTTTTTACCAGGTCATCGAGTAGGGTGTCAAATGAAAGCGAGTTCAAAAATATAATGTAATACTTGTGCACAATTCTCTTTGTATTATTTTTAAAAAAATGCAAAAAAATCGCTGTCTTCCTACCTTATCTCGAAAATTACTGACCAAAAAATTTTGAAAAAATTCTGGAATATTCTCTACAGGGTGTAGATTGAACGAAAATTATCACGAGTGCATTACCTTTAATAATTTATCTGGTATATATAAAAAAAAATTCAAGGTCACCAGTTTTCACTAAAGATAGGAAAAAAACTTTGTCGAAAATTCATTTGGGATGTATTTTGTGAAGTCACTGATCATTTTATACTTTCGTAACGAAAATTTTTATTTTAAAAGGAATCAACGTACGGAACACTAACTGCGCAAGTCTAACTTGCACTTGACCGGGTATTAACCTATAGCACGCAGTTTGAGGTTTTTGTTTTTTAGGAACACTCTAACGTCACATTTTTATTTCACCCGTTAACAAAAAAATTCTTAATTGTTACTCACAAATGACAATATGTGATTTTTTACCGTTAAAGTCCTCATAATTTGGAATATTAAATGAAAGAGCCAAATCACTGCAAAGGTACTTTATTCTCAATTGTAGCTATATTCAGGTAAAACCTATCGCCATGATCATGGCTCACATCACTTATATTTTCTGAGAGCCTAAGTCTAAGAGTACAAGTCTAAGTGGGTCCCTGTTGGGCAAAGCTATAAATCAGCATCTTCTATAATATCTAGAAGGATTCAATATTATTAGCGACCATCAATATAGCTTCCATAAGCAAAGATCAACAGAAGATCTTCTAACTTATGTAACACATGTTTGGAACAACGAAATGGAATACTTTGGAAAATCTCGAGCGGTTAAATTTGACATATCCAAGTCCCGTCTTTGACATGTCAGATTGCTGACTAAGCTACGCTCTTATGGTATGGCTGGACAGTTTTATTTATAGCTCTTGTGTTTCTTCAGAGGCGGTCTTTACGAGTAGCAGTGGACGGACTTCTTTCTCATATTTTCATTGTCAACGTCGCACAGTAGGACAAACCACCCGAAAAATGGAAAAAAAAATTCCTGAAGTACTTCAGTAATATCAGGTACTTATTTGTGGTGCCAATTCCAATGTATTTTTTTCATGCTGAATCAAATAGAATAATTTTCAAGTCGATGGGACCAATTGGCTGCATGCTATACCAATTTATTCAATGTTATTACCCATAAAACGTGGTTTTTCTGAGTAATTTCAAAATTAGTGCAATTTTTAATATATTTCCATGCTTAATTAAACTATTTTAGTGTCACTAGGATAAACCAATATGAAAATATAGTAAGAATACTATTTCAAAACCAATACTATTTCAAAAGCAATACTATTTCAAAACCTTACACTGTGTTTAGGTAGGAATCAGAGACCACTGCTTACAAACGTTCTTTAGAGATAGTGAACTCTAAATTGCTTATAACATTTTTTAATAGTTTTTATTCTTCGCGGAATTTGTCAAAATTAAGCAACCATGCAGCGAACATGAGTACATTACCGTATATATTATATTACCGATTTTTTACTTCCAAAGAACCTCTTGTTTGCTTAGATAGGAGGTATCATGAGGTTCGATTTCCCGTAAAGAATGCCACCGAATATCACCGAATGCGATTTTGTGGGTTTTGAGTGAAATGCAAAAAAAACTGCCAAAAAACATCTATTTTTTCAGTATTTCGCTTATAACTTGAAAACTGCGCAATTTTTGAGAAAAGTATTTCTATATAAAAATAAACTACATTAGATTTTCTACAAATTATATTCTATAGATTTTTTGTCAGATAAAAGTTAGTGCAATTTCGAACATAGCGCTAAGCCAAGAGCAATTCCCTCATTTCTCGCTCCGAACGAGAAAGGAGGGAGTCCTCTTGCTTTGGCTCTTTTGAGGCGAGAAACTCAAAGAGAATAAAAACTATCACCATACTTCCATTTTCAGGGAAGTGAAAATCGGTAAGGTATTCATGTTCGCTGCATGATTGCTTAATTTTGACTAGGTCTGTGAAGAATAAAAACCATTGAAAAACGTTATAAGCAATTTAAAGTTCACTATCACTAAGGAACATTTCCATACAAAAATGGTGTATAAGCAGTGATCTCTAGTTCGGGCTACTTTGTTTTATTACTTCTGTGAACGCTATTGAAAAAACGCTTGTCGAGGTATGAAAATTTGGGATTTAAACTATAGCAGTAATATTTTCAAAAATGTTTTGAAATTTAGGGTTTTTCCACTTATTTCCCAGTGTGCGACGGTGTGCCCGAAGGCTCCATACTGTCTCCTACTCTCTTTCTCATTTACATTGACAATCCGCTGAAAAGACCCAGGAATCCAATCAATAGCTTTGCAGATGACAGAATGCTTATTCATTCCATCCAGTCTATAGCTTTGCAGATGACAGTACGCTTGTCTCTTCATTCACCTTGAACGCTCGGACATCGGCTGCTCAGGCGAGTATCCGCAGACAGCAGGAGGTCGTTCAACTTAACAAAGACCTGGAAGAAATTCTATCTTGGGGTGACAGTAACCAAGAGGAATTTAACGCTACAAAAACCCAAGCGGCAGTTTTTTCTAAAAAAGTTAACGTTGCTGAACCCGACATAGTTATGTCGGGGCACTCCATTCCCCTAGCATCGTCGCTCAATTTGTTGGGCGTTAGTTTGGGAGCAAATATGTCTTGGCATGAACATGTTGTAGGCATAGCAAGGAGAGCTTCTCAAAAGTTGGGAATATTATTTAGAACCAGAAAGCTTTACACCCCACAGCAACTGTTAATTCTTTACAAAGCCCAAATTCGACCAACTATGGAATACTGCTCCCACGTTTGGGGCTCCGCTCCCAAACATACACTGCATTTGTTGGATTCTGTTCAGAGAAGAGCGGTCCGTCTGATTGGGGACCCGGAATTGACCGGCGGCCTTGATTCGCTGGAACATCGAAGAACGGTTGGCGACTTGAGTCTGTTCTACAAGTATTTTCATGGAAAGTGTTCGAAGGATGTAGCCCGCTTAATTCCTCCCAAAGCGGTGCATGTTAGAAATACACGTCGCGCTGGTGCTTCGCATCCGTATGAGGTTCAGCTTGTTACTCCGCGTACAACGCTTTTCAAGCAATCTTTTATATGGAGAACGTCATCCCTTTGGAATAATTTGCCCAGCGCTGTGTTTCCCACCGAGTACAATTTACAGCGATTCAAGAACAACGTGAATCGATTTTTCCGCACTCGTGCCGCTCCTGGAGCGCTTTAGGGACTTCCCTGCAGCACGTGTGCTAGACCCATAAAAAAAAAAATTCATTCACTTTAAACTTTCAAACATCGGCTATTCATGCAAATATCTTCAAATAGCAGGAACTTGTTCAACTTACCAAAGACCTGATAGAACTTCCATCTTCAGATGAGAGTAAGCGAGTAGAATATAAAGTTGAACCCGACATAGTTACGTCAGGAAACTGCATTCCTCCCTCCCTCCAACGTCACTCAATTTGCTGGGCGTTAATTTGGGAACAAATATCTCTTGGCATGAACATATTGCATGCATAGGAAAGAGAGCTTCTGAAAACCTGGGAATATTAGTTCAAACAAGAAAGCTTTAAACTTCACAACAACCATTAATTCTGTACAAAACTCAAATTCGACCAACGATGGAATTCTGCTCCAATGTTCGAGGCTCTGCTTCCAAACGTACACTTCATTTATTGGATTCTATTCAGCAGAGAGCTATCCGCTTAATTAGAGACCCAGACCTCGTAAGCAACATTAAGTCCTTGGAACATCGAAGAACGGCTTCACATCCGTATGAGGTTGAGCTTGTTACTCCTCGTACAATCTTTTTCAAGAATCTTTTTATATGGAAAATGTCATCCCTGTACAACTTAAAATTTAAGATCCACGTGAATCGCTTTTTCCGCACACGCGTCGCTCCAGGAACGCTTTAGATATTTCCTATGTTGTGATAAGATTTGTATGTGTTTCAATTTTGTCACTTAAAAGACATATTTATTGTCTAAAGTTAAATATTAATAAAGTATTTATGATAGGTCCTAACTAATAAAAAATGTCTGCAAAGTGGATTAACAATAATGCTTTAATCAGAAACCATTATTAAGACTGTCTATTCCTTTAATGTCCTAAGGAAGTGCTAGTAATAGATATTGGACTGAAGTTATATCAGTTTAAAAAATTGTTACAAATATCAGTTAAAAAAAACTTATTTTACAAATTGAAGTATTAGTTTCAATAATTATAATTAAATAATTAATCAGAACTTACGTGGATAAAAATAAAACACACCAATGAAACATCTTACTAAGCGCCGGCTCTTACTGTCACTGCCAAAACGTATTTGAGATTAATTCACAGCGAAAAATTCGAAAAACACTTTCTTAAATCACTTTCTAAATTTAATTTTTACCGAGAACATACTTCTAGTAAGCACGTTAAAATCGTCTTATTGACAACTAACGCCGTCAAAGTGTAGCTTTTTCGTTTTTACATATTTAGGGTGACCACAGACTCGCAAGTATATTTTCGAATTTGTACGCCGACAATCTGAGACAAATTTTGCTTCTGACAACGTCGTTGTTTAATTTGTTTATCTTGTGATTTCGTCATCTTTAACGAGATAGCACTATACAATAGTTATCGTCAGGACGCTAAACACTCTATTTTTACACTAGCATTTCGCTGACCAAGTCAGCGCCGCAAGGCGCGACGATTATAATGTTAAAAAACGAATCGTTTATTTTAAGGTGGATGAATTTTCATAAAACTTTTTGGATTCTGTTGTATAATAATAAAATAATTAAATAAAATGAAAAGTAAACATAATCTAATACAATGTAGGCCTAATAAGGTAATTCTATGCAGAAATTATGTTATGAATATTCTTCTTCTTCTTAACTCAAGTTTGTCCACTTCTGGACGTAGGTCTCTTCTAATCTCTTCCACGCTTCCCGATTTTTGCCATCTTTAACCACTGCTTGCCTACTACTACTCTTATATCATCGACCCATCGTTTCTATGGACGTCCCTATACACCCATCTGTCTCGGGATGAACTAGCCACATAACCCGCCCATCGCCACCTCATCCTTGCCGCCTCCAAAGCTATGTCATTGACTTTAGTTCGTCTCCTTATCTGCTTGTTATGTATTCTATTTCTAAGGGAGATACAAAGCATGCTTCTTTCCATATTTCTCTGTGAAGTTACGAACTTTTTAGCAAATGCTTTAGTGGGACACATCGTTTCCAGTCCATATGTGCTGACAGGTAAGATACAGGTATTGTAGACTTTAGTTTTTAGGTATTGTAGTATTTTTTAAGATATGTCCTAGTTTTCCAAAAGCTGCCCACGCCAGCCTTACTCGCCTGGTAATTTATACATGCTGGTTCTCCTTTCCGATCTTGATAGTGTGTCCCAAGTAGATATACTCGTCGACGCGTCCTATGGAGTTATTTCCTATCTGTATATTGCTATCTCAGGACTCATTAATTTAGTTTTTTAAAAATTCATTTTAAGACGTACCCGTACAGAGACCACATTCAGCTGGTTTAACATTTCCTGTAGCTCATTGGTATTATTAGCTATCAAGTCTACGTCGTCTGCAAACCTAAGGTGATTCTAGTCTAATGCCGTCGATGTCGATACCCTTCTCATCCCGATTTAACTTCTGTGAATATACTAAAATATAAATATATATAAAAAAAATAATTTTAATAAAAAAAAGATTACATAAAAATATTCATTTATTTGGTTTATAGTACACAATTAGAAATTACTAGCACTGAATTCATTGAGTTTTATCACTTTCTTCTATTTCATTTGTTTTTATAAAGGGAAATGCATCTAAACAACTATTACAGACTAGACTTACTAGACAGACCCAGATCCTGTTTTTTACAGTTACAAAACAGCATTCTCACTAAATTATCTGAAGCTGGAGATTGATCCATTGTTATTGGCACAAACATATTAAAAGCATACTTACACCCCCAATTTTCAATAAAAACATCATTACCTGACCATATTTGCACTTGTAAGAGGTACTTTATGTGGCAACTAAACATAGATATTTTTGGCTGTGTCTTTCACGTTTTTCGTTATAATTAAAAAGTTATATCAAATTGAAAATAAATTTTTAAAATTAGTACCGATGACGCGCCGACAGTTCCCGAGAAAACCCGAGCGCGTGTGACATCACAATGTTTATTTCTCCTCTACATCACAGAAAGCCGATACGAGTGTTTTAGTTTTCACTCAATTTATTCTTGTTATTTTCATCAGTGTATTGATAAATTTAATAAAAATGTCTAATCTAAAAAGTTATCGTGCCTGTCTCGTATCATTTTGTGCGAATACTACAAAAACAACTCCCAAAAACACCTGCTAAACGTTGAAATCAATAGTTCCAAACAGAACGACGTATCAATCCTAAATAACCGGTTAAGTGCAAGCTGAACTTGCGCAATTAGTGTTCCATACGTTGATTGCTTTTGAAATAAAAAATTTTGTTACAGAGGTATAATATGACCACAAAACTCTCCTCAAATGAATTTTCAACATAATTTGTTTCCAATCTTTACTGAAAATTGACTAACCCCTTGGGGTCAAAATTCAACTTTCAAGACTACATGGCTGAGACCATCAATTCCTACATTATTACCAAATTTCAACTTTCTATGAGAAATAGTTTCGGAGAAAATCGAGCGTGGCAGACGGACGGACAGACAGACAGACGGACAGACACCGAAGTCATGTTATAAGTGTTCCGTACGAAACATTAAAAAACATCAAATTTTTTCTGTTATGAAGATGTAAGTATTTTAATATAATAATGTATTTAATAATCATTCATATCAGAATATAAATATAATACATACCATATAATACAGGTAGAAGCTGTTGACAGTACTTACGTGAAAATACTTTAACATAGTGACGTCACAAACATGATTTTTTTGAATTTTATAAATTTTAATTTATTTATAATTAATTGTAAAAAATTTTTAAAAAGTTTTTCGCATCGATTATCAGTATTATTTATGATAAAGTTTTTAAAATAAAGTAAAAAAAAAATCGGTCATTATTTTTTATTCAAAAACCCAATTGAGTCTCAAAGTATGTAAATTTCTGATTTTTTGGGGAGCACCGTATAAAGCCAGAATGCTACAAGCTATGCTACAACAGCTTGAAAAATTTTGTCAGGAACTTCATTAGTATTTTTAGATACGTTAGCATCATGTAAATCGTTGCATTTTTCAAAATTTTTGGCAAACTTGTTTTTACCTTCATTGAAAAAAACAAACGTTATGTTACAACCAGTGAAAGCACGTAAAAAAGGAATATGCTCTTTATATTTCGGTAGTCATTTCTCCAAGCTTTTGATGAAAAAAATTTCTGAGCAACTTTTCCTCGAGGTGGTTTTTGAAAAAAAATTGGAGTTAGTGCACTACGTCAATGTCTTCAAAAACATTTGCCGATTGTAAATTAATTACTGCTTCAACAGTCAATCTGTCTGCATCACTTTTTGCTTTACACATAAAAATGTTATTGTCAGATAATTTCTTCTTCAACATTCCTAAAAGTCGACTTTTATTTTTCTTTGCCAATTTTAGGGGCATATTTTCATCAAACTCGATATCTGCACGACGGTTTTTCAGCTAATTTTATACCGTGTTTTCTTACAAATTGTTTCCATTTTTTCTTCTAATTGTCATTATTTCCGCCTTCGAGTACGTAATAACAATATATTTGTTCCTCCATTTTTAATAAAAAAACCTGAAATAAAAAAACAAATAAACAATTCTTAGGTATGTGTATTAAAATTGAATGTAATATATTGTACTGAAAAAATGCTAATAACTTTGCTTTATTCAAATTCTTTTTTAGATTTATGTAATAATTTCAATCTTGTATCTCTTAATCTACATCAATCGAAAGAAAGAGGTACATTGAATATCATATACTATATTATTCCATATCTCTGCAGCAAAATTTAAAAAATATGACAATAAAATGTAATATACTTAAGATACGCGTTGTAATTTACAGAAAAATTAATGGTTTATGAAAGGTTTTTCCACAGTTACAGTCAGTAAGAACACATGTCTGGGGTAACTGATTTAAAGGAATAATTTCCGTTACACAGCAACATCTGTCGTTATTCCCTTCACTTTTTGCTACCTGTCCAAAGCTTCTACTACCCTTCTTGAATACTTCATCTTTAAAAGAGGTTTTCTAATGCCCATTTTTGTTAAATAACGGTTATACTATCAAAATACCAAGAAAATTATTATCTTAGAATGGAAAAATTGCAATTACTAAAAAAAAATAAATGGCAACAAAAAAAAATCGTAAACTGTTTAGTATTTTGTCTGAAAAACCTAATTCAATAGGTCTCACACTAATTCATTTAAAGTTTCCGATTTTGAAGTCAAAATCCCTAAAGCCCTCCACTACTAAGTCCTCAAACAACTTCAAAAATTTCTTAGAAAGTCCGAAGTACAAGGTTTGTGTGAAAAAAGTGGAATATATAAGTTCTAGAGATTATGACAAGTCAATATAAACATGATTTAAAAAATATTCAACCAATTTAGTATATGGTAGGTCAGAAAAATCAAGTATTGCTGAACATTCCTTTGGACATAATCATCAAAATGTGATAGGAGAGTATTAAATGCACAGAAATGTATTAAAATTACTTTGTTTACAGCTAGTCCCGTTGTTGTTGTTAAGAACCATTTTCGCAGGTTTTTCAGCCACGAAACACGTCTCGTGCCTGGTCCTCTTCGTCCGTCCAACTTGCCCTGCAGTATCGGTTGGAGTAGACCATATCTTTCCTTGTTTCTCATGATATGGCCCAGATATTCGAGTTTTTTCTTCTTTTGATTGTATTAACAATTTCATGAGCTCTAGAACTCTCTTGTTGGTAGTGTGTTCTGTCTAAGATATTCTAAGCATGCATGATGCCGTAGTTACACTCCAAGATTCCGCCGTATACAGAAGCACCGGAAAGATATAGCATTTGAGAAGTCTTATTTTGATTTTTAAACTGAGATCATAACGTCTGAACATTTTGGCCATTTTTGTATAGGCTGCTCTCGCTTTTTCTATTCTGCATCGAATCTACAGTGAGTGGTCCCATTCTTCATTTACTGTGGTACCGAAGTAGCAAAAGGTATTGACTCTATCAATCTTTTGGTTATTGTCCTTGTAATGCAGAGTTGTACTGATTACTCGACCGAAACAGAGAAGACGTCAATGATTTACCGGCAGATCTCAGTTGAGTAACCACAAATTTAGAGTAAACAGTCTAGTTTTTTAATCTTAAGTTTAGTCAGTCATCATGATGCCATCGTGGTTAGCAAAAAACTCGTCGAATGTACAAATAGGAGGTTCACTGTAGTTGAGAAATCAAAATTTGGAGTATACTTTTCAACGTTTTACCTACGATTGCCCTAGGCATCTTCAGAAATCTTTACTCTTCGAGACTAGAAAACTGAAACTTTTAGTGTAGTGGTATTAATTTGAATTCTCGTTTTCCTTACAATCAGTTCATCTTTTTGCTGATGATTTAAAGCTATGTATGGAAATCGGCTCTTCTTGGTATGAACTTCATTCTGATTTGGATCACCTTGTAACTAGGTATAACAACTATGAACTGGAGCTGAATGCTTCTAAGAATAGATCCAAGAACAACTTTCTGAAATCAAAGACTTGAGATATATTATAGACTCGAGATTAATTTTGTTGTTGATATCCAAAACTAAATTTCAAATTCTCTTCAACTTCTAGACTTTGTAAAGCCTATTGCGGTCAAGCAGTTATCTTGGGCAATAATTAGAACTCATGTAGGCAATTTCTGTATAGGGAACCTTGGCTTTAACGTACATATCCTAAATAATGAAATGTTAAAGATATATTTTTAATGTAAATTGTCTTTAAACTTAATAAACCAAAACTAACGTACTCTCAAATAGAATTTGATTTCCATATTAAAACCCCTAAACATAGAATATTTATAACACTCCTCATGATGAGTACAATTGCTTTTTCTTAATAAATAATCTGGGCTTACATATGTCTCTTCGGAAGGCTCATCTTAAGCACACTTTTTTTATACCAACAAACAGAACCAGCTATGGCCCTAATCAATTTCAGCAATCTCGCGGACTTGCTAACGAGTATCCAGGATTTGACTTCTTTTCAAATTAAGTGGTGTTTATGAGAATATTAAATATGATTTATAGTCGACTATAAAAAACCCAGTAAGTCCAATTTGATCCTCTAAATATTTTAATTTTTCGCAGTCGTATACTACAAATTGTATCTCTGGCTGGTAAAAACCCAAAGAGTAGAAGCATACCTGCCCTCTACTGGAAGCCCTTCAAACAAACCCAGCATAAAAGCAGCAGTTCAGCAATCACAAATACATCGAATTTTGTTCTCGTAACTGTTCATCTAGCTCAGATGAAACGCATCCTGAGATGGTTCGACAGATGAAGAGACGATTTTTGGTTGTCAAGTTTTAAACTTTGTTCATTTTTTCGGTAGTTACATTATTTTATTTAAATTTTTGATTCGATATAATTTCTAAAATGGTTTGAAAACCGTAAATGACTCAAAGAAACATATTTTTTAAAAGTTATTTTCTTCAAATAATGCTGCAATACTATATACAAGGATGGACTGAAAAGTCTTGTAAAAAATAGGGTAAATAACATTTTTTTTGCTAAAACAAAAATTTATGTCTCAAACTAATCTCCATTAAGCTCAATAGATTTGGTCCAAAGAGATTTTAATTTTTTTATTTTCTCAGAAAAAAATTGTTTCGAACTATCCCTAATACTTGTTTACATCACAGCCTCTTCTTTCAACTATAAGTTTTTTTTCCCAGACGTCACCAGGCTCACTGTCCTGGAAAAGAAACACTTTTTGCGCGCCAATCTTGGTCACTTCTGCTTCAACTTACTATGCAAACGGTCCAAAACTTCACCAAAACCAAATATTTAAACAACGAAAGTGAAGATAACAGCTAAGAACTATTAATAGAAGTTGAAAGAATAGGAAAGGTACAAACATTCATAAATTTAGGACAAACAATTGAAAAATCAAAAAATAATTTGAAAGCTGACTTGGATAGAAGAGTCTTGTTAGCTTGGTCTGCGTTCGGAAAGTTACAATCTACATTTAAATTGGACATCCCAAATACAATAAAAGCCAGAGTATTCGACTAATATGTACTGCTGGTATTAACATATGGCACTGAAACGTGGGCTTTCAATAAAAGTATAATAAATAAACTCCACGTAACCCAAAGAGCAATGGAGAGGAGAATGCTAAATATTAGACTCAAGGGTCGTATTCCTAACATAGAGATCCGAAGAAGATCGAAAGTGACAGATGTAATACAACGAATATGTATATTATAGCCTGGCACGTTGACGCGCCTTTTTTATATACTCGTAGCATCGTCATTTTATAACGTCTCTTTTGCGGCGCTATTTTGCCCCTTACATATATCTTAATTTTTGAGAATGGATTGAGTGGATATTGATACTGATAGAGCAAAAATTTAGATATAAGCTAGCTCGTTTTGTTCGGAGAGATTATGGATAAGAGACAATTTTTGTACGTCTTTTGAAAATAGTCTCTATAGTTGTTTAAAACTTGGCTGTACAGATTTAGGCACGATTCATTTTAGAATAAAAGGATTCTAAGTTCAGTTCTAAAAATGAAAAAATACTGAGTTAATTAGTTCTTGAAATAAAATTGAATTGGGTACAACCGTTGCGTCCTGAAAGATAGAGCGGGTAGTTCAGTGAAACGCTAAATTTAAATATAGAAGGGTATATATATTAACAAAATAACAATTCTTTATTACACTCGTAAAATTACTTCTACTAAATAAAACCCCTGATGTTAGAAGAGTGTATACTATTGCATAGAGTCTTTAAATTAGGCTTATTAAGTTTTTAATAAAAGGCTTTATAAAACACGATATTAAAAGTTTGTGAAATTAACTCCGTGGATTACACGTGTTGAGTAGTCGTTGGAAACACACTTGTAGACAGGAAGTGAGATATTTAACTTGGTGTACTACTGACTTATTGATCGGTTTCTCCTCGTGGGTTTTCATAAGCTACTTGGCCTCTCCTGGTGAGATTCTCATAAAAATATTGTCTCAGAACGGAAAAAGGCCTTAAACTTGAGAGCTAGAAACGACACACACTCGGTGATAAAAACGTTACGGCACTACTGCATCACTGAGAAAAAACCACTCTGGCGTGCTGGAGAAAAAAGCCACTACGGCCTACTGACGGAAAAGAGCCTACTACGGCATGGCTGCGGAAAAAAGCCCTTAAAAATTCCATCTGGCCGTTTATATATCCTTTCCCCTTCTTCGAAGTGAAATCTTTAAAATGGCTTACTTCCGGGATGCAAAATCAACGCAAACCAAACAAGTGAGGTCAGCAACACGTTATATATGGCCGAGCCACACTGAAATCAGTGTTTTAAGCTACACTGCTCAAAAATTGAAATCATTGCAATAAATATAAACATGTAATAAAATATAAATTACAGGAAGAAAAACAGTGTCGTAACATGATCTTAAAATCTAAGAAAAAATGAATGTTACAATATTAAGGTGGAATGGGGCGGAGCATATAGCAAGTATGAAGGATAACGGATAGACACGCCGTATAGTTGAACACAAAAGATGCAGAAGTAGACCACAGACACGATTGCATGCAAAAAGCAAACAACAAAGTTTATTGGAGAGAACTTGGGGAGGTTTACATCCGACTATGGATAGAATAAGCTAATGATGATAATGAATAAGCGCCAGTCACTGTTTTACCCATTTCCTAATAGTTAATTATGATGATATGCTGTGAATCCCGCCAATAAAACTGTTTTCACTTTTATCGGTGTACTTTTACCGTATAATGGTGGATCCACGTTTCGTCTACAGTCACAAACCGACGCCAGAAATCCTTTGGATTACGCTGCAACACCAAACACAATTTTGAAATGTTCTTCCTTGTACGTTTTTGATGTGTACCAGTTCATACGAAATGCTACCATCTCAGCAATCTTACGAAGCTTCACGATACCTTAAATTTTATCAACCATTTCTTAAAAAAAAGACTGATCACTTACGATAGCTGTCAACAAACATCTGAAACTTTAAACACAACCATTACAAGAGCCGCGCTTACCAACAATCATGCCTCTTAAATTTCCCGTCATTCCGTAAAAGATTACCAGACTTATCAATCAACCCTCGTAGTTCTATATGTTGAGAATAACTATATTAAAAACGGTTCCTCTATGCGGTGCATCATCTTTATTTCTCTTCCTTATTAGCCTTCAGGGTAAGTAAACCCCCATATTCCTTATACATTTTCTCCGTTTATTTCCTTGATTTCATACAAAGATTTTATTTGGTCCCTTAGCGAGTAAATATAAGATTTTCTGGTTTTATTTTACAAATCAGCTAGCGCAGTTCCCATATGAAAAGTCTGACAATAATACGAATTCCTATTTTTTAGAATTTTATATTTAATTTTGTCATAAGTGAGATATAATAAATAAAGAACACTAAGTCAAAAATATTAGTATTCATATTACCTATTACTTGTCTCATCATCATCTTCATTAGCTTATTCCATCCATAGTTGGATGTAAGTCTCCCCAATTTGTCTCTACTGAGTTCTGTTGTTTGTCTTTTGCATCTAATCGTGTCTACCTCTGCACCTTTTATGTGCTCTAGGCCTCCATTCTACCATACGGCATGTCCATCTGTTATCATTCATCCTTGGGAAATATTCAGCTCAATTCCATCTTAATATACATATTCGTTATATTACATCGGTCACTTGTGATCTTCTTCGTCTCTTGATGTTAGGAATACGATCTTGGAATCTAATATTTAGCATTCTCCTCTCTATTGCTCTTTGGGTTATCTGGAGTTTAGTCAGTTTTGATTTTTTGTCCTAAATATATGAATGTTTGTGCCTTTCCTATTCTTTCACTTTCTATTAACAATTCTTGGCTGTTATCTTCAGTTTCGTTGTTCAAATATTTGGTTTTGGTGAAGTTTATTTTTAGACCTATTTCCCGACAGTTGTAACTTAATTCTATCACATTTCTTGTAATTTTTCTTTTGTGTTGTTCGTCTGCGAACCTTAAGTGATTTACTCGTTGACTGTGTATTAGTATTCCTTTATTATTTTTTTTTGTGTTTACTAAATAAATAGAAAATAATAAACATACATTTAAAATGCCCAACCCTTGGTTTTACACACTTCATCACCAGCACTCATCTAACGCAGCATTCATTACGTCGGCGTAAAAAATATTGTATTGTGATGACATTTTAGAGCAAGGTCTCTCCTCGAAACTCGTGACTGATAATCTCAGGATTAAATCGTGTACTTTCAAAGGGCTGAGACCATCCATAATTGTAAATTCTGGTAAATTAATCGTAAACTAACATTGCGTTGTATCTGCTTTGTTAGCAAAACATTTCTGAAACATCCAATCTTTTTTTGAGAACAAGGTATGGTTTATGGGCTTCACTGTCTTCTCTAAAATGTCGTCTTGATAGTTGGCCGCACTTGTTTATTTGCTCGCCAAAGTACATTTGAGTAATAGCATTGTAAAACACTCCATACCAAACCATCTCTGAAACCGGATGATGGCCTCTTTTTTACGTCTGAAATCTCTTATGCTTCTTCCTGTAAGCTGCCTGCTTATACATATCAATTTTATAGTTAATTTTTTTCCTTAAGAAGAGAATATAAAGCCTTCTGGTTCGAAATAATATTCCCAACTTTTGAGAAGCTCTCCTTGCTATGCCTGCAACATGTTCATGCCAGGACATATTTGCTCCCAAATTAACGCCCAACAAATTGAGTGACGATGCTAGGGAATGGAGTGCCCCGACATAACTATGTCGGGTTCAGTAACGTTAACTTTTTTAGAAAAAACTGCCGCCTGGGTTTTTGTAGCGTTAAATTCTACTTGGTTACTGTCACCCCAAGATAGAATTTTTTTCAGGTCTTTGTTAAGTTGAACGACCTCCTGATGTTTGCTGATATATTGAGAGTATTGACAAAACTCATTTAAAAAAAAAAACGGTCAAGTGCAAGTTGAACTTGCACAATTAGTGTTCCGTACGTTGATTGTTTTTAAAATAAAATTTTTTATTAGGGTGGTATAAAATGATCAGTGACTTCACAAAACAAACCCCAAATGAGTTTTCAACAAAGTTTGTTTCTAATCTTTACTGAAAACTAGTGACCTTGAAATTTTGTTTTTTTTTATATACCAAATAAATTATTAAAGATAATGCACTCGTGATAATTTTCGTTCAATCTATGCCCCGTGGAGAATATTCCAGAATTTTTTCAAAATTTTCTGATCAGTACTTTCCGAGATAAGGTAGGGGACAGCGATTTTTCGCGATTTTTTAAAAGTAATACGAAGAAAAGTGTGCGCAAGTATTACATTATATATATATTTTTTACTCGTGTTTTCACAAGCTTTCATTTGACACCACACTCGATGACCTAGTAAAAAAATTTTTTTTTCACTTCCGATTTTACCCCTCAAAACGAACCCCTTAAGTCAAAATTTATGTTACGGTGGTATAAAATGATCAGTGACTTCACAAAACACACCCCAAATGAGTTTTCAACAAAGTTTGTTTCCAATCTTTACTGAAATCTGATGACCTTGAAATTTTTGGTTTTTTTTAAATACCAGATAAATTATTAAAGGTAATGCACTCGTGATAATTTTCGTTCAATCTACCCCCCGTGGAGAATATTCCAAGATTTTTTCAAAATTTTTTTATAAGTACTTTTCGAGATAAGGCGCGGGACAGCGATTTTTTCGCGATTTTTTTTTTGAAAATAATACAAGAAAAGTGCGCTCAAGTATTACATTATATATATATTTTTTACTCATGTTTTCACAACCTTTCATTTGACACCACACTCGATGACCTAGTAAAAAATTTTTTTTTTCACTTCCGATTTCACCCCCCAAAATTAACCCCTTAAGTCAAAATTTAACTTTCAAAACTACATGGCTCTGATGAGGCCATCAATTCCTATATTATTACCACATTTCAAGTTTCTATGACAAATAGTTTTGGAGAAAATCGGGTGTGACAGACAGACAGACAGACACCGAAGTGATCTTATAAGTGTTCCGTACGGAACACTAAAAAAGAAGTAACTAAACCTGAGAAAATAATAAATTCTAGGTCCATTAGTTTGTGGGCAATTTCCTGTGTTATTAAGGAAATTATTTAATTTTGGTAAACTGAGTGGAATTCATAGGTGGATTCGTTACTACAGAGAACAGTAAGAGCATTGACGAATAACTGCCCTCTGTGTACGGCTGACACAACTTTTTGGTTCTCGTGGCTTTTATGTTACATCGCTGTCGACCGTAATTTCTCTAACATGCTTTTAATCTAACTAAAGTCTTTTTTAACAATGCGGTTCATGGCTTTTAGTAAAATTTTCATCTATCTTTCCATTATTTTTTGTTTACCCAGCAGATTATTACAAATTCTTTCTCATTTGGTCAGCCTCTTATTGGTGTCACAGACAAAAGACATCTCAAGATAATGGACAGAATATTGTTAAAAATCAAATAGAATTCATTCTCATAAACGATGAATATAGTAAAAAACTATCCAGGTGTAGATGTCTCATCTAATTCTCTAAACTAAGATAAATTTAATCACACATTAATAGAAAATGCTAAGGCGATTATCACTAATCAAAACAAAGAAAAAAGACAGGAATGGATGACGGTGGAAATTCTACAATTAACTAACGAACGTCCAGATACGAAGAATAATAACTACGCATGCAAAAAATCCAACAAGAAATCTGGTCAAAAATAAGACAAAATAAACGAATTTGGATGGACACAAAAATTGTCAAAGGGACTGACAGGAATACAAAAAAAAGAGAGTGACTTGGAAAATAAGCAACAAAATGAAGCAAAAGTTTCGAGCATTTTTTTTTTTTTTTTTTTATGCGTCTAGCACACGTGCTACAGGGAAGTCCCTAAAGCGCTAGAGGAGCGACACGTGTGCGGGGGAAAGCGATTCACGTTGTTCTTAAATCGCTCTAAATTGTACTCGGTGGAAAACACAGTCCTGGGCAAACAATTCGCTTGAAAAAACGTTGTACGAGGAGTAACAAGCTGAACCTCATACGGATATGAAGTATTAGCGTGACGTGTACTTCTAACATGCACCGCTCTGGGAGGAATTAAGCGGGCCACATCCTTCGAACACTTTCCATGAAAATACTTGTAGAATAGGCTCAAGTCGCCAACCGTTCTTCGATGTTCCAGCGAATCAAGGCCACCTGTCAGTTCCGGGTCTCCAATCAGACGAACAGCTCTTCTCTGAATAGAATCCAACAAAGGCAGTATATGTTTGGGAGCGGAGCCCCAAACATGGGAGCAGTATTCCATAGTTGGTCGAATTTGAGCTTTGTAAAGAATTAAACAGTTGTTGTGAAGTGTAAAGCTTTCTAGTTCGAAATAATATTCCCAACTTCTGAGAAGCTCTCCTTGCTGTGCCTGCAACATGTTCATGCCAAGACATATTTGCTCCCAAATTTACGCCCAACAATTTGAGTGGCGATGTTAGGGGAATGGAGTGCCCCGACATAACTATGTCGGGTTCAGTAACGTTAACTTTTTTAGGAAAAACTGCCGCCTGGGTTTTTGTAGCGTTAAATTCCACTTGGTTATTGTCACCCCCAAGATAGAATTTCTTCCAGGTCTTTGTTAAGTTGAATGACTTCCTGCTGTCTGCGGATATTCGTCTGAGTAGCCGATGTCCGAGCGTTCAAAGTGAATGAAGAGATAAGTGTACTGTCATCTGCAAAGCTGTAGATTGGATTCTCGGTCTTTTCCAGCAGATCGTTAATATAAATGAGAAAGAGAGTAGGAGACAGTATGGAGCCTTGTGGTACACCGGCGTTGATAGTGAAGGTGTTAGAAAGAAATCCGTCGACTGCCACTTGTAAAGAACGCTCTCTGAGGAGACATGAGAGCCACAAACAGAACTTTTCAGACATACCATAAGAACGTAGCTTAGCCAACAGCCCATCGTGCCAAACACGGTCGAATGCCTTGGATATGTCAAGAGCAACCGCTCGTGATTCTCCAAAGTGTTCAATTGCGTTGTTCCAAACATGTGTTACATAAGTCAGGAGATCTCCTGTTGATCTATTTTTACGAAAGCCATATTGGTGATCGCTAATAATGTTGAATCCTTCAACATATTTTAGCCTTTCCATGACTTTCGATATTATTGAAAGCAGTGCGATTGGTCGGTAGTTATTTGGCAAGGTCTTCTTGCCTTTTTTAGGTATTGGCTGAACTGTGGCACATTTCCAGCAGGAAGGAAATATTCCCTTTCTGTAAGATAGGTTGAAAAGTCTACAGAAAACTGTTGTTAGTTCTCTCGCACAGTTTTTGAGAACTATGGCAGGTATTCCGTCAGCGCCAGAAGCCTTTTTGGTGTCTAGCTTCATCAAAATACGTTTTTATGATACGCTGCCTGAAGACAATATCGGGCATCCTTGACTGCACTATGGGAATATTAGGTGGTGTTTTTCCTTGGAAATCGACAGTAGAATGTGAAGCAACGAGTTCAGCCAACAAGTTCGCTTTCTCAACAGGTGTCTTTGCAATAGAATTATCTGGCCGTGTGAGTGGTGGTATGGTGGATTTGGTGAAATTTTGACTAACTGTCTTAGCGACTGACCAAAAGGACTTGGAATTGTTGGGACAAGTGAGAAGTTTGTTTCTAATGCGTTGATTGTGTGCCTCCTTGGTTTCGTTGATAATTTCTTTGCATCTGTTCCTGGCACGAACAAAGGTGTTACGATTTATTTTGTTAGGATTTTCACGCCAATGTCGGTATGCAAGATGTTTAGCAGCAACAGCTTCTTTGCATTTTCGGTCAAACCAAGGCTTGCCGTTGGAAGGGCATTTCTTCGAAAAAGAGACCGGCCAAAAAAACATCGGAAACCTCCTTGGCGCAGTCAGATGGGTCATCGGATCGAAAACAAACGTCTAACCAAGGGTAAGTTCGAAAATATTCCATGAGATCTTCCCATTTAGCAGATTTGTAGTGCCAAATCTTGCGCGGTTTAGGCGCGTCTCTGTGACTGATTGGTAGGATACTCGATGTCGATAATAGTTTATGGTCGGAAGAACCTAATGGAGGATTTACGCTGACCGTGTAAATCTCCGGATTGGTGGTTAAAAACAGATCAGAGCATAGAAATAATGTGCAGTAAAACTTTTTGAAGACGGCAGACAAATAAATATATTAAAAAATTAATAAGACGAAACGACGAGTTACCTTTTGAAGTCCCTCATATTTCCGTAGTCCTGTTTAGCAAGGTATATAAAAAAAAACTTTCTACCACCGAAAATCTCACCGTGTGAGAAGATTCTACATGGATAACTTCTTCTGCCTGAAACAAATGATATAAAAAAGACTATCAGTAATCAGCTCTTGTCTATAGACCAATCTAAAAATGTATGTTAACACCCCTGTTTCTAAATTGTGGGAAGTTCTACAAAATACTAATATGAATCACACCATTATTCAAACAGTACAAAAGCTTTACAAAAGATCAAAAATAAAGACAACGATCGGAAAAACAGCGTCAATAAGGTTTAGCAAATCAAAACGGTTACGGCAAAAATGTAATTTCGCCAACCTTATTTAAGATATATGTAGACATCGTACTAAGAAAATGAAAAATGCAGAAGCATTTAATAACCAATAAATAATACACATATTTTCACAAATTACAACTTGCTGATGATCAAGTACTGTTAGCCCAGGATAAGGATAATCTAGAATCTATCCCGAAAAATAAAAGGAGAATATGAGAATTGGTGATTACTAACCAACTTAGAAAAAACCAAATATCTATGCCTGAGGAGAACAGAAGCTAACCTACAATTAGAAAATAATAAAGAAATCACAACACGTGAAATATATTAGTACTTGGGAATTAGAATAAGCGAGAATGACACGGAAGAAATAAAGAAAACAGTTAGAATCGAACGTAAAACAGCAAAAAGATTAAACCAGATATGGTGACAGGTAAAAAGGTGCACATATACAACACTACAGTTAAAAGCATATTACTATATGGCGCTGACACTTGGAGGTTAACAGAACCAGATAAGAGAAGAATTTCGGAAGTGGCAATGGATGCTCTAGAAATTTTCACCAATCTAGAAAACAAATAATTTAATGGATAGCAATAAATAGAAATTAGCCCCCTTAATTTTTAAATAAAGCAGTAAATCGTATCAAATAAGAAGCACTCTAGTGTTACTTACCCTTATGAAATAGGAACAGATTTTATAACAAAACAACGTTCATACACGGGAGAAAGCAGGTTTTGCGCAAGTACCAGTTGGACTTGCGCAATTAGTGTTCCATACCGCGATTGTTTTTAAAATAAAATAAAATCCCTACCTAAACTAAGGTCCCTGACGTCACGTTTTTTCTTAGTCAATGATTATAATATTTATAGCATCTTAGCTACCTAATAGCCAATAAATCAATCTAGATCAATCTAGAATCTAGTAATAAAAGTCTAAAACAAATATTTACTACCTAAATATTCGTTTCAAAATAAACAAATAAAATAAAATCACGTCTCGGTACAGGAGCAGTAATGTACTGAAAAGTATATTAAAAGAACTTCCACCATATTGTCAAGTTCTATAGTTTTCGTAGTTTTTTTTTTATACCGGATAAATTACTGAACGTAATGCAGTCGTGATAGTTTTAGCCCAATTTACACTTTATGGAGAATATTTCGGAGTTTTTTCAAAGTTTTTTGATCAGTACTTTTCGAAATAGGGGGGAAGGACGACGATTTTTAGCAATTTTTTTAAAATAATACAAAGAAAAGTGTGCGCAAGTATTACATCTACAATATGTATAAAATGCAACGGCTCTCTCTCTGTCTGTCTATTTGTCTGTCCGTTAGTGCCCTTATCACTCGAGAACCACTTATCCGATTTACGTGCTATTTTTTTTAAAACATACATATGTTCCCTGGCCAGGTTATAGGATATATTTTATTACGTTAGGTAACATAAGGAATAAGCAGTGACTATAATAGTAAAACAAGTCAGAAAAAAGTTTGCCGCTAGCGCGTTCTCTTGCAATACACTGCCTAAACCATTAAATATGGAACAATATCATATAGCAAAGAATATAATATATATAAAATGCAACGACTTTCTGTCTGTCTGGCTCTTCGTTAGTGCGCTTATGACTTGGCTTATGACTTGAGAAACACTTATCCGATTTACATGTTTTTAATTCATACATTTGTTCTCTGGCTAGGTTATCTGTAATCTTCTATAATATATATAAAATGCAACGTCTCTCTGCCTGTTTGTCTGTCTGCTCGTTAGTGCGCTTATCACTCAAGAACCACTTATCCGATTTACGTGTTTTTTTTTTTTATTCATACATGTGTTCTCTGGCCAGGTTATCTATAAACTTCTATAATATATATATAAAATGCAAAGCCTCTCTGTCTGTCTGTCCGTTAGTGCGCTTATCACTCGAGAATTGATTTACGTGCTTTTAAAACATACATATGTACCCTTTCCAGGTTTTAGGATGAATTTTATTACGTTAGGTGACATAAGGAATAAGCAGTGACGATAATAGTGAATCAAGTCGGACAAAAGTTTGCCGCAAGCGCGTTCCCTTGCAATACACTACCTAAACCATTAAATATGGAACAATATCATGTAGCAAAGGATATAATATATATAAAATGCAACGTCTTTCTATCTGTCTGTCTGTTCGATTGTGCGCTTATCAGTCGAGAATATAATATATATAAAACGAAACGACTTTCTATCTGCCTGTCTGTTCGTTTGTGCGCTTATCAAACCACCTATCCGATTTCGTGTTTTTTTTTTATTCATACATATGTTCTCTTTCCAGGTTATGTAATAATAATAATGATTTATAAACTATAACGTATATAAAACGCAACGTATCTCTGTTTGTCTGTCTGTCTCTCCATTAGTGCGCTTAGCACTCAAAAACCTCTTATCCGATTTACGTGTTTTCTGCCCCGGTTATATGACATATTTTATTACGTTAGGTAACATAAGGAATAAGGAGTGAGGATAATAGTGAATCAAGACCACGGAAGTGTGGCCACGGGCACGGCTAGTCATATATATGTTTGAACACGTATTTGCACAAGCTTTCATTTGACACTCCACTCGATAATTTTTTTTTGACTGCTGATTTCACCCCCCAAAACTAACCTCTTAAGTCAAAAATTAACTTTCAGAACCTCACGGCTCTGATTCCTCTATTTGTGCTAAATTTCGACTTTCTGTTTCATAGAGTTTCGGAGAAAATCGGGTGTGACAGATTGATAGACGGACAGACACCGAAGTAATCCCATAAGTGTTCCATTATTCACTGAGGTAGCCGTTACTTGATGGAAATTCATTGTAAATTAATACCGAAGTAAAACGATAGATGTTTTTAAAATTCCACTATATTTATAAACCGTAACAATTGTTTCGACATACAATGTCTTCATCAGACGGATGATAACTTTAAACTAAAGTTAAAGTTATCATCCGTCTGATGAAGACATTGTATGTCGAAACAATTGTTACGGTTTATAAATATAGTGGAATTTTAAAACATCTATCGTTTTACTTCGGTATTAATTCATAAGTGTTCCGTACGAAATACTAAAAAAATCTCTTTATGCACCACAAAATCGTGTGTCGATGGCCGGCCTATAACTAATGCCGTCCAGGTGTACCTTTTCGTACAAATTGTTCGAATTCCAGATTAACCGTGTTCGTTATGCAAATAAATTATAATTTGGTAAACAAATTTCCGCACAGTATTAATAGTAACCTCGTTTGAAGTGGCGAATGAAATGTAAACTTGGGGCGGGAACGTCTGTATGTATTAACATTTACAAGCGCATCGGTTTGAACTTGAACTATTTATTACAGTAACAAGGAATAAAATAATTTTATTTCTTTTTGTGGAATTCTAAACTGGAAAATTTTAATTACGGTAGTTGATTTAAAAATGCTTTAAGCACACAATAAAACCATAACAATCATTTTTATTGCAAAAACGAAAAACTAATTTAATTTAGATCAAGCTCCATAAAAATCATGGATCACTTAGAATTTATTCAGTCTACGAGAAAATAGCAAATCTATGCCACAACTACCTTACGATTTTCTTTAAAGAGAAACCACGCAGTTTCTACAAAGAAGGAATTCAAAAACTTGTAAAACGATGGACGACAGTTATAGAAAATGATGTGGAGTACATTATTGATTAATAAGTACTATTTTTCATGAAAATGTGTTGTATTTAATTTGGCTTCTAATCGGATACGAACTCTTACAATCACCCAATATACATCGTAATTTTAATCTCTAAGTGTAAATATTTTACCCTTTCTTTTTTAAGGTAGTTCACTCGTAAATCCACTTTTCTTAAGAATTTGATGAAATTTAAATATGATGTAAATCTGTTTGTCATTTAATTTAAAAAAAATGACCGATTGTGAACCGAGATATTTATAATTTAAAGTTGATATTTGTTTAATAGATTAACCGCGTAGTGAGGGACAAATATCACAGTTTGACAACGCTGTAAGTCGTCATACTTTACGCGCCAACATTCAAACAAAATTTAAAATGCTTAACTTTTAAACAGAAAATCATTTGTAGGTTAAATCATTTATTGAATAAACACAATATATTTATCAACTTCATCTTTAATCATCAAATAAAAATATTAAATGTATTAATTAAAAATTTGAATTTGTGTCTTGATTTTTATCATTTTTTTCATGCACTAACTTTCCGAGCTTAAACATATCTGAGCCTTTTCGGTCAGGAAAGCGTGTTTACTGTGTCCGAGAAACCAGCAATATTTTTAAAATCCTCGATTATTGCAAAATGAATTATACCTGCAATGGGATATTTTGATAGGTTTACCATATAAATATAGGTCACCATTAATATATTCTAAGTCCGTAACTTTGAAAGCGTGGTAATTAATCGGTTGCGTAGGCCTAATATAAACATGGAATATTTTAACCCGATATTTCGCCACTACTTGCAAAATATCAACTGTACTTGAAAATCCGATGTTTCTAAATCAAATACACCAAGCCACAGTCCTCGTAATTGAAACATTATTCAATATATTAGTTAACGCTGAGGATTAATAATGTCACCAGTATGATAAACGTCCACCTGCAGTCCACAATTTGATTGATACTGTACCCCTTCATGTTTTTCTCTTTTTTTCTCGTGACCTCTCTATTTCTAACCGATAAATTTCCAAGTTTTTTCGTTGCAGGCAAATTAGTTCTTGATGCTCTTTGTTTTCTTATTTCATCTTTTCTTGCCATATAAGATCTTGTATGTTTCCCAGGGGGTTTATTGATGAGCTTTCCTTTGCAAATTTGTCATTATGTCGCAATTGATTATAATCAAAAGGCATTTTTTATTTAAATTATTTTTTTTGTTATTTTAAATAGAAGTAATACGGTCTCAACAGTAAACATACACAAAGTATAATAAATAACCTATATAAACGTCATTCTATAGAGCATTCGATATACGCATTGACAGCGTTGCCACATTTATTTTCATTAAAAGTGTGTGTCTGCATATGAAAGTTTCCATGTAACAAATACAGTGTCCGACAAAAAATAAAATACTCTGCCATTGAGTATTTTAAACTTTTTGTATTTATTATCGGACTATACTTTTGGCTCCTATTGTCACGAGTGAACTACCTTAAAAATAATTATTTATGAGGAACATACTATTTTTAATTTAAAATAACCGATCAAGTTGAAGTTGGACTGGCGCAATTAGTGTTCCGTACGTTGATTGCTTTTAAAATATGAATTTTTGTTACGAAAGTTAGAAATGATCAGTGACTTCACAAAACACCCCAAATGAGTTTTCAACGAAGTTTTTTTCCGATCTTTACTGAAAACTGATTACATTGAAATTTTCCTTTTTTCTTATATACGAGATGAATTATTAAAGGTGATAATTTTCGTTCAACAATGTACAACCTGTGGAGAATATTCCAAAATTTTTTCAAAATTTTCTGATCAGTACTTTTCGAGAAATAGAGGGGGGACAGCGACTTTTCGCAATTTTTAAAAAATAATACAAAGAAAGTAATACATTATATATATTTTTGAACTATGTTTTTACAAGCTTTCATTTGACACCCCACTCGAAGACTTGGTAAAAAATTTTTGTTTTCACTTCTGAGTTCACCCCCCAAAACTAACCCCTCCAGTTAAAAATTAACTTTCAAAACTACACGGCTCTGATGAGGCCATCAATTCCTATATTAGTGCGAAATTTTAACTTCCTATATCAAATAGTTTTCGAGAAAATCGTGTGTGCCAGACAGACAGACGGACAAACACCGAGGTGATCTTATAAGCGTTTCATATGGAACATTAAAAATACACAAATAATATTTTATGAGTATTTTTGTCTAGCTATTTAGTTTTAAAAAAGATATTTTAAACTACATAAAACTATTTCCTGAAAATTTTAATTATAGTAGTTGATTTAAAAATGCTTTAAGCACATGATAAAACTGTAATCATTTTTATTGTATTTTTACTGTAAAACCTGCACTTAACGAAAAACTAATTTAATTCAGATCAAGCTGCTTAAAAGTCATTAACGCCGCTTATTCTCAAGGATTACTTAGAATTTATTCAGTCTACGAAAGAATAGCAAATCTATGCCACAATTAGACTTAATTTAGGAGAAAGTAGCAGTCCAATTTTCTTTCTTAAAAAATAATAAAAAAGAAGAGAGATAAGACTTATACTTTCTCCTAAATTAGCCCCAGACTATAAGCTATTTTATATAAAGCCGTTACGACTTGGTTAAATCTAACTGACTTACACAGCAAAGGCAATTTTAATTTAATATCTTTATTCATAATGACTTTTCTTCGATATCAATGAACTTGATGCAAATATTTTTCATTCAAGTAACGACATGTTGCGCATCGCTCATTAAAAAATGTACAGTGGGACCTCCGTCCGACACTCCATTATCCGGGGATTCAATTAACCGGGGTCCCGAGTGGTCGACTTTTTTTTAATAAGGTGTTTTTTGACACCATTTCTCTTTAATTATGTATTATTATTGAAAAATATTACATATTTAGATTATTATTAACACTCATTACTGTTATGTATTTAAAAATATGCATGTATTATTTTTATTTTAAAAAAAAGAAAATAAAATAACCGGTTAAGTGCAAATTGAATTTGCACAATTAGTGTTCCGTACGTTGATCGCTTTTATGATAAAAAATTTTGTTACGGTGGTATAAAATGATCAGTGACTTCACAAAACACACCCCAAAGGAGTTTTCAACAAAGTTTGTTTCCAATCTTTATTGAAAACTAATGACCTTGAATTTTTTGTTTTTTTTTTTTATATACCAAATAAATTTGCAGTGTTGATGGATGGATTGAGTAGTTCATCAACACTGTTGCCGGTCCCAAGCCCGGATAAAGGAGGAGGGTTGTGGCGTTAGGAGTTAGCACCCTAACACACGTAAAACCTAAACTGGGAAATGCTAGTTGTTTTTGAAAAGTAGGATGAAAAATCACAAGATAAGCAAAAATCCCCGGGTGGCAATCCACACCTTCGAAGAAGGGAGCCCCATCGGATACGGGGGGGGGGGGGGCAATTCTACTTCAAAGCGAATAGTTAACCCAAGCTTAAAACTCAGCCAAACGAAGAAATCCCGAAACAGAATAGCTGTTCTCGGCACCTGGAATATACAGGGATGGAGGATAAAGAACATCGAAGTCATACAAGGGTTTAAAAAGACGAACATAGACATTTTAGTAATAAGCGAGACCAAGAAAAATGGAATAGAAGAAATAGATGAAGTGATGCATTATTGGAGTGGAGTAAAGAAGGAAGAAAGAGCAAAGGCCGGAGTTGGAATATTAGTAAAAAAGAAGTGGAAAAAGAAAATAACATCTTGGGAATCCATCAATGAAAGAATGATAAAACTAAATATAACAATGCTAGGAAAAGACATGGTAATATTAGGAGTATTCGGCCCAACAGAACCTAGCACTATAAGAGAAAAAGATAATTTCACGGAAACACTAGAAATAGAAACACAAAAAGTAAAGAAAAACCAAGAATTAATAATAATGGGAGATCTGAATGGGAGAACAGGAAGGAAAACAAAGGACAATACCGTAGGACCATTCTTAGAAGACATTACTAACGACAACGGAGAGAGACTAATAGAGCTGTGTGAACTAAACGGCATCAAAATAACAAACGGATTCTACAAACACAAAGACATCCACAAATATACTTGGATGCAAGAAACACGAAACTTAAAATCAATAATAGACTATATTATAATTAAAAATGATACCACTATCAAAATAAAAGAGTAAAGAGAGGGGCAGAATGTGGACCAGATCATAGACTATTAATAGCAAATAGAAAAGTACCGTGGTACAAGACAATAAAGCAAAAAGAAACAATAGATAAAGAAAACAGAAATACTAATGATATAACAGAAAAAGCAGAAAAAGAAATAAAATACAAAATACACTTATTGCAAGACGAAACGATAAGAGACCTATATAGACGACGATTAGATCAAAAATTAAATGAATTTAACTACGACAACCTCCAACAGATGTATGACCACATAAAAGAATGCATCAAACAGGCGTCCCTAGAAGCATTAGGTAAAGAAGACAAAAAGAATGAGAAACATAAAATTAGAATCTGTGAAAAAACCAAAGAATCTATAAAGGAGAAAAAAAGACTATACGAAAAATAGCTGAATACAAAATCAGAAGAAGATCTACAGAAATATAAAGAGAAAAATGCAGAAATGAGGAGGATGATAAACAAAGAAAAGAACGAGAGATGGGAAAAATCATGCGAACATGTAGAACAGTATATAGGAGGAACTAGAAGTACAGAGTCATGGAGAATAATTAAAGCATTAAGGACTAACAACAGAGAGAAGACGTACATAGAGTACATCCCAGAAAGCGAGTGGGAAGAATATTATAAGAAGCTGCTAACAGAAGACAGACAGGAATTCCAAGAAGAGAACCCTGAAGAAGAACAGAATAAGGAAATAAAAGAGATAGAACTAAGCTATGAAGAAGTAAAGAAGACAATAAAAAACAGTCAAAAATAATAAATCTGCAGGACCTGGGGTGTGGTAAATGAAATGATTAAGTACGGGTCTAATAAATTACATCGAATGCTGAGAAACATGTTCCACAGAGCGATAAATGGAGAAAAAATACCAGAGGAATGGTCAAAAGCTTATATAGTATCTATATTTAAAAAGGGAGGGCGCAGAACATGCACAAACTATAGAGGCCTAAGCATAATATCGAGTATGGGACGTTTGTATGGAAAAATTATTAAAAATATCATGGAGGAAATTATAAAAGGAAAAATCGCCAAGCAAGCTTTACGGCCGGAAAATCATGTATAGACCACATATACACTATAAAAGAAACAATGGAAAAAAACTGGCAAAAAATAGAGAAGTTCATCTAGCCTTCATAGACATAAGAAAGGCCTATGACTCAGTATCAAGACAAAGATTATGGAACGCAATGAAAGAAATAGGCATTGACAAAGAACTAATATACGCAGTAAAAGCTCTCTACGAAAACAACACAGTGAACATAAAAATAGGACATAAAATAGGGAAGAGACTCCAAACATCAAAAGACCTATTACAAGGATGCTCTACATCCCCAACACTATTCAGAATATACCTCCAATAAACATTAAAAAAATGGAAGCAAAAATGTAGTGGAATGGGAGTCCCAACACGAGAAGATTACTTATATACTCTAAGTTTCGCAGACGACCAAATAATCATAGCGCAAGATGAGGAAGACCTCAGTTATATGGTAAGAAAACTGAAAGAAGAATACACTAAAGCAGGATTAGCAATAAACTTTGATAAAAAACGGAATATCTAACAAAAAAGGAGGGAAACGTGGAGAATCTAGAAGTAGATAACGAAACAATAATCAAAGGAACCGATAGATTTAAATATCTAGGAACCATCATTTCAAAAAACGCAACATCAGAAGAAGAGATTAAAGCTAGATTAGGACAAACGCGAACATGCATAAGACAATTAAATTCGATCCTGTGGGACAAGCACATTACAAAGAGAAACAAAACACGCATATACAAATCAATAATACAAAGCATAATAACATACGAGTCAGAAAATAAATCTAAAATTAACGCGGTAGAGATGGAGTATTGGAGAAGATGTTGTAGAGTGACACGTATGGAGAGAATAACAAATGAAGAAATAAGAAGCAGAATGAACATCAAAGAGAACGCAATAAACACCATTGAAGAAAAACGATTAAAATGGTATGGACACATAAGACGAAGCGAAGATAATAGGTGGATAAACAAAATAACGGAGTGGAGCCCTATAGGGAGAAGAAAAAGAGGAAGACCCAGACGATCGTGGAGAGACGATGTGGACGAGGCTATGGAGGACAGGGGTCTAACAGATGGAGACTGGGAAGATAGAAACGGATGGAATCAAAGGCTGAGAAAAGGAAGACAGCGTCAGCTGTAGAAAATCCTTCTATATATATATATATATATATATATATATATATATATATATATATATATATATATAAATTATTAAAGGTAATGCACTCGTAATAATTTTCGGTCAATCTACACCCTGTGGAGAATATTCCAGAATTTTTTCAAAATTTTTTGATCGGTACTTTTCGAGATAAGGCGGGGGGGCAGCGATTTTTCGCGATTTTTTAAAAATAATACAAAAAAAGTGAGCCCAAGTATTACATTATATATATATATATATATATATATATATATATATATATATATATATACATATATATAAATATATATATATATATATATATATATATATATATATATATATATATATATATTTATATTTATATATATATATATATATATATATATATATATATATATATATATATATATATATATATATATATATATATATATATATATATATTTATATATATATATATACATATATATAAATATTATATATATATATATATATATATATATATATATATATATATATATATATATATATATATATTTATATATATATATATATATATATATATATATATATATATATATATATATATTACTCGAGTTTTCACAAGCTTTCATTTGACACCACACTCGATGACCTAGTAAAAAAATTTTTTTTTTACTTCCCATTTCACCCCCCAAACTAACCCCTTAAGTCAAAATTTAACTTTCAAAACTACACGGCTCTGATGAGGCCATCAATTCCTATATTATTACCAAATTTCTTCTATGACCAATAGTTTCGGAGAAAATCGGGTGTGACAGACAGACAGACAGACACCGAAGTCATCTTATAAGTGTTCAGTACGAGACACTAATAAAGAATGGAAAAACGTGGCAAACTGTTATCGTGAGAATGAGATGTTTCCACATGTACCACAATTCAATTCATATTCCAGGAACAGTAATATTGAAGTCGTTTCTATAAAATTCCCGCTCTGTTGTTTGTCTACTGAAGAAAATTACTTACTGAGTTGTGTTTTGCTCTCCATCCTAAAACAACCAAAATGTCGCAAAAAAGAAAACGTGTCGTGTTGAACAAAAATTAGTTATAATAAACCGAAAGGTGAAAGTATAAAAAAAGGTCCGCTGAATTGGGCGTTTGCGATATGGCGCAGAAGAAAAAAAGACATTTCATACTTCGTGTCGTCGTCGGCCCAAACGACGTGTCCTTCTCGGAAAACAATGAAGATCTCTACATTAAAAGACGTTGATCAAACGGTATTTTAATAGTTCATGCTAAAACGTGCGGAGGGAGTTCCTATTTCCGGGCCCATGGTGAGTGAAAAAGCGTTATGGTTTCATGAAAATTTAAAAATTGAGGAGCCATTCTCCGCTTCCCATGGATAGCTTGACAAGTTTGGCAGTTGGACATTCAAGGTGGGCGTCTTAGAGGTGATTATGTTGCAGCCACATTATTTATTGAAAATTTTAACTTTTTGGTTACAAAATTTAATTTAACACCTGATCAAATTTATAATGCGGATGAATCAGGATTGTTGTGGAAAATTCGGTTCAAAAACCTTAGCAGCTCAGTCCGAAAAATCTGCTGTCACAAATCCAGCAAAGAAAGACTCACAATTATGAGTTGTTCTAATGCTTCAGGAGATCTTCGCAGATTAACCATGGAAACGAGAGCGATGACAACGAAGATTCGTTTATTATTTTGGAAACGAAGAAAATTCAACACAACCAAGCGTTAGAAGCGACGGAACTTCTGTTAAATTATTTTGAACATCGCGTTACGGGCCATGAGAACAGATATTAGAAAAGAAATCTGTAATAAAAAACAATGTAAAATTGCCGATTTTTTTCTCTAAATGAAAATTTAATACATATGTATTATGAACATCCGTATAAATATTGAAAATTAATAATAACGTAAAACGTTTGTTTCTTATTAAAAATAACATCTTTTACCCAGTTTTTCGTAATTAACATTCCTACCCAGCACATTTAATCAATAGAAAATTGTGATTCGTTTATCCATGGTTTTCGATTATCCGTGGACCCCTCCCCGTCATTACCCCGGATAACGGATGTCCCACTGTATTTATTCAAAAGTTTTTTACTTCATTCAACTGTAAGAGATCGTCATTAAAATGCCAATGATTCCGTACTTCATCCAGGCCCCGTCAGCGTTGATAATCGCCTGGCATCTTTGGGGCATACTATCAATCCCAAAATGAAGCTTTATTGGAAAAAATTACATAGCCCCGTTCCACGCGAGTCGTTCCTCTCCGTATCTTTTTCTCAGCAATGATTTATTGACTGTACTTCATCACTTGAAATCGTTAGCTTAGAGACGAGTGCCAATCGTTTCAGACGATATATCCAAACCTTTCTGCTCTAGTTTTCGCGCCCCTTGACGCAAAGTTAATTGGCGATATCGAGAAAACACGTTAATAATCATTTTTTCGTCATCGTCCGACACTTTTCCTTTCGAACCACGTTCTGGTAGATCATGAACATTTTTTAACTAAGAGTATCGTTTAGCTCACTTGCTAACGAATGCTCTCGACTTGCTTATATCCTCTTCGGTCCCGAGAGCGTATTTTTCAAAACTTTTTTGTAAAATCAACTTTCGGGGGTGCAGAGATATCGTTTAAGGCTAAATTTGATGTTTTTCATTTTTTAATAATTGTTATTAATTAACTATAATTTGTACAAATATGTCCACATATGTGCACATTGAGTCTCTATAACATACTTAGGAACAATCAAACAGCCAAGAGTTACTAAAAATGGCTTTTAAAACTTGTATCGAACCGAAAGAAGTATACAAAATAAACTAAAATATTCAGTTATGAACGAATAAAAATTATCATATAAAACGTTTTGAATTGAAATGGAATAAGTAATAATAATAAAATGATAGTTCAGATGTTTTATTGTCTATGGAACTTTAAGGACGCACAGATAGATGCCACACCGCACCCGTGTCCTTCCAGAGGATCCAGGATTGCAGCATCTTTGAGCACTTTAAGTCCTGTGCTTCTGGGAGATAGGCGGCTGCTCTGCCCCTTGCTACAGGAAGAGGTAGAAGAACCCTTCCAGGCCTTCCGGCTTGTCTTTTAGAAGGTGATTCATGATCCTCATCAGAGTCTGTGTCTGATTCAACACGTCCTGCTTTCTAACTCCTGTCTTTTCACAGTCTTCCCTGTAAGTCAATCAACTGTTGACACAAGCCATGTCTAAGAAGTACTCTAAAAACCTTATAGGTCACTTGGGCGTCTTGTAGCGGTAGTGTGCTATTACTCGGTTATGAAGATCCATCCCTCCTATGTCTGTATTGTATTGCTTAACAACATTCGGCAATCGAACATCTAAATAAGCCTTGTGTGCTTTTGCATACCGTTTTGCTGTAGAGTATGGTTCAGCACCATGAGCCATTGAAGCTATTTTATTATCAACCCATTTCAGAGCCAATACGTTTTCATAATCCCTTACATTTTTATCACAAGCACTTCTTCATTCTTTATTCAAATCGTTGTCAAATTTGAAATCGATGTTTACCAAACGATTTATTGATGTAGTCGTGGCCTGTGAAACACATTTTAGGAGGGAAATTCAAATTTCAATATATTCAAAACAATATAAAGAAGTGACTACAAGTTATAGCCGACACGTTCTCAATTGACCGACCGTAACATACATATTCGTCGTAAATTATAGCAATTAACTAAGACAAACACAAACAAACTGTATATACACCCCGAAAATAATAAAAAAATACATTATATATCGGGTGATTGCAAAAATTCATGCTTTTCATAGATGGCAGAAGCACGCGCTTTTGACTGTGCTGATGTTTCTTTTATAATCATATTATTAACTGAGAGTTATCCAAGTACCATCGTGAGTTAATACGACCTTAAGAAAAAGTTTATTTAAATTAATTTGTGTGCAAGGTTAATGTCCAAAATGGAAAATGAAAACTTATATTTTGGTCATGTTGTGTTATATAAATTTAAAAAAGGGAGTGAGTGTTGAAACTGCAACAAAAAATATTCAAGCGTTTATTTGGATCGTGCTCCTGCTCTTAGGATAGTTAAAAAGTGGTTTGGTCAATTTTGAAATGGTGACGAATGGTAAACTTCGCTCTGGGCGATCTCCCAGCATTGATAATGACTTTAACCATGAGTTAGTGAATGATAATCCACGGATAATTTGAATGGCAAAAGATTTGATTCTATGGAAGAAATCAAAAACTACCTTACGGCTTTCTTTGAAGAGAAACCACGCAGTTTCTACAAAGAAGGAATTCAAAAACTTCTAAAACCATGGGAGACAGTTATAGAAAATCATGTAGAGTACATTATTGATTAATAAATACTATTTTTCATGAAAATGGGTTGTATTTAATTTAGTTTCTAATCAGACACGAGCTTTTGCAATCACCCAATATATATCATAATTATTTTATTCTCTAAGTGTAAATATTTTACCCAAAATGTTTATTATTTTAGGTGGATTGTCTATATCTCTACCTTCCTTTTTTAAAAATAATTATTTATAAGAAATATACTATTTTTAATTTAAAAAAAATACACAAGCAATATTTCATTGGTATTTTTGTCTGGTTTTAAAAAGATATTTTAAACTACATAAAACTATGGTATTTCCTGAAAATGTTAATTTTTTTAAGGCCTTGAAAACTATTACAATAATATTTAGGTGTTTTTTTAAGGTTTAATATTTAGATTTCTAGGTGATATTAACTGATTATAGTAACTACTGTCCTCGTTATTGACTGAAATCAGTCAGATGTCAATGTCAATGTCTTTATTGTCTTATAAGTTAGGATTATGCCTTCTACTTTCATTACAATAAACGCTAATAAATAAATTGCAAAAATTACCTATTCTAACTTAATCTGGGTATTTACACGTGGGCCTATAACAAACATAACCTAGGAAATGTGTACAAAAATTGTTTCACATACTTAAAACCCATCTAAACTTAACCTAGGACATATGTTTAACTTAACCTAAGATTTACAAGCTTATTTGTCAACGTGGGTAGTCGTCTTCATCCGTCAGGGGGTCTGAGTAGACAGTACAGTAGCATCAGTAGTAGAGCTGACACCAAGTGGAGCAGGGGTAGGTGAGGCCTGCCTTCACAATCGTGAAGTTACAGGACTAACGCTATAAAATCAGAATAAGTTAGTTCTTTGCTCGGGAAAATAATAATAAAAAAATAATAATAAAATAAAATAAAATTTACAACGTACTACCGCCTCTCTGGGGAAGGCAATGGCAAACCACCTGTGGTATCATACCTAGTAAAGCCCTCTCACTTTGGCCGTTCGAAACCGGCATTAAACTTCCCCTTGGTCTGTGAAAATACTTAAAAAGGCACCAACCACAGGCAAAAGTATCGCCTAGGCCCGTATCAGATATGACACTTTATATATATATATATATATATATATATATATATATATATATATATATATATACATATACAGTCCCTGGCCAAATTATTAGACGCACTGTATTTTTTTTTAGTAATTTTATGTTTCTTAAGAGTTTTTATGCAATAATGGTATATTTAAACTACAATATTATTGATTTTTATTTAAAAGAATTGTTGTAGACTACATATTTGTATTTATTTTTAACATATGGCAACACTGTGTTGACAAAGTGATACATGAACGTAAATAAGTACAAACCTGTATCAGTCGCGATCGGAATCGAGTCAGGTACGGACGTGTTTTTGTGGCTTTATGGACTGTGATTGTTTTATACTACTCAGTTATTAGTTTATTTTGTATGCAGTGTTTTAAAAAAGTTATTGGACTATTTTCATTATGGGTAGAAAAAGCGATCTTTCACCACGTAAAAAAGCTGAAGTGAAGGCCCTTGTGATTGCGAAAACATTTACAAACCGAGAAATATCACAAAGATTGGAGGTTTCTGAAGCTAGTGTACGACGCATAAAAAAGAAAATTGAGTCAGGGAAGGAATTAAGCCCGAAAAGAAAGAAAAGATGCGGTAGAAAACCAATTTTCACTTCACGGTCAGAGAGATGTTTGAAGAAAATTTGTGTAGAAAACAGATTTGCTACCACAAAGGTAATAAAATCACAACTCCAGGATGCTAGCGTAAATGCTTCTGAGCGCACTGTTCGAAGAAAATGAAAGAATTAGATTTTAAGGCCTGTCGCCCCACCAGGAAGCCCAAGTTAACAGCTGCAATGAAAGCAAAGCGCCTGAAGTGGCCCAAACAATGGCAAGACAAAGATGTGGACTTCTGGAGATCGGTAAGATACAGCAATTTAATCAATAATTGATACATTATTATCATTTTCAGTTAAATAAAACAAATAAACATGGAAGTTTATATATTTTTCCTATTTTTGACAGGTCTGCTTCAGTGACGAAAGCATATTCGAAATTTTGCAGAATAAAGCTCAGTATGTGCGTCGTCGTCATGGAGAAAAGTTTCATCCTGATTGTGTCGTCAGTCATCAGCGGCAAGGGAACTGGACGTCTGTACGTCGTCAAAGGAATAATGAGGCAAGATCAGTACAAAGAAGTATTACAAAATCGGTTGATTCCGCAGCTCAGAGAATGGTTTCCAAATGGGGAACCATTCACTTTCATGCAAGATGGAGCTCCCTGCCACACTGCTCGGTCTGTTAAAGCTTTTTTGGCAGAAAAAAATATCCCTCTGTTGGATTGGCCCTGATATGAACCCCACTGAAAATGTGTGGGAGCTGATGAAAAGAGAAGTGGCTAAAGATGTGTTTACCAACAAAACCCAGCTCCTAGAAAAGATTATTCATGTGTGGAATCATCATCCTCAAATGCAGGAGACAGTACAATCTTGCATTGATAGCATGCCGCGCAGAATTAAAGCTTTGATAGCGGCTAAAGGTGGCTCAACTAAATATTGACTTTTACTAACATTAATTTCACTTTTCTTTAAAACTTAATAAACTTATGCTTTTCTAAATTAATGCTGTTTTATTTATGTCAAATAAATAGGTAATTGATTGGATAATATAAAAATAAAAAACAAATCAATTTAAAATAATAAAACGGTACAATATCACTCGGTAATTAATATTTTACATGAAATCTTGCAGTGCGTCTAATAATTTGGCCAGGGACTGTATATATATATATATATATATATATATATATATATATATATATATATATATATATATATATATATATATATACATATATATATATATATATATATATATATATATATATATATATATATATATATATATATATATATATATATATATTTATTAAACGGCAAAAGAGAATATTCCAGAATTTTTTAAAAATTCTGGAATATTCATACTTTTCGAAATAAGGCGGAGACAGCGATTTTTCGCAATTTTTTAAAAATAATGCAAAGAAAAGTGTGCGTAGGTATTACATTATATCCATTTTTGAACTCGTGTTTTTACAAGCTTTCATTTGACACTCCATCGATGACCTGGTAAAATAATGTTTTTTTCACTTCCGACTTCATCCCCAAAACTAACCTCTTAGGTCAAAATTTAACCTTCAAAACTACACGGCTCTGATGAGGCCATCAATTCCTATATTAGTGCCAAATTTCAACTTTCTATATCAAATAGTTGCGGAGAAAATCGGGTGTGACAAACAGACAGACAGACAGACATCGAAGTGATCCGTACGGAACACTAAAAGATGTGTTTCCTTAGTATTTGTTTTGTTGAGAACAAAATTACTATAAACAAGTTGCAAAAATATTCGTATACCTTTAATCGCGATTCCCGTTCTTAGAAATAAATGGGCCCGTTTATACCTATATAATGTATCAGTATTTATACCATAGACCAATATAATATTCTATTGAAATTTACTAAGATGCCATTAATCAACTTTTAGTATATTTTAAACGAATATTTTATGGTGAAGTGCAGATGTTTTTTCCACAAATTGTATGTGTATGTGTATTTACGTCATATATTTTACTGATAATTTCTTTATAGAATTAGTAACTCAATAAGTTTATTACGTTGCACAATATACACCTTTAATAAGTTTATGTTAGGTATTATTGGTATTAGACCAAAAGGGCGACCCGAAATTTTGACCTGTCGACTAACCGTCTACTAAAAGTCTTTAACGTTGATTTTGCCGCCCCCGTGCCCTGGAATGCCCAGATAAGGCCCAAAATGCTACATCCAAAAATGGACTGTCGTTTAACCACTTGAATCAAGTACTAACACACTCAAAAATTCGAGCGCGGCCGAGACTGGACCCAGCTTTAGGGCCCAAAAAACGTCCATCCAAAAATGGACTGTCATTTAACCATATAATAATAGTACATATAATATGCAATAAATTTAGTTTGTTCTTGATAAAATTGGGAACTTGCAAAAGGCAGACGCCACCAATATCGGAGGACGAAGCTGGACCCGCTTTTTCCAGCCAAAAACTGTAGTTTTTCGAGTTTTCGAATAAATAAGTAAGTCCCAAGTTTTGGATCCTACACGTCTGCCCAAGTTATTTTTGGAAAATTTAGGCCTAAATTAATAAAATATCACGAGAGCAGATGCCTCGAATTTTCTATAGCACGCTGTCTTCCTTCTCTCAGCCTTTGATTCCACCCGTTTCTATCTTCCCAGTCTCCATCTGTTAGACCCGTGTCCTCCATAGCCTCGTCCACATCGTCTCTCCACGATCGTCTGGGTCTTCCTCTTTTTCTTCTCCCTATAGGGCTCCACTCCGTTATTTTCTTTATCCACCTATTATCTTCGCTCCGTCTTATGCGTCCATACCATTTTAATCGTTTTTCTTCAATGGTGTTTATTGCGTTCTCTTTGATGTTTATTCTGCTTCTTATTTCTTCATTTGGTATTCTCTCCATACGTGTCACTCTACAACATCTTCTCCAATACTCCATCTCTACCGTGTTAATTTTAGATTTATTTCTTTTGTTGATCGTTCATGTTTCTGACCCGTATGTCATTATGCTTTGTATTATTGATTTGTATATGCGTCTTTTGTTTCTCTTTGTAATGTGTTTGTCCCACAGGATCGCATTTAATTGTCTTATGCATGTCCGCGTTTGTCCTAATCTAGCTTTGATCTCTTCTTCTGATGTTGCGTTTTTTGAAATGATGGTTCCTAAATATTTAAATCTACCGATTCCTTTAATTGTTGTTTCGTTATCGACTTCTAGATTCTCCACATTTCCCTCCTTTGTTGTTAGATATTCCGTTTTACCAAAATTTATTGCTAATCCTGCTTTAGTGTATTCTTCTTTCAGTTTTCTTATCATATAACTGAGGTCTTCCTCATCTTGCGCTATGATTACTTGGTCGTCTGCGAAACTTAGAGTATATAAGTAATCGTCTCGTATTGGGACTCCCATTCCACTACATTTTTAGCTTCCATTTTTTTAATGTTTGTTTGAGGTATATTTTGCATAGTGTTGAGCAGAGCATCCTTGTAATAGGCCTTTTGATGTTTGGAGTCTCTTCCCTATTTTATGTCCTATTTTTATGTTCACTGTGTTGTTTTCGTAGAGAGCTTTTACTGCGTATATTAGTTCTTTGTCAATGCCTATTTCTTTCAATGCGTTCCATAATCTTTGTCTTGGTATTGAGTCATAGGCCTTTCTTAGGTCTATGAAGGCTAGATGAACTTCTTTATTCTTTGCCAGTTTTTTTCCATTGTTTTTTTTTATCGTGTATATGTGGTCTATGCATGATTTTCCGGCCGTAAAGCCTGCTTGGTCTTCTCCAGTTTTTCTGTTTATATTTTCTTCTATGATATTTTTAATAATTTTTCTATACAAACGCCCCATACTCGATATTATGCTTAGGCGTCTATAGTTTGTGCATTTTCTGCGGTCTCCCTTTTTAAATATAGATACTATATAGACTTTTGACCATTCCTCTGGTATTTTTTCTCCATTTATCGCTCTATGGAACATGTTTCTTAGCATTCGATGTAATTTATTAGACCCGTATACTCTATATACGTCTTCTCTCTATTGTTGGTCCTTAATGCTTTAATTATTCTCCATGACTCTGTGCTTCTAGTTCCTCCTATATACTGTTCTACATGTTCGCACGCTTTTTCCCAGCTCTCGTTCTTTTCTTTGTTTATCATCCTTCTCGTTTCTGCATCTCTCTCTTTATATTTCTGTAGATCTTCTTCTGATTTTGTATTCAGCCATTTTTCGTATAGTCTTTTTTTCTCCTTTATGGATTCTTTGGTTTTTTCACAGATTCTAATTTTATGTTTCTTATTCTCGTTGTCTTCTTTACCGAATGCTTCTGATAGTATAGACGCTATTATAGGTTCTACGTAAAATTCGTACCGGATGACTGAAATTGTTATTTTTTTATGTTTTTCGACCCGTAGAATCCGAATTTGCCATTCTCGAGGCTCTGAATCTCATACGTTAGTTCCTAAAATATTGACATTTAAAAGGTGAAATTTTACACAGTTTGACACGCCGTATCTTCATAATAGAACAGTTGAAAGAAAAATTACTTGTTCCACCTTATCTTAATGTTTTACTCTCTATCTAAAATTGGCAACTTCCGGTGAGTTTCGGCTTTAACCGGAAATGAGGTTTTCGGGGTTTAAAAATTAGGACATAGAAAGTGTAACCATTTGTCCCTAAATTGTATTAGGATGTTATTGTCCCCCAAAGGCCGAAAATGGCGTTTTCCAAAAATCAATATGTCATAGATTATTAACGGTGGGTCGAAACTATTTTATATCAACTTAGCTAGAATTCTGAAATATGAAAGAGAGAATATACAATTTAAAAAAGTATATAATTTGTTTACTACAATTTTTATATACAGTGTGTGCCAAAAAGTTTAATACAAATGGAGAAAAAGTTTATCTTACATATTACAAAAAAAATTGTTCTTGATAAAAAGTTCTGCATCACATGGAAATCCATAATCAAATATCAAAAGTTTAGTTAGTTGATGGTATACATGGAAAATAAAACATAATGATTTATAATGAAGAGTAAAATGTGTTTAAATTTAAATACAGAGCAAAATATTAATTGAAACTGTTAATAGGAACTAAAAAAATTATGCTCATGTTTAGATTTGTGGCCTTCCTAGTTAAAAATTAAAAAAAAAAACTCCGTTTTCGTTTTTTTTTATTCAAAAAATAATCCAACAATTACTGACGTGTTTACTGGAGTTTCTTTTACATGCGATAATAGGACTCTCCTTTGGTTGAGGTACTCCTCTCTATCTCCAAACTCTGCTTCCAAAAAAACATAAATTTAAAATATTAATATATGCCTCCTTCCAACATACACAGAGTGATTTCTCCCAATAAAATAATTTTAAAGTAGGTCAAATCTCATTCATGTAAAGAGCAGGGGAGGGCAGTTAAAGATTATGTAGAGATTCGCCAACATGTAATATGTATTCCCATTAAACGAAAAAATCCCCATTATTCGAAACAGACGATGAGTGGTTTCCTTTACGCATCGGGGACTCCCCGACGTCTAGAATTTCACCGTTGTCTATGTTTTGATTAGTCGACGAGTGTTATAAGTTACTCATTACGTCTATTATTATCGAAGAAGTAATAGTTTCGGTTTAATGGATATTTTACAAAATGGAGCGTCATAATAATAAGCGTAAACGTGTTGTTATTACCTTAAAAGAGAAACTTGAAGCAATTCAACGTTTAGATAATGGTGAACTTCTTAAAAATATAGCGAAGGATTTAGGTGTAGCCGTGAAACAGGCTTGAACTACAAAATGTTGCCGTCAAATACCTTAGCTTCAAAAACGGAAGCTGGAGCACCTGGATACAAACGTAGCAAAGAACGTATTACTGTTCTTGCATGCAGTAATGCTTCTGGAAGACACACACTCCCATTATTATGTATCTACGAACCTTTAAGAATATTCGTCGCAATGCTTTTCCTGTTTTGTATAAAAATCAAAACAATGCCTGGATAAACGCGACTCTATTTAAAGACTGGTTTTTGTTTCCAAAGTGGAACTTTTTTTAAAAGAACATGGATATCCTAGAAAATGTAATCTGTTTTAGATAACGGTCCCACTCACCCAAGTGCGGAGCAACTTGAAAGTCGGGAAATAAAAACAATGTTTTTGCCTCCTGCTGTAACTTCTCTCATTCAGCCTATGGAAAATTTAAAATGAAATTACAAGCGTTTGTTATTGGAGCATATTTTAGAAGAAGTAGATGAAGGTGGCAATATTACTGATTGTCTAAAAAAGATAAATTTGAAAAATGTTATATATTGGATCGCTTCAGCCTGAAATCAAGTAAAGAGTAGTACTCTGGAAAAATCTTGATCAAAATTGATTCCACAAGAGGAGAGACATTACTCAGAGGCAGAAACAGAAGATAATGAAAGTTTACATCAAATTATTACAAGAATATCAGGATGTGAAAGTGTTACGGAAACCGATGTTTGTGAATGGTTAAACAGTGATAGTGTGGAAGATAAAATGACTGACCAAGAATTAATTAAAAGTGTATCCAAAAATGCTAATAAAATAGACAGTGATGACGATGGTGATAACGAAGTAGAAGCCACTGACAATATTCCAGTAAAAATGTCACATTCAGAAGAACTAGAGGCTCTAGAAAAAGCGTTAACTTATGTAGAACAAGAAAATGCAACCGCAGCGGACGTTTTGCTTATCAAACGTTGGAGAGACATTGCAGTCAAAAACAGAACTAACGCAAAACGAGTGCAGTTAAAAATTACCCCATTTTTAAGACATTAAAGTTAAGAATGAAACTGTTTTATTTTCGATTTTCCGTACATATAAGTAAACTAATTGTTCTATTCCTTCTTTTAATAAATACCTATGGACGTATGTTAATAGCATATCGTATAAATGCTTTTAAGTCAATCTGCAATGTTGTATTCATTCTAAACTTCTATTTTATAAAATAATTCGGATTAACCGAAATTTCGATTATCTGAAATCACTTTGGTCCATATTATTTCGGATAATCGAGATTCTACTGTATATATATATATATATATATATATATATATATATATATATATATATATATATATATATATATATATATATATATTGTTGTTTTTTTTTACGCAATCGTTGAAAAATTGTTTATTCCACTCTGATTACAACTACTTGTATGGTAAAACGCTGAAAGGTTAATTTGGGTTAGTAGCAGGTATTGGGACTTTTCTTATGTCCTTTAATTCTTTAACGATTTAAATCGTGTAATACCCGTGAACGAAGCCGCATCTACATACGCGTAAATTGTTTGTTTAATGTCTTCTTATGAATATTTTAAACCATTGAAATATTATAATCAATTAATACATTGCTTTTGTTTTCAGGTTACTCTGCCGCAGCCCTTCTAGCAATTATTTTTGCGCTACCCTTTGCCTGGCGCGTCCTCGTCCACCGAGAGCACGGCCACTGGGAAGAGTCCTTTCCAGCCTACTACTTCGCCTATTTAGAATTATTCCTAGGCAACGGATGCTTGGGAATAGGAGTAATGATGCTCCTAGCTCTAACTTTAGAACGATATGTTAGTGTGTGCCACCGGGACATGCAAGACCTATCTTAGGATCGCCTATTCGAGCTGTTATACTTATTCCAATTTTTACGTTCATTTTATACATTCCAGCGATGTTTAGGAGTTACGTAAAAACGTGTAGACTTCTACCTGATGGTAATGTGATATTTCAAAGAACTGAAAATACTGAATATTTGGCACATCCCTTGTACAGTGTTTATAAAGTGGTGTTGGAACTGATATTTAAAGTAGTACCAGTAGTTTTGTTAGCTGCACTTAATTTAAGGATTCTTATTGTTTACAGGTAAAAGTTTTAATTATTTTATTTCATATTTACATTAATTTTTTGTTCTGTGGTTTAAAGTATCAAATACCTAAAAATTTAGTTGAAAGAAAAAATAAAATCATTGTATCAATAAAAGTACAAAAGAGAATCTGGTGCATCACGGGCGCTTATCAGTTACGAGGGCATTCGAACATCATCGCGGCATTTGGACCAAAACAGTGGAGGACTTCCCTCTACTACGAATAAAGATAGATGCTCCCCAATAGACACCTAACGATAAGCTCCTAAAGGCTTTAATACCAGAGAACGGAACTGACTTCCCACGGTTGTCATCTGGATCTAAACATAAATAGGGTGCGAGAACAGGCGGGCAGTTATTCGTCGGTTTCCGAAACGGAAACCTACACCATCCCCAAGTGTCGCTGGGAGAAGGTAAAATGAAATATAACCTGGGACACTATATACATTTGTTCAGAAAATAGAGCTACCTAGAGTGAGCCCACAACTAATAAGCAAATGTACAAAATTGCTGGTCAATCTAACCGACAAAAATAATGGGCTTCTCATCTGTGGACCTGACCGTATGGGCATCAAGGTAATGAAATAACAGACACATTAGCTCTAGCGCGCGTTATTGGACCTGAACCCTTTTTGAAAATCCCTTGTAATATGGGTGGTGCAACGAATCCAGATCTACTGCACCACAAGCTCGTAAGAGACTAGAATGAGGCACCAGGGATGAGATCGCCTAAAGGTCTTATTAGTTTCCCTTAGTATATCAGGTTTCTGCTGAAATTAAACAAGAAAGGTCTGACGATGATGACAGTACAGGAAGATGTCACCAGAATGGGCTCCTAACTCGCATCGGAGTCAAGCATAATGCAGGGTGTAGATGATACTTCACCTAATTATTTCCTCCCCGGCATTCATACGAGCAAGACAAACTCACTCGGAATCCCCAATAATTTGTGAATCTGGAGTATATTAAGGAGATTCAATATGGAAGGCTATTATCCCTTTTAAAGACTACTGTTATAACCCTAAGGTGAGATAGGTGCACAGATCTGTAGGCATTCAAGTCATCTCCTAATCCATCTGTCTATTTAAAAGTAGAGAGGTTAGTCAACGTTTTTGAAAAATCACTTTGAATGTCTAAATGCATATTTCATTAGTGTAGAAATAATTACAATATTTTTTTTTTATCTAGGAGGTCTTGTGAAAAAAGAAGAAAAATGACCCTCAGCAGGACGACATCGGGTGAAGAAGATCCACGAAAGTTCGCTGAAGAAAGAAGATTGGTGCTCCTTTTGGGATCAACAAGTATACTTTTCCTAGTTTGCGTTACACCAATGGTTATTTTAAATGTAACTTTGTCAGATGTTAATTTGATGAAGTATCCTTATCAAGTAAGAAAAAGATTATTTTTTCAACAATAAAACATAACTTCTCCCTTTTATACTACAGTGCAGTCATTTAAAATCAGTATTTTTAACTAAAAACAATCATATCCATAGCATCACACTGAATTTCGTAAAAGGTTGCGTTTACAGCTTAACTATCTCTGTATGGATAAATGAAACACTGCAATGGAAAACGCCTTATGTCTTTGGTTGCAATTAGCCACGATTTAAAATACGCACACCTGAGTCTATTTTCTTCTTTATCTTGAAACTTTATAACGTTTAACTGCATCCCATAACTTGAGACTTCGACTCTTTTTATCTCACACTAAGTTTACATCATTCTTAGAAATGAAGAACATTAACAATTTTCTAAATTGTCGTTTGGTTACTAGGTGAGATATTTCCAATTTTCTTTGATCAATAATAGACATTAGAGAACTTAAAGTTATTTTTGATTTCTCCAGTGTCGATTGAAAAAGCGATGCCTACATCTGATCAGCTTCTTCAGAGTTCCGAGAACTGACTTCTTCGGAATCTAACAGGAAACGGATTTAATTCCACTTGCTTTTTATATTAGTGGGTAGGGAAAGATTTCATAGGTGATCTGTTCCCAGATTGGTGAGAGGTTGTTGGGATGTTTAGATATTTTGTCTTGACAGATCCCAAGTTCTTCTCTTTCTCCCAGTTGTTGGCACTATATATACATATATATATATATATATATATATATATATATATATATATATATATATATATGATAAAATAGATGCCCTTACCGCACTCTGTCGGTGACTTATTTAAAATCTTTCCAAACAAATCGGCCAGACCACGGCTGGCACTTAATTGCAGAAGCGCACCTTCTCGAGCTTCCCGCTCGTAGGCATAAATGGCGTTGGTGAAGCAACTAAAGGCGAATCGAAAGATCCGCACTTCACAAGTACTGGTAGTCTTATATTTGCGTATATTTATTAATTTTAAAATAGAAATTTTCTGTGTGTACTAAAGTATTTATCTGGCGGTTTACAACAAGTTATTAAATTATCTTTTTGCGTTTCAGGTATTTCGAGCAATCGCCAATCTACTAGAAGTAACCAATTACTCCATAACGTTCTACATATACTGCCTTTTTTCCGAAGATTTCCGGAACACCCTCTTAAGAACACTCAACCTTGCAGATGCAACACCAGTAAGAGGGATGGTGAAACAACCTCCACCAACTGCAACAACCACCATTACTCCAAATAAATACACAGAAAGGCGTTTGATATAAAAATTCTAGATCGGAAGTTACGCCGGTCTGAAATTTATTTTGAAGTTGGCCTAAATTGACTTAAATTTTTGTACTTGTTGTTAGTCTTCTTTCAGATTTATCACTGGCTGTCGGAAAATAACAGTTGTTGCCGTCCACGGCGTAGTAGTTTCATGTGAGTGTACCTATAAACGCTCCTTGAATTTAAGGACAGCGCGCTACCGTTCACAGGAGAAGTCGAAAAGTTGGACAGTCTGAAAGGAGCCTTTGAGTAAAAAATAAAGTTCTTTCGTTGTCATAATAAAAAAGACTATATTGTCAAATTTATGTTGTGTATTAGTTAATTATTACAAAGGTGTCTTACCATGTTTGTGAAGTCCACATTCATAATTGGATATTATAGAAGATAATCTGTTTTTAATTATATTATTTTTTATTATATGTAACATAAGTTTGATCTAATATGGACTTTTTACCTTGCATAATTTGAAAAATACTTTTATCGTTTAAGAACATTCCACGAAGTTAGTTTTTGGATGTACTATAATACCAAAACTGTATTTTCTAGGTAAATATTTGTACTGAAATGATTAGGTTCACACTGCCTTGAAAAGAAACAGTCTTATTTTATGTGATACCCAAGATTCTAAACGTAAGAAGTTTACTTATAGGCATAACATCGATTTTTTTTACATAAAAAATAAGGAGACAAAAGTTTTTCTACCCATAAAAATTTTTATATTATGAAGATAGGTAGGGATTTTATAAATAGATAATAGAACAATTAAGGAGTTACATACACCTGGGCGCTGCAAATAGTATGTATATTTAAAAAAATATATATATTTTAAAGATTATTAAGTGAATAATACAAAAGAATGGCGGTTTAGTGCAGTAAAAAAAGGTCAAAATAATAATGAGATAGGCCTAGTTTAGATACAGCAATATTATGATTTTATCCTCTCTGGGGTATCACCAGGAGTATGGTCCTGAATTTTGGACCTCGAAAAACTTGTGCTCTTTTGTTTATAAATAATTTGAGTGTTCAAAACGCGTTTTTTTGAGCTTAAAATGTGAATAACCCCGGTTATATAAGTCGGGTCGAGACAAAAAAAACTAAACTCTTCGTAATGAAATTTCCACCAAACCCAAAAAATTGTTTTTTTTTCATTTTACTGTACAGATCAACTAAGTAAACCGATCGGCTTGAAACTTTCAGAAAATAGACTTTTCGTTATAGCAAAAATACCTTGTAATTTTGGCATAAAAATATTGAACTCAGTGGGCACAATTGAACTTGTTATTTCAACTTTGAACTGTCCGCCATTTTATGCCATTTGGGCCAAAATGGATCTTTTTTAAAAAAAATTGAGGTCTCAACGTCAGCCATTATTTTTTTTTTTTTTTTTTTTTTTGGAGTCATAACAACCGTTTTTTTTTACATTTGTTTATTAATTATATAACAACAAATGCGTTTTTTCGGTCATTTCGAAAAAAAAATTGTTAACGAAAAAGATTTTTTTTAAAATAAAGGTCTTGCGATTCTCTACCAGATGTGATAATTTTTTTCTCTCAAAATGACCGAAAAAACGCATTTGCTGTTATTTGATTAATAAAGAAATGCAAAAAAATGGTTAAAATGACTCCAAAAAAATTTTTTTCAATAACATCAGAAAGCTGGCGTCGAGCCCTAAATTTCGAAAAAAAAAGATCCATTTTGGACCGTATGGCATAAAATGGCCGGCAATTCAAATTTTAAATAACAAATTCAATTGTGCCCACTGGGTTCAATATTTTTGCACCAGAATTTCAGGGTAATTTTACTATAACAAAAGGCATATTCTCTGAAAATTTCAAGCCGATCGGTTCATTTAGTCGACCTGTACAATAAAATGAAAAAAAAACAGTTTTTTGTCCGTTTTTCAATTTTGTAGGTTATGTACACACTTGAGCGACTTAAAACCAACGAGGATTTGTTGGAAATTTCATTAAGAAGAGTTTATTTTTTATTTTATCTGGGTCCTACTTACATAACCGAAGTTATTCCCATTTTAAGCTCAAAAAGCGCATTTTGAAAACTTAAATTGTTTATAAACAAAAGAGGCACAACTTTCCAAAACTCAGGTTAATACTCCTGGTGATACTCTAGAGATGATAAAATCATAATATTGCTGTATCTAGACTGTGCAATTTTGAATGCTTTTTTTATTGCACTAATTATATATTTTTATTGTACTTTAAAATATAAGAAATTTTTTTTTATCAGTTTAAATGGACCACTGATGAAAACTATGGCGCCTCCTTGTCTGCAGGATAATTTCACAAAAAATAATCCAATCTGCAAAAATAAAAATTAATCTTGTACAGTAATATAGTAGTTAAAAATTGTCGAAGAGTTTTTTTCAAAAATAAAAAATTTACGGTGTTTCAAACTTTAGTATGCAATTTTCGACCGAAAAATTTATGTTTAATTATTTATAAAAAATTTTCTACTAGAAAAATTAAAAAAACCTCTCGATATTGTATAGAAAAAGTAATTATTAAGATTTTAAACAAAAAAGTTTAAAAATATTGAAAATTGACTGAGTAATATTGCAAACAGTGTCTGAAAACAGATAGCGGTCCCAATCCGACGCCAGGTCACATTTAATGATATAACTTTGTAATAGAATAGAATTTTCTTAAAAAAAATTTTGAATTATTCTTAGAAGTATAGAGAATGAAAATTCGAGGTGTATGTAACCCGTATATATAATAATAATTAACGAATGTGTTCTGGATTCAAGGGTCTGTACTTTTGGTAAATTTTCTGTTCGGTCGTGAAAAATTCAGAATACTTTTTCAAGATCTTCCCATTAATTGCTTAATGAGAAGGTTTAGAGGGTTGTGAGTAAAAGAACATTCAAGGCGTTTTCAATAGGGCTGACTTGGTTTCTATAATTGTTAGATCTGAAAAGTTCAAGAACATGAAAGAAAGGAAACGGAAGAATTTGTTAAGTAGGGCGACATCTCTAAAAAACGGTCATAAGCTGTTTTAGTACATGGGGTAAAAAGTCCTGAGACTTTTGAAAAAGAAAGAAGAGCGATATACTTATTCCAGCGATCTTCCAACATTTGGATACGTTTCATATAGTACAGGGTGAGTCAACGATTGAGTCAAGTTCATTATCTCATTTGTTTCGGAAATGACGAAAAAATGTTAAATACAATAGTTTTAGGGAATGTTAAGGTGCACAGTTTAAAATTATTTTTGAGCATACAGGGTACTTCAAAAAAGTGTGGCCGATATAACATGTTTCTTTAATTGGAACATCCTATTTTCTAATTTATTTTTAAATTCTGGGTAAAATTTTATAACTTTTTTAGTAATAATGTTATATACCTAAACCCAGTTTTTTCTAATATGTCATTTTTTTAAAAAAAAATACTAGTTTTCAGTTTTGTAAAAATTTGCCAATAGCGCCATTATTTCTGAAGGTAGCGTGCTCATAATTGGTACGAGCGTTCTATAGAGATGAAAAAAATATATAAATAAAGAAATTTGAGTTAGATGCTACAGGATCTTCAAAATAAATTTATACATTTCGACTATTTTAAATTAAAAAATCTCAAATTTTTTAAATGGCACACCCTGTATATTATTATTTTTTCTGGTAGATTTTACAAAACCCTACAACTTTTATTAAGTATATCATATACCTATTTCTAATAGTTTTCGATTTATTTTGAATTTTTCAATTTTTACCCTTGTTTTTAATATACTTACGCTATAACATCATAGTTGCCAAGACAAAACAAAAATGTAGGTACTGTCAAATTTTGACATACTTATAAAGGTAATAGTTACGGATTTTCCTAAAAATGAACTAAGTGATATGGTTTATATACTGGGCGAGGCGGGAAAAAATTGTCTTTTGGCAATAAGTCTTTACGAAGCGAAGTACCCTAATAGACGTATACCATCTAGAAAATCTTTTTAGTATTTAATGAAACGGTTTGATGGTAGTGGTAGCGTTGAGTATACGAAACGGAAAGAAGTAAATCAGAATGTTACCAATGAGGAAAAAAAATGGAAATTTTACTTCATCTTGAAGATAATCCCCAGGTCAGCAGCCCTCAACTAGCTGACTTATCTGACACATCCCAATCTACGGCTAATCGCACCACGATCCCTCATATGGAACTACGAGACTGGTTTGAAAAGTCCGTGCAAAAATAAAAACTACTTATGTGTTTGGGGTAAAGCTTTTTTATTTTTCGACATAGTCTCCTTTTAGGCTTATACACTTCGTCCAACGATGTTCTAGTTTGTTGATCCCTTCCGAATAATAGGATTTGTCCAAGTCTGCAAAATATCCATTAGTGTCTACAATCACCTCCTCGTTTGAATAAAATCTTTGTCCCGCCAACCATTTCTTCAAATTGGGGAACAAATAGTAATCCGAGGGAGCCAAGTCTGGAGAATAGGGGGGATGTGAAACGAGTTGGAATCCTATTTCCATTAATTTTGCGACCACAACTGCTGAGGTGTGTGCTGGTGCGTTGTCGTGATGGAAAAGGACTTTCTTGTGGGCCAATCGCGGGCGTTTTTCTTGCAGCTCGGTTTTCAAACGGTCCAATAACGATCCCTTGCGAATGCCAAAAGACAGTCGCCATAACCTTTCCGGCCGAAGGAACGGTCTTCGCCTTTTTTGGTGCAGATTCCCCCTTGGTAACCCATTGTTTAGATTGTTGTTTGGTCTCAGAAGTAGTGTATCCATGTTTCATCCACAGTGACGAAATGACGCTTAAAGTCCTCCGGATTCTTCTGGAACAGCTGCAAACCATCCTTGCAACACTTTACACGATTCCGTTTTTGGTCAAGCGTGAGCAATCGCGGCACCCATCTTGCGGATAGCTTTCTCATGTCCAAATGTTTATGCAAAATATTATGTACCCGTTCAGTCGAGATGCCCACAGCACTAGCAATCTCACGCACCTTAACTCTTCTGTCATCCATCACCATATCATGGATTTGATCAATGATTTCTGGAGTCGTAACCTCCACAGGCCGCCCAGAACGTTCAGCGTCACTTGTGCCCATATGGCCAGTCCGAAAATTTTGAAACCACTTATAAACTGTTCTAATCGAAGGTGCAGAGTCACCATAATGTTTATCAAGCTTCTCTTTAGTCTCCTGAGGCGTTTTGCCTTTCATAAAGTAATGTTTAATCACCACACGAAATTCTTTTTCGTCCATTTCTTGAAAATCACTCGACTTCCTTGATTCACACGAATGCCAAACACAAAGAAATAGACCAATATGGCTGAAACTTGGTGTGCGTTCATTCAAGAGATGCTACTAACTAAACATGACCTCGATACGCGCCGGTGGTGCCATCTCTCGGACTTTGCACGGACTTTTCAAACCAGCCTCGTACACCAAGAACTTTAAGACCGTGATTTTGAACGATGAGTAAACTTTTGTATCACCATGAATGGAGCAATAGAGGCCGATCCAAATTTTTTATCCAAAATAATGTTTTTCTGATGAAGCTACTTTTCGCAGTAATGGAGCAGTTAACAGCCATAACATACATTATTATTCAACAGTTAATCCATTTTGGGTCTGGGAAGTTCAAAACCAAAACCATTGGTCGGTTAATGTATGGTGTGAAATATTAAATTTTTGAATTATTGGTCCATATTTTTTCCGCAAACCGCTTAACGGGCCTAGATATCTAAATTTTTTTTCAAAACGATTACCCCAGCTTCTTGAAGAAGTTGACTTTGAAAGGGAACAAATGTATATTTAAGAAGACGGAGCTCCTGCTCATTACTATCGGGATTTTTGAACATTCATTACGTCATAATAATTAATCATTAAATAAGTTAAACTATATTAAAATTATTATTAACTATTTGTTTATGTTTTCACAATAGCGTAACTGTATTAAAAACAAGGGTAAAAATTGAACAATTCAAAATAAATCGAAAACTATTAGAAATAGGTATATGACCTACTTAATAAAAGTGGAAGAGTTTTGTAAAATCTATCAGAAAAAATAATAATGTGCCGTTTAAAAAATTTAAGATTTTTCATTGTAAGATAGTCCAAATGTATAAATTTATTTTGAACACCCTGTAGCATCTAACTTAAAATTCTTTTTCTTTTTTTTTTTCTGGAAACTAGTATTTTTTAAAAAAAATTGAAATATAAGAAAAACTACTAGGTTTAAGTATATAACATTATTAATAAAAAAACTTATAAAATTTTACGCAGAATTTAAAAATAAATTAGAAAATAGGATGTTCCATTTAAAAAAAAACATATGTTATATCGGCCATACTTTTTTGAAATGAGATAATGAACTTTAGTCTATCGTTGACTCACCCTGTACAATTTGTCGAGCCCTCTAAAATAAGCGGCAGCTTCTCATTCCCAGGAGTCAAGTTTTACAAATTCGGAAAGATGTAATAATCGCTGGGGGCCAAATCTGGTAAATTCATAGCACAAATTGTCTAATTTCAACATCGATTTTATAGACTTTTGAGCTGGTTCATTATCTGTGTGAAACAACACTTTTTCTTCGGTAAATGCGACCTTTTTTCTTAATGTCACTATTTAAACGGTCCAATAAACCAACATAATAGTATCCGGTGATTATTCGCCTCTTCTCAAGGTTGTCAATCAGTATTATTCCATGTACATCCCAAAAATACTTGCCAATACCTTTTCAGCTGATGTTTGTATTTTTGGCCGTTTCGATCGATTTTTATGCAGTTCCATTCACTCTGAAAACTGACTGTTGGACCTAGGTGTGTAGTAGTGGATCCATGTTTCGTCCATTGTAACAAATCGACGGAAAAATTCTTCTTCTTCTCTTCTTCTGAATTACACCGAAACAGTACCAAACAGCATTCTGAATCTTCAACGCGTTGCTGTTTTTAATCAATCGTGACGGTGCTCACCCATCGGGCACTTAGCTTTTTCATGTGTAAATATTCATGCAAAATATGCCTCACGCGTTCTGTTGATATCTTCACGATATCAGCTCTCCCTTTCACTTTCACTTGGCGGTCCTTTAGGACAATATGGTGGATTTCTTTTGTGTTTTTTGGGATGACTGCTTTATTTGAACGTCCGGAACGTGGTACATCATCGGTGCTTATACGACCGAATTTAAGTTCACTAAACCATCGGCATATAGTTGCTTTCGACAGAGCGGATTGGATTCCGACTGTATTTTTTCCCATCAAAAAGCAATGTTTAATCAACACAGGAAATTCTTTTTGTTCTATCATTTTGCAAAAATCAAAAGTAGCGTCACTTAAAACAGCTGTAACTCTGAAACTAATAGACAAAATGTCATGGAAATTTTACACGAATCTCTAAAGAGTTGACACTAACTGAAAATCATATGTTTTTTTTGTTTGTACTGCCATCTCTCGGAGAGTCTCGGGAATTTTCACCCCCCAGGTGAGTAAATACACGGTAGAACAGTACAACAGATAACTCATAAATATGCGGAAAGCCCGGCCTTTATTTCATACACAGGTAAAACGTGGTTGTTGTCACCTGCCGTACGCTACCTGCTCCTGGTACCTTGACGGGCCTGTGGTTATTATTGTATATCTAATCTAAAATTATTCGTTGTTAGTTTTAGGATGTTATACTTTCAGAAAATGCAAAAAAAAACTCGATTTTTTTCACAATTTCTGACTACTCCTAGCCCGTTAAGGATTTTTTAACAAAATAGAGTACTTTGTAAGTTCAGGTTAGAAAGGTCCATGCGGCAAATGCCAAATGAAGCCCTGTTAAATTCCTTGATAAGAAAATTAAAGAAAATTTATTGATTAATATTCTTGGTATTGTTGGAGCTTTTTTAACAGATTCTACATAAAAAACATAAAATTTTTAAAAAACTGCATTGAAAAAAACGCTCTAGTCTAACTCCAGAAGAAGTGTTACAAATATCACCTATTATTGTACACATGTCGACGTAGCGATACCTGTGATATCGAAAGAATTTTTATTGAGAAAAAAAGAAAATAAACAAAACATAAAGAAATAACTAGTTCTGAGATTTTTCATCTTTAAAGTAGATAGCTCTGAACTTGAAAGTCTGAAAAAACTCACACAGCCATATTTTCTTTGTTTCTTGCGTTTGTATAAAAGATATTAGCTGAAGGGCCTTATTTAAGGGCGTACTAAAACCGGCTCAACTTAGAAAATACCCTGTATATGAGTTCCATTTAATTTAATGAAGCTAGGCCTTAATCTGATGAAATGAAATATCCTTTATACACCCTCTGTCCAATAATAAATTTAACCTTGAATAGAAAAGAAAACACAGGCTGCGCTCTCGCTCCAAATAAGTTTGTTATATCGGTTATGGGGATACTGTCGTGGGTTATAGTTACTGCCGCTTGAACATATTCAAAATTTGCGTGTCGCTTCCCTGTTACCGTAAAGCCGGGAAAAGGGAAAAGAGCAACAGAATGCAAAATGAGGTTAACATGGTGAGTGATCCAACACACAGATAATTTTTGCTAAAAAACTTACTTAAAATGTCCGAACGAACCTCGTTCCAACACCATTAACAGTGGTTTCAAGGAAGTTTGGGTCCTTATGAGCAGTCAGAATGCTAACTCCAGTTTATGGAAAACACGACTGCTCGTACACTTAAGTATGGGATAAGTATCGATTACTGTATACTTTTTGAAGAATTTAATACATTTCCATTAACAGCTCAACACATTGTTTATCTTCCGAGAATTTGTCACTCTTACCACTATCATCAGCTATACATTCCATCGTCGGACATAAGCCTCCCCTAAGTATGTCCACCTTCTTCGGTTTTTGGCCTTGTTTATCCAGTTGTATTCCACTAGTCTTTCGATGTCGCCAGACCATCGGGTTTGCGGGAGTCCTCTACTTCTTTTCTCATTCCAGGGCCTCCAGTTAATTACTTTATGGGTCCATCGATTATCAGAGAGTCTTGCGATATAACCCACACAGCTACATTTCAACCTGCTTACCTCTCGGTTACATCAGTTATCTTGGACCTTCCTCGAATTTCTTCATTAGTCAACCAATCACTCAAGATATTCCCTTGTAGGCGATTAATAATTTCTTGATTCAAAGCCCACGTTTTCGTTCCGTATGTCAAAACTGGCAAGACGCATTGATTAAATGTGTTCGCTTTTAGTATATTTGGGACATTGAAAAGGAAGATGTGTTACTAGTTTTGTCCAAGATATACATATGAATCCATTCTTGTGATTTTCGCGTTTTCAATGTTCAGTACTGCTCCTTTATCACAGTCGTCATTTGTCATGAACATGGTTTTGGCGATGTTTATCTTCAGACCAATCTCTCTGGACTTGTTACCACTATAAGTAGACATTTATTGGAATAAATATCCTAAAACAACTTTAAAGAAGATCGTAGCTTTAGCCAGCAACATAATACAACTGTTGGCACTACTAACTTCGAAAAGTTCGGTTCCATTTTGGGCAAAGAATGTATATAATGGCTATACATAAAAATTTTATATAAAACAGTTTTTAAGAAAGGTATAGACACAAATTGAACGAGCGACCCTTTAAATAATTCAGGATGCGGATGTATGTGTTCGAAGCGGTTTTGAGTATTTACGATCGTCCTACAAGGTAAATTGTTGTAAAAGTAAAGGTTTATTAAATAAATTATAAATAAATAACCCAAAAAAATAAAAACAGGAGTCCAGGATACATTAATTTTTTTCAATATTCAAGTTTTAACAAAAAATATGCCCAATACGAACAAAGGAAAAATATATATACATAATATACATAAAATTTGTACTTCTAGGTTTAAATAAATTTGTCTTTTACTATGAATTAAGTAAGTTTTTTTAAAAGGAATAGTAATTTTTATACCAGTAGACAATAAATTCACACACTTTGGTAAATATTCACATTTGTAATGTTGTAAATTATTAGTTGTTGTTATTTCACTTGATAATGAAATAAAAAATACAATGAAAGAAAAGTGTTTTATTCCCTTACAAACACACATTTTTAAAATAAATGCATAGTTACAGTTAATCTAACTAAACTAAACTAAACATCGAAGAACGGTTTGCGACTTGAGTCTGTTCTACAAGTATTTTCATGGAAAGTGTTCGAAGGATGTAGCCCGCTTAATTCCTCCCAAAGCGGTGCAACTTAGAAACACACGTCGCGCTGGTGCTTCACATCCGTATGAGGTTCAACTTGTTACTCCGCGTACAACGCTTTTCAAGCAGTCTTTTACATGGAGAACATCATCCCTTTGGAATAATTTGCCCAGCGCTGTGTTTCTCACCGAGTACAATTTACAGCGATTCAAGAACAACGTGAATCGCTTTTTCCGCACACATGCCGCTCCTGGAGCGCTTTAAGGACTTCCCTGCAGCACGTGTGCTAGACCTATATAAAAAAAGCTTATAATTCCTAAGTTGAGGCCAAGTAAGTTGAGAGACGATGTTAGTTGAATAGTGTCTTATCATAACTATGTTGAGAGCTGCAACATTAACATTTTTGGGGTTTTGTAGCATAAAATTGTTTATATTTCTTATCACTGTAAACAGTAAAACGATCAAGGTCGTCGCTTATCGTTTCTTTAGCTTCATACAATTTCACAAAATTATTCTCATAAATCTTCAAAATTTTTTATTTATTGTCCTAATCTAATTACTACACTCTGCTTTATTTCTAGTCCCTCACGTTTACAATCTCGTTTGCAATCGACAAAATAATTAAATAGATCGAAACACTACCGTAATAATGCTCATTGAACGAGTTGACTATTGCCGAGCGTTCGATTCACTTGTACACGCATCGCGATCCGAAACTCAACTCTCCTTGGGCCTTACACTCCTCAAGGGGTAGAAAGATATAAAGATTAAGTAAGTAAAATAAGTGTAGCATAAAAATCAACTTCAATTTCATTTCTCCCAGAAGTTTGTTAATTTCTGAAGCTTCGTACTAGTTGTAGATATTTAGTTCAGAACTTAGTGTTCGAGAGTCCAAGGAAAATGAAAAAACAATCGTGCTGTCATCAGCAAAGCTCTAAGTTGAATTTTTATTTCATTTCCAACAAAACAAAATGAGTAGGAACTAGTGTAAATCCCAAAGAGTCACTTGAATTGAAAATTGAGATATTGGAAAGAAATCAAGCAATTGTCTCTTGCAAAGAACGCGAGAGAGACATAAAAAAGGTTTTAAGAGCAAAGCTTAACCAATAATCTGTTAAGCTAACCAAGATCGAAGGCCTTGGATATATCAAATGCAACCCTCAATAATGTTCACTTGTAATATTTCAAAGAAGTCTGGCATAGGCTAGCCAATCTCCTCTTGATCTTTGTCTACAACATCCATATTGAATGTCGTTGATAATATTACTTTAATAGCCGCATACCCACTAGACGAACGCATGCGGCTGAATGAATGCGGCAGCATGTGTGCAGCGTACATTAAAAAAATTGCTTGCTATCAATATTACTACGAACGAATGCGTTCATAGTCATTCGTTCATGTTCGCGGGTATATGCGGTATTTATTTCACATTTATCCAACAAAAATAGCATATCTTCAAAAGCGAACCATGTCGATTTAAATATAGCATCAGCTGCAGAGCCTATTTTAATTGAACCTTTTTGTTTTTGACGTTCACGTCTGAACGAACCCAATAGCGATTCCGTTTTCTTCTTCACCTCTGTTGAGTCACATTTCCTAACATCACTTTTTTCATCCCAGACATCAGTTTTCTTTATTTTATTTTTATAATCCTTACGAACATGGTTCCACGAACACTCCTGTTGTCTACTAACTGTATTAATTTTAAAGCATCAGAATTACACCACTCCAGCTTGACTGCAAAGTGCATAACTATAACAGCGTTCTTCTTGACCTACACACCACAACCAAGCCGAGCACGTGCGGTCGGCATTTTTCTTTTATGTACCCCCTTCCGAGCAAAGACAAACGACAAGTGTTCATTCGCCTTTGTTTGGTCGTACACACTGATCAAACACAAACTATTTTAGGGGCGGGGAGCTCTTAAGGTGACTCGTGACAATCGGAGCCAAAAGTATAGTCCGATAATAAATACTGGAGACATTATTAATCCTCAAGCGTTAACTAATATATTAAATAATGTTTTAGTTACATCCGAGGGCTGGGGTATTTCGATTTAGAAACATCGGGATTTTCAAGTACAGCTGATATTTTGCAAATAGCGGCGAAATATCGGGATAAACCATTCAATGTTTATATTAGGCCTACGCAATCGCTTAATTAACAGGCTTTCAAAGTTACGGGCTTAGAATATATTAATGGCGACCTGTATTTATATGGTAAACCTATCAAAACAATCACTCTAAAGGACGCATTAATTTCATTCCAACAGTTTTTAAATTTCTCTCCAAAACCTTGCGTACTTGTTGCCCATAGTGCACGTTTTGATTCGTCCCATTTAATTCGAGGATTTTACAAATTACGTATCGTATAAAAGTGGAAAAATAATGGAAAAAAAAACTAATATTGCCCACGTTAATGCTTTTAAAAAGTGTTATTTCAGACCTTATGATTAAAAGAATTGCATCTGAATGCATAACTTTGAAAGATCTAAAAAGTTCTTATGATAAATTGAATATCAAGATACAAGTTCAAATTTTTAATTAATACATTTAATATTTTCATTTGATAATTACAGATAAAGTTAATAAATAGATCATGTTTCTTCAATAAATTATTTAACCTACAAATGAATTTCTGTTAGTTAGTTAACCATCTTGAATGCTGTTTGAATGTTGGCAAGTAAAATATGACGACATACAGCGTTGTCAAATTGTGATATTTGTCCCTCACTACGCGGTTATTCTTTTAAACAAATATCAACTTTAAATATTTATATCTTTTTAACAAATCGATAAAAAAAGATTATTTTTATTTCAACATTTTTCTAATTTGTTTTTACAAAATATAGGGTGTTTTTTTATAGAGGTATAGAACTTTGAAATGGAATAAAACAAAGATGAATTTTTTAAATTGACATGAAATTTACTTTATTCGAAAGATAATCTTCGGGCATTATAATTTAAATATGACTTCTGGCATATGACCGCCACGGCTGGCTCGGACGTAGTCTAATCTGGAGGTCCAATTTTCGATGACCTTTTCCAACATTTGTGGCCGTATATTGGCAATAACGCGGCGAATGTTGTCCTCCAAGTGGTCAATCGTTTCGGGCTTATCGGCGTAGACTAGCGACTTCACATATCCCCACAGAAAATAGTCTAGCGGCGTTAAATCGCACGATCTTGGAGGCCAATTCACGGGTCCGAAACGTGAAACTATGCGGTTACCAAACGTTTCCTTCAATAAATCAATTGTGGCACGAGCTGTGTGACATGTTGCGCCGTCTTGTTGAAACCACAGCTCCTGCACATCATGGTTGTTCAATTGATGAACGAAAAATTCAGTAATCATGGCTCTGTAGCGGTCACCATTGACTGTAACGTTCTGACCAGCATCGTTTTTAAAGAAGTACGGACCAATGATTCCACCAGCCCATAAAGCACACCAAACAGTCAGTTTTTCTGGATGTAACGGTGTCTCAACATACACTTGAGGATTATCATCACTCCAAATACGGCAGTTTTGTTTATTGACGTATCCATTCAAACAAAAGTGAGCTTCATCGCTAAACAAAATTCGCTTATGAAAATCGGGATCAACGGCAATCTTGTTTTGGGCCCATTCACCGAATCTACGCCTTGCTAGGTGATCATGTGACTTCAATTGTTGCACGAGTTGGATTTTGTAAGCACGCAAACCAAGATCTTTCCGCAATATCTTCCATAAAGTGGATGGACACATATCCAATTCCTGTGCACGATGGCGGATAGACTGATTCGGGCCTTCCTCTACGCTACGCTCTACAGCAGCAATGACTTCTTCTGTACGCACTGTACGACGTCTCTGTGGATGCGTATTATCATTTAGAGTAAACGTGGGGCGAAAACGTTCCATAGTTAATCGAATTAATTGCTCTCATGGACGATTATGTTGGCCGTAAAATGGACGTAGTGTGCGATACGTATTTCGAACAGAACCATGATTTTCAAAATAAATTTGCACAATTTGGAAGCGTTGTTCAGGCGTCAGTCTATTCATGTTGAAATGCCAAACCAAACTAAACATAAATCACTTGACAGCTGACAAAATGGCCGCCAGTTAAAAAACTGCTGCCAACTTAAAGTTTTATACCTCTATAAAAAACACCCTTTATTAGTTTTTCAAAAATTTCGTAAGAACAGTTCTTAAGATATACACGAAACTATGCCTTTTTTTATACTTCATTAGCCCATTGCATGTTAATTATGTGCACTTTATCTCGCTTCGCAATCCGTAACATTTAGATTAACACCATATTTCAATTTCATCAAATTCTTAAGAAAAGTGAACTACCTTAAAGTCAAAGTCAAATAAACCGCTATTTATTGAAGATAAAAATGGTTTGGGTTAAAGATCCATCATCAGAAAATTATCGATCAAAACATTAAAATATTAAACAAAAAAAACGAACAAATTAAGTAAACCACTTAACGTGTACCTGATTTCTCTATCTTTCTTATGTTTTTGTTTCTTGTTTTTTTCCAGCTGATAATTTTCTGAACCATCAACTGGTTCTGATGATGGTTAACGTTTTTATTCAAAAAAAAAATAATAATGTGGCTTTTCGAAAGCTTCCTCTTCCGCAATCATTTTTTCATCCCACTTTAAAAAATTAGTAAGATACCACAATTAGTATCTTTGGTTGATGTGTCCCCAATAGTTAAAGCACCTACTTTCTAGTGAGGGCCGTTCAAGCTATAGAGCGGCAAGGAAATTCCTGGTGAGGACAGTCACAGTTTGCCAACTTACTACCACTAGGCAGCGCAATTACTAAGAGTCGGTCAACTCATGTATATAAAAATTAATAATAATTGCCGAAATTAACAACAGTTATTTACTGTTCTCCCATCTGTCGAATTATCTAAAGATGCGTTTCGTCGTATCACGACTCATCAACCTAGCACGATCGATCATGAGATTAAATTTCTCTACCAGTCTGTAGCTTGAATACTTCCTACTACTACTATATTGGGCTCACGTAGGCCAGAGATACAAATTGATTACTGATATATTGCGCAACCACGGCGATAGGTGCTTTGTGTTCTCTGTTGATCCTAACTCGACTAGCGAGTCATAATAGTACGAAACGCGCCATGAGATGGTTTGATAGATGGAAGAACAGTAAATAACTGCTGAGATATGAACTTTGTTCAATTTTGGTAGTTGATATTACCTTCAAAGTGTTTTTTTATAGCCTTTATTATAAATTTTGATATTACTGAAAACTGATAATTCGTACGTTATTTCTGTTACAGTCGATCAAATATCGTGCATTGTTCATTAAAAGATCTATGTACGTGAAAGTTTTTTACATTATTCGACAGAAAAGGTTGTCATTAAAATGCTAATGACTGAACGAACAGTAATTCGTCCAGTCTCCATCAGCGTCGATGACGGCCTGGCATCTTCGAGGAGATTTTCCACGTATTCTTGAGGCAAAGATTTCCAAATGACACGAATTTGTCGTGACAGCTGCTTCACTATGTACACCTTTTTTACTACGAAGCTTCTACTTGATGTATGTATGTTAAAGGCTTTTATTTGACTCGCCCTATAGAATGAACAACTAAGCAGACGGTTGATCGACGGGTCAAAATTTCGGGTCGCCCTCTTGGTCTATTACTAAGTAGTTTAAAAATAAAACCTGAAATGCTGAAGGGGAGAAAAAAATAACAAAACCAAAAGAAATTATTTATTCAAGATCGGTGTAGGAGAAAAGTAATACCTACACACTAAGACAAAAGTAACTATAATCCTCTTAAGTAAACAAAAAAAAAAAAGGTAAAGTAACGACGATTACCACGAATACCATATCGCGCTGTCTCCTCTTTATAATAAATACATATTTATTACAAAATTATGCTAAAACAATATTTACAAAAGTCTAGTAATGGAAATAACTTCTCAGTACTATATCGCTTGCAAATAAATAGGTAAGTTAGGTTATTTAAATTTTATGGGAGTTTTAAACTTATATATGTATACAGCTGAATTAACTATTAAGATTTACCAGCCACCCGTACATGTACGTTTTTGAAAGATCTGTCAAAAGTTTTACGTTTCCAACTACCTCCTTATTTATTTTTATATTCTGTGATTGTTTTACATAATATAATAACCTATGTATTTTTTTTTGTGTCTTGTAGCTAAGTTAATTTTTAAAATGCATCATCTATTTGTCAAGAATCTATTCACAAATCGTTTTAGTACTTTATAAATAGCTATGTCAAAATTCGGTTTCAAATTCAAACTATTTCCTGTTACTTTTACGTGCGGAAGTACCAAACATAAAGAAGCAAAATCACCATTTTATACGTTGCTGCCATCTACATAACCTCCTAATACAGTATCAAAGCGACGTCATTCGAAAGGCAGGAATGCATTTTTAATACAAAAAATGCGTTCCTTAAATAATATTGGACTTTGGAAGAAGGTGCTGTAATGCACAAAACGAGCCAAATATGATACCAGCGATTTCAAGACGGTGACTTTCATGTCTCGGATCGTGAACGTTCTAAGCTACGTTAGGCCGCTCCCTGATTGGTCGATGCGGTATCGTTTTTTCTCGGTGTGCCTGACTTGCGCGGGATGCGCGGGCGCGGAGCAAGTCAAGTGGGTTTCACTGAAATATAGGCGTTAGGCATGTTTTCGTTACCGAATCGGTACCGAGAACACCAGAAAAGACGATACCGCACCGGCAAATCAGGGAGCGACCTTAGACGACACACGGCAGAAACGACGCGGGATGAGAAGTTCTGCTTGATATGGCCCCATCTGATTCATATTTATTTCGACCGATGTAACATCATCTCGTCAATTTCCACTTTACTACTTTGTAAAACGGACAAAAAAAGCATAATCGAATTCATCCACTTAAAACCACCATGTTTTTTCAAAGAAAAAATCCGTCAGCTGACTGAAAAGTGAGCAAAATGTGTCGATAATGGGGAATATTTTTTTGATGCAGTTATATTATAAGCATTTTGCTAACGCAAAAAGGTACCGTAATGTGTACACCTAATAGTTTGACAAGGATAGTAGAAAACTAAAATGTAGCCGAAATAAATATAATAAATATCTAACTGCAAATAACTCTATCAGTATCAGTTGAACCAAATTCCCAAGAAAAAAAAAATATGAAAATGGTATATTACCCCTTTTACATTTCATACATCAACTAGCCTCTTTGTTTACAGACGTACTGTCATTATTGAAATTACCCAAAAATAGATTTAATTGAAACAAGAAAGATATTCTGGTTCTTCTTCTTACGACTTGTAACTAGGCACTATGGCCTGTTTTCTTTGTTCTCTGATATATGTATCGTCGCTCTATCTCTTTCTTGGATGTCTCAGTGATCTTCCATTCAGCGACTTGTCCCTTGCTATCCGTACTATCCTGTTGTTTGCCATTCTTCCTATGTGTTGATCCCATTCCATTTTTCTTCCTTTTATCCACTGGTTGATATTTTCTATATTACGTGTGCGTCTTATGTATTAAGTTCTTTCTCTATCGCTCAGTGTCTTGTTTATACATCTCCTAAGTATTCTCATTTCAGTTGATTCCAGCATCCACTGTGTTATATTTGTATCGGGTCTTGTTTCAGATATGTAAGTCATTACTGGTCGTATCATGCTCTTGTGTATTCTTGTTTTAGCCTCAACCGAGAGGAATTTATTTCTAAATATGGTATCATTGAGGCAGCCTTGCTGACTTTATGTTTTACTTCTTCCTCGATTTTTTCGATGTTTTGATGCTTAGGTAATCGACCTCCATCACCTGTTCTATTGGTTTATCTTCCACCACCAACTTGCACCTGATCGGCTCTTCTGCTACTACTATTGTCTTGGTTTTTCAGTTGAGACTGACATCTTATATTGTTTTGCTGTTATATAGAATTCATATAGCAGCCTTTGCAGATCGTTCTCAGTCTCAGCCATTATTATTGCGTCATCTGCCTAACATATAATTCGAAGTTCTCTATTATCCATTCTATAACCCTTCTTTCTTTTGACATTCTTTATAATTTCATCCATGACAATTTTAAATAGAAGAGGTCTTAGAGTCTCCCTGCCTGATTCCAAATTCATAGTTGATTGGTTCTGTCATTCCTTCTGCTAATCTTGCGACTACTTTATTATCTTTATATATATTTTTGATAGTTTTGATTAGGTCTAATTGAATATTCCTGTTATATAATAGATGAATAACGTGTGGAGTGTAAAATTTTCTAGTTTGAAATAGTATTCCCCAGCTTTTGAGAAGCTCTCTTTCAGCAATGTTAATTTTTGTAGAAAAAACTTTATTTTATTTATTTATGAATGAATTCATCCTTGGTTTCTCGTTAAAAAATGTTTACTACTTTTACTAGAAATCTTTAAACTAGTGCATTTTAGAGAAAATAATTTCGGCAAGGATTATTTGAAAATTAAATAAAAGTTGTGGTTAATCAGTTGTTACGTAATTGCGTCTGATTACAAAACTCGACGCGATGCGATAGAGCCAATTCGATTAAAAGCAAAGATTTCCCGATTTCATTGGTCTGTACATACCGATTATCTAAAATACGTCGATACAGCATACGGATGACCATGTTTATTCCTGGTAACTAAAGGTTCTTGAAAATTAATGCAACTTGACACGATTAGTTGCAGAAACTAGTTGTGTATTAGTTGCTAAAGTGTTCCCCAGTGATAAAGTGTATCAAGTGTATTGGATTGACTGGACTACAGAAAAGAAAAGATAGTTTTACTACAGAAGAGGAACAAGCATCCTTAGGTGCCTTGGTAAATTAGGTTTTAGATCGATAACAGTAAGCTACTAACATAGGTAGTAGTTATTGCAGAAATGTAAAAATGCCCGTCGCAGGATTAGGTGTGCCGGTAAAAAAAAAAAACATTTTGCATTGTGTCCAACACGAGGGACGTTACCTACACAACGATTTTCGCAGTGTTTGCGGAGGAAATGGCCTGAATTGTATGGTTAGGTGTGATCCATGGACACGGAGGGTGGACTGAGCTTTCCGTATTTCGCTGTGAAGTAAAGACGGACACTAAAGCATGAGAGAGAAGGGACAGGTATTGGCCGCACAGTCGCTTTGTCTCTCTCTAAAGAGTGGTCAATTTTGTGAGGCTAATGCGCAGTCTATCCTCCATGTCTATAGTTTCATTAGTCAAATGGTTAGTAAAGATGATTGGCCAAATCTTCAACTCTGCTAGTTTGTTCCGCACAGTCTCTACCGTGGAGATGTATCAATTATCTGCCGTCTGTCTACTTCTAATATTCTGCCTGTGTACTGTCTGGTCCTGTTAGGATTTGCAGGTATTCTGTTAAGTCAATACTGTATTGCACGCGATGGTCTCTCGTTTCTTCGTCCTTGTTAATTTCATTAACATTTTTAGTATCCTTTGGAAAAAGCGAAGTATTTATGGCACGTCGGCGATGCGGACTTGCACTGCGTTTCCGTGATTAGACGTTATTCAACGATGCCTGTGCAGAACCCGTAATGAATAAGCTAATTTGTTCCGTACCGTTTCTACAGTAGGGACGTAGCATCTGTTATACCTGATAAGCTTATTGAATCCTTAAATAAGTGGACTCGGGAAAAACAAAAATGTTAATCACCTAAGCAAATATTTTAACTAACATGACAATTTTTTTCTCCTACTTCCAAAATCGATAATTTTCCATAGAGAACGACATGTACCGCTAGTATCCTGCTATTACCAATGTTTAACAAAATAGTGTCGGTATCCTCTCAGGCCCCGTACTCAATTGATGTTGTTTAAGGAACTGCCAGTGTTTTTCCAGGAATCAACCAGTATCCTATAAGCTACTGCCAATAAGTTACCTGGTACTGTCAAGATGTTACCACGTACTGGCCACATCTTGACTGTTATAAATAATACAGAAAAAGAGAGACATCAAATACATTTAATACTGCTAATGTTGGTCCAGTTCCAGATCTGTCTGCGTAATGCTGTCTTGTTGGTGTGCTGCCAATTCTTTGTGAAAACTTACCAAAGGTCACACGTCTCCTATTAAATTTTTTGATTTTTTTTAACGTCCTGCCCTGTCCTTCCAGATATTGCCAGTATTGTAACATGTTTCCAAATATTCTGCCTAAAATTTGTATCTATTGTCACCACATACACTTAGTTGCACTGATATTTTTTCTATTTTTCAAACAATAAACCAATAAAAAAATTTTAGCATCGATAGTGTTTTTTTAAGTTATCTATTTACCTAAACCGGCGTCAGTCAGGGCTGTATTCTGTCACCTTTACTTTTTAACATATATAGTGAACATATAATGAGTTCTTTTTTGGGGGTGTGACAATCGGTGAAAAAAACCTAAGTAACCTTAGATATGCGGATGATACTGTTATACTTGCCACTTCAATATAAGTCCTGGAATCAATTATGGACCGCCTGGAAATCACTAGCGAAAACTATGGATTGACAATTAATAGAACGAAGACCAAAGTAATGATTGTTAGTCGTAATGAAGATCGTCACACATAAATAAAATTGCTAGTTTCACTGTTGTAGACC
>CM032453.1:32173766-32253766 GCA_019049505.1 Pachyrhynchus sulphureomaculatus | reverse complement strand
AAGTAGAATAGTTTTTTCCGCCGACGCTGATGGCTGGAATGGGGCGATTTGTGGTGGGAAAGGTGGTGGGAGGTCTTGGGAAAGCAACACGACCCGCGTCATTTACCTGCGGGCCGTTACAGTGTGCGGATCGCTGCTAAACTGGACCCATGTTTGAGGGTCGCGTCACGAATTCACGATGCCACGTTCCATGGAGTAACGATACGCGATAAAATAAGACAGTAAATTTTACGTCGAAGTCCTCCAAAGGCTGCAGAAGAGTGCAACGCGTCAGGGAGGAGATCTTTGGCAACTGGAGGCTGCACCACGACAACGCGCCGTCCCACACCCTCTTCCTCGTGACCGAGTACCTGGCAAAGCATAAGGTGGCAACGCTGCCCCAGCCGCCCGATGTGGCACCGCCGGACTTATTTTTATTTCCAAGAATAAAAAGGAGCTTGAAAGACAACCATGGGACGCTGGATAACGTCAAAGAGGTCGTGACGAGGTGCTTGAACGACGTTCCTGACAACGCCTTCCAGAAAGCATACTGCGACTGGCAGAGGCGCTGGCAACGATGCACACGGGTGTTATTTTGAAGAAGTTTAGTAATTTGTACTTTGATCCGCAATAAATTTTTTTTTCCCGGATCTATTCTACTTATTTTTGGGACTAACCCTGTAGCTCGAATACCACTTAAAAAATTAAAAAATTTTGATATACATGAATTCACGTATGATAAGACTGATGCAGATAACGGTTATCCCAAATTGCACGGACACAAGAAAAACTTCCCGACATCTCATCGACAATCATAAGAAGCATCTTCACGGATCTTTACTATCCAAAATAAAACTTTTAAAAGAAGTGCATCCATTTCAAGTAACTTCTTAACTCAAAGAGTAAAGATTCCTGAAGATATTTCGTACAATTGCAGGCGAAAAGTCGAGGAAAAATTCTTTTGACACAGTCTAAGTACAACGAACCATGATTTTGCAATCACACACATCATATGTTAGTTGTATTGGTGCATGGTGCATTGGCAATAAACAATCTGTTCATAGTAACGTCTACATTAGGGTTTGTATTTTTGTGTCAACTTGCTGGTAGAATTTTTAACTTTTTAAGTAGCCTCCAGGAAGCCTTAAGGCCCATATCTAAGGTATATAGTGCTTTAATCGTAATCATGGCTGCTTTCCGTCGCTTGTCCAAGAAGAGCGTCCTTCTCTTCCTCCGTGACTTCGGTTATCGTCATATGTATTGGCACTTTCACTATTCGTGAGTTTACTTTCTTCAACCCCTCTGTTGCTCCTGATTCGGTAAGGCTAAAAATACAAGCATCTTTGTTGAGCATTTAGTTTACTAATTCTTAACATAAAATATATTTTTCAATTAATTAAAAAATTACAACTACAATTAATTAGAATTAAAAACATACAAAATTTACCACAAATATAGTACCATACAACGGTTTACAAGCAGTGACTGTTTTAAATTGAAAAGTATAGTGAAAATTTAAAAATAAATTACCTGCAATAAATCTGTATTAATTAGCTCAGCTATCTAGTGTAATTAAAATAAGTTTTTATGCCCGTTTCTAAGAATTTTTATTTTTGACAATTTCCGACTGCACACGTGATTTACGTCAAGTAAGAACGTGTCGCTTATAACTTGTAATCGATAAAAGAAATTTCTTTTTTTTTGAGGTTATTGTTGGCACCCCTGCAAACAATGCTTTGTGGAAAGATATTCACACTTATTTATGGTTAAATAATACATTATCGAACATGAGTGCCGCATAAGCTTTCCGCTTTGAGGCTTTGTTCCTATGTAATCATCCATAAGATCCGAAAATGACGCCTACAGCAGCTGCTAAGTGTATGGGCAAGTCGAGGGCAGTCGTTATTAAGTGGGTGAAACGATACTCTCAGTTAAAAAATGTGGATGATCTACCAGAACGTGATCATCAACAATCCGGTTTTTTATAGCGTTCTTGGCCTTCCGGTTTCCAGTTTCCATTTTCTTCGACCTTCCCAATCTCCGGGTTTCAGATTTCTCTCTGACATGGCCCTCTGAGCACCTTCAAACTATGTCGCTCTTGGTCTCCCTCTTCTCCTCTTTTCGTTTGTTACCAACTTTAGAACCATATTTGGTATTCAGTGTTCTTCCATTCTTTCCACGTGTCCGGACCGTATAAGTTACCGTTGTTGAATTTCCTCAATAATAGTGGTTTTTACTTTCATTACATCTCTTATTTTTTAATTTCTAACTCTATAAATTTTTGACACTTCAGGCGATCTTCGCCAGTAATCCATTTCGAGTGTCATTAGTTTCTATTCTAATCGTTCCGTCAATTGCCAACCGTATAACACGATTTTCTTAAATACTACATCATAAATGAGATGCTTTCCTTTACTTATTCTACTATCCACTTCTTTTTCCGTTCTACCGTCTTTACTTATGTTAGTTCCGAGATATATGTACTCTTCACAAGTATCAATGACCTCACCGGTATTTAGAGTAAGGCTTCCCTGTTTTCCTCCCATATACAAATAGTTGGTTTTCTTGCAGTTAACTGTTAAACCCTAGTTTTTATAATCTTCAAACAGTTTTGTCATAAATTCAAGGTCTTCCTTGTCCTGAGCATTAACCACGTCGGTAAAAACGTAGAGTGTACAAGGTTGTTTCGTCGGTCAGATGTATTCCCATTCCTCCGCATGCCCTTCACCCTCTCTCTAATGCCTCATTCAGATAAATTTTGAATAATGTAGGACACAAGCAGTAGCCATGTCTAACACCCTTTGTTACAGAAAAATTTTCGGAGAGAATGTTTCCCAACTTTATTCAGGAACGTAACTGGTCGTATAGCTGTTTTACTGCGGCGATTGCTGTACTTTTATGGTTAATCGTTCTAATATTTGCCACAGTTTTTTCAGTGGGACGGTATCATACGCTTTGGTTAGGTCTACAAACAGTAGATGTGGCTCTATATTCGTTTAAGTGAACGTGGTTCGAGAGAAAAAGTGTCGGACAAGGGCGAAAAAATGAATATTAACATGTTTTCTCGAAATCCTCAATTAACTTGCACCAAGGGGCGAAAAAACTGAAGCAGAAAGATTTGGATATATCGCACAAAACGATTTGTGCTCATTTCTGAGCTAACGATTTGAAGTGGAGGAGTACAATCAAGAAACTACGCTGAGCGAAAAACAGAGAAAAAAACACTCACGTGGGCAAAGGAAAACAGATCGAAACTGGAGCAATGTAATTTTTTCCAATGTAGCTTCATTTTGGGGTTATGTTATCACCCCATGAGCCTGGTCAAGTTCCACTAACCGGTTGGTTAAGCACACCTTGAAGCATTCTATAAAGATTCATATTTGGGGATGTCATTCGGAAAAAGGTTTTGGGAGACTCTTCATTTTTACTTGCAATTTGAACGCTGACAAAATGGTGCAGATTTACAGAAAGGCATCAGAACCGACTGCCAAGCGATGGTGTGTCGTTTGATAACGACCTCAAACATCGGAGTGAAACGTGTAGCCAGTGGAAAGGGGAATTCAGTATCATCGCACTAGATTGGCAACCCAGTAGTCCAATGCAAACCCAAGTATATAAGCAGCTGTTACGGCAAATTCGGACAATTTGAGAATCTTTGCGCCAAAAATATGTCGAAAATCTCGTCGAAAGTATGTTTTAATGGCAATCCTTTACTGTCGAATGATGTAAAAGACTTTTAAATAAATAAATTTTTTAATAAACAATGTGGTACACATTCTTACTTGACCGACCATATTACCTTATCAATGGTTATTTACTTAGAATGAATGAGTTAAATAAATAACTTTAGATTTAATAAGATCTTAGCAGTTGTACTCAAGCATCCAAAGACGACACTAGGGATTTTTGAATTTATTGGGCTTCAAAGTATTTGTGCGGTTGTTTAGTTCGAAAGATTGTTTTTAAATTGGTGGCGAGAAAGCAACGAGTATGGTACAGCGAAGTGCTACATTGCCTAATTGCAAAAAACTCGATATTTTAAATAAAAGCATACATGACGTCCTTCACAGAAAATAAATGCAGAAACAACTGACGACAGAAAAAGATCTGGTTGGCCTAAAACAACAACAGAATGTAAAGATCAATTAATCACAGCGAAATCGACGCATAACTGCTCCTTAAATTGCCACTGCTTTCAATAAATGCTGTTTGAAGAATATATAACTGCAAGAAAACCAAAATTAATAATCAAATAAAAGTTTTTTGGACAAATGAGTCAAAATTCCAGATTTTGGATTCAATAGAATAATATTTATGCACCGTTCAACTTACAAAAGAACTTAGGAAGTGCGCACTATACCAACTATTAAACGTGGAGGTGGCAGTGTTATGATTTGAGGATATCTTAGTGGCAGTATGTAAAGCAGTTTGGTGAAAATAGAACAGAGACTGCAAGAGAATGCATAATATCTGGGGAAAATATTATTCATCATAATTCTGTCTTTTAACAAAATAATGACTATAAACACTCTTCAAAACTATGTCACTGGTATCCTAAAGGGAAAAAGAGAGAAAACAAACAGATATAATGCACTATTTCAATTCCCCGATGTCTCTCCCGATAAGATACCAATATATTTGCTTCTCACTGATTTTCATAAGGCATTTAATACTGTTGAAATCTGATCAGTTTTAAAATCCTTGGCGAATGCAAGAATAGACTCCAGATATATAAAAATAACAGAGAACATCTATCAAAAGCATCTAATCATATTAAAATTGATTAACACCATTAAAAAGAGTATGACAAAGATATACTATTTCACCTAAATTGTTTACGAAGACGTCTTTAAAGAGTTAAATTGGGATGAGAAGGGCACCAACATCAATGGCACCGGACTGAGTGACCTTAGGTTTGCAGATGACAGAGTCGTGATAGCTAACAACATCAATGAGCTACAGGAAATGTTAAACCAGCCGCAAGGGTAGATCTTAAAATGAATTTAAAATAACCGGTCAAGTGCAAGTTGAACTGGTGCAATTAGTGTTCCGTACACTGATTGCTTTTAAAATAAAACATTTTGTTATGGAGGTATAAAATGATCAGTGACTTCACAAAACACCCCAAATGAGTTTTCAACAAAGTTTGTTTCCAATCTTTACTGAAAACTAATGACCTTGAAATTTTTGTGTTTTTTTTTGTATACCAGATAAATTATTAAAGGGAGTGCACTCGTGATAATTTTCATTCAATCTACAGCCCGTGGAGAAAATTCCAGAATTTTTTCAAAATTTTTTGATAAGTACTTTTCGAGATAAAGCGGGTGGACAGCGATTTTTCGCGGTTTTTTAAAAATAATACAAAGAAAAGTGCGCGCAAGTATTACACACTCGACGACCTAGTAAAAAAAAATTTTTTTTCACTTCCGATTTCACCCCCCAAAACTAACCCCTTAAGTCAAAATTTAACTTTCAAAACTACATGGCTCTGATGAGGCCATCAATTCCTATATTATTCCCAAATTTCAACTTTCTATGATAAATAGTTTCGGAGAAAATCAGGTGTGACAGACAGACGGACAGACAGACAGACACCGAAGTCATCTTATAAGTGTTCCGTACGGAACACTAAAAAGAACTAAATTAATGAGCTTTGGAAGATACCAACATACAGACAGAAAATAACTCCACAGAACGCGTCGACGAGTTACACTATTAAGATCGGAAAGCATGCAGAAATTACCAGGCGGATAAAGCTGGCGTGGGTAGTTTTAGGGAAATTAGGATATATCTTAAAAAGTACTACAATACCCATAAACAAAAAAAATAAAATTTACAATACCTGTGTCCTACCAGTCAACACATATGGACCGGAAACGATGTGTCTCACTAAAACATTTGTGGAAAAGCTCGCAACGTCACACCGAGGTATAGAGAAAAGCATGTTTGGTATCTCCCTTACAGATACAATTCATAATGAGCAGATAAGGAGCCGAATCAAAGTCAATGACATAACTCTGGAGGCAGTAAGGATGAAGTGGCGACGGACGGGTCATGTACCTAGATCATCAGGAGATACATGGGTATATAGGATCAGAAAATGGAGGCACATAGAAACAGAAAGAGACGTGGAATCTCCATAGAAACGATGGGCCGATTATATAAGAGTAGTAGCGGGCAAGCAGTGGGTAAAGGTGGCAAAAGGCAGAGGAGTATGGAAGAGATTAGAAGAAATGTACATCCAGGAGTGGACAAACTTGGGACGAGAAGAGAGAAAGGGGAGATGTTTCACCCATCGAACTAATATGGGATCAGTTGAAGGGTTTAAAATTGTAATTTTGGAAATACCTAAAAAATGTGTCCGAAACGTTGGACGCAGAGTATTTTAATAAATTGATAAATAAGATGCCGAACATGTGTGAGGCAGTAATTAAATAACCGGTCAAGTGCAAGTTGGACTTGCGCAACTAGTGTTCTGTACGTTGATTGCATTTAAAATAAAAATTTTTGTTACGGAAGTATAAAATGATCAGTGACTTCACAAAACACATCCCAAATCAGTTTTATACAATGTTTTTTTCCGATCTTTACTAAAAACTGATGACCTTGAAATTTTTGTTTTTTTATATACCAGATAAATTATTAAAGATAATGCACTCGTGATAATTTTCGTCCGACCTACACCCTGTGGAGAATATTCCAGAACTTTTTTAAAATTTTTGGTCAGTACTTTTCGAGATAAGGGGCGGACAGCGATTTTTCGGAATTTTTTAAAAATAATTCCAAGAAAAGTGTGCGCAAGTATTACATCATATACATTCATGAACTTGTGTTTTTACAAGCTTTCATTTGACACGCCACTGACTTGGTAATTTTTTTTTTTCGCTTCCGATTTCACCTCCCATAACTAGCCCCTTAAGTCAAAAACTTTCAAAACTACACTTTGATGAGGTTATCAATTCCTATATTAGTGCCAAATTTCAACTTTCTATGTCAAATAGTTTCGGAGAAAATCCTGTGTGACAGACAGACGGACAGACACCAAAGTGATTTTATAAGTGTTCCGTCTGGAACACTAAAAAAGGTGGTCATTTTAACAAAAGTAAGATTTGATGTAAATACTTTTTAGTGTTACATTTATATTTGTTATTATTATGTTTAGTAAAAGTAGACATTTTAAGATAATAATAACATTTTTGTTCATGCAAGCCGAATCGTGAGAGACTTTTCGCCCGACGATATCTTTAAAATTTTGTCTGAACTTTTCGAGATGCATTTTATTCAAAAATTAAATTTTGCGCTCTTAACGGGACGCTCTTAATATATAAATAAATTTACTTACACTTCATCTACGTCATCTTCATCATCACTCAACGCAAAATAAGGATTCTGCGAAGCAGGTCTAAATTTATATGCAGTAAGCACAAAGAACACATATGTGGCCATTTCACGAAACATTTCATGTAACCAACCATATTGGAAAGGCACTGTTATCTTGAGCAGGTACACTATTATACGAGTGGAATAAATGTAGCAAACTACCATAATATAAAAATGTCTAAATAATTTAAGTTTTCTTAGGTTTATTGCTGCTTTTCCATCTGTAGCTGAAGCTTCCTAAAATATTGTTTTCACACAATTAAACGTCAATGTTGGTCATAAAATATTACATTTTAGATAGATGTAACGGATACTCGGTCTACCCGGACAAAACTGGGTACCCGGCTGATTTGGCCGGGTACTCGTTTTGGACTTTTACTTTATTACCCGGCCGAGTATCCTGCCAAATTTTTTTGAGAAAAATAAAGCCACATTAAAAGTAGCATTTATTTCAAAATATGCATAAGAGAAACATTTTAGACATAACAAGAACAACAAACTTAAACCATTTATAATAATAAAAAATTTACACATAGAATACTTTAATATTTAAAATCGAGTAAGGGTAAAGTGCGATCTAGGTACAGGGTGACCATTTTTAGACGCCCGGTCTCGATTTATGGAAAATTGTTTGGTTGATTAGAACGAAATTTGAGGAGCAATATGGAAGCATTTTCTGGGCAGTAGAGTATTTTTAAACGAAAAACTGTTTTAACAGACGAAAAAGTAGCCGAAATAATGCGTTATTTTCAAAACCATCCATATAATTCAGACAAGCAAGCAGGCAATTGAATGTCTCATATGGGGCTATTCAAAAATCTCTTAAGGCTAACAAATACCATGACTATAACATGCATAATCTTCAGTTATTAACACAATTTGATTCGGAAAGACGACTAAGTTTTATAGCAGAAATGATGATTAAATATGACGAAGAACGTTATTTTCTGAATTACATATTACGGACAGATGAAAGTCATTTTGTCAGCAACGGCAAATCTAACAGAAATAACCGGTCAAGTGCAAGTTGAACTTGCGCAATTAGTGTTCAGTACGTTGATTGCTTTTAAAATAAAAAATTTTGTTACTGATGACTTTGAAATTTTTGTTTTTTTTTATATACCAAATAAATTATTAAAGGTAATGCCTTGCCTTGCGCAATTAGTGTTCAGTACGTTAATTGCTTTTAAAATAAAAAATTTTGTTACTGATGACTTTGAAATTTTTGTTTTTTTTTTATATACCAAATAAATTATTAAAGGTAATGCACACGCACTTTTCGCGGGGGCAGCGATTTTTCAAGATTTTTAGATTTTTTTAAAAATAATGCAAGGAAAAGTGTGCGGAAGTATTACATTTTATATATATATATATATATATATAAATATATATTTTACTCGTGTTTTCACAAGATTTCATTTGACACAACACTCGATGATCTAGTAAAAAATTTTTTTTTTTTACTTAAAAATTTCACTCCCCAAAACTAACACCTTAAGTCAAAATTTAACTCTCAAAACTACACGGTTCGGATAAGGCCATCAAATCCTATATTAGGACCAATTTCAACTTTCTATCATAATAGTTTCGGAGAAAATCGGGCGTGACAGACGGACAGACAGTCAGACAGATAGACAGACAGATAGACAGACAGATAGACAGACACATAGACAGACGGACAGATAGGTGGACAGACACCGAAGTGATCTTATAGTTTCGTACAGAACACTAAAAAATATCATTACTGGGCTGACGAGAATACATACATCATTAATCAAATTCAGAAACAAGGCCATTGTGGCGTTAATGTATAGTGTGAGATAATTGGGAGACATTTGGTTGGACCATACCTTTTTTGAGGAAATACTAACTGGAAATAGATACCTTAATTTCTTGATTAATTCTCTGCCAGTTTTATTAGAAAATGATCCCCGTATTTTAAGAAGGCATATGTGGTATCAACACGATGGTGCACCACCTCATACAACTGCTGCTGTTAGAGCGTATTTGAATGAATGGTTTCAACGAAGATGGATAGGGGTTCCTAGCCCAGTTTTTCAATCGGCACCTAAGTCACCAGACGTCACGCCGTTATATTTTTTCTTGCGGGGAAGTCTTAAAGATATTGTATACAAAACTGCGACGAATGATATTGAACATTTAAAGGAAAAACTATCAGATACCCTTGACAGTGTATCTGGAGAAATTATTTACAAAGCCACTCATCAAGTGTTAATGGAAAGAATGAAAAAATGCATGATAGAGGAATATAAAATGTCTTGTGTTGTTTTTTTTTACCTTTCAAACATTTAATTTTATAAATATGTAATAAGTTACGTAATGTTAAAAGTTATATCTTTATTTGTGGTTTTAATAAAAAATTCCTTGATTTTATTGTTCAAAGATATATTATTAAAGGAAAAATCGCAGCAGCATAGTAAATAATATTATTATAATTACTGTCACATTAAAGTATGACAGCCACCTACTAGATAAATTGTTTGAAGACTGCTAAAAGTGACATACGATCCATGGCAATACCGATGACGATGATGATGATGATGATAACCTTTTAGAGGGTTTTGGCTGCCTAATTTTTTTGCAAAACAAATTAGAAAAAAACAGTTTAAGGAAAAAATGTTGAAAAAAATTAGGCCTTTTCAATGTCATTTTAGAAAAGGTATGTCGATGGAAAAAAAAAGTTGTTTGGCATCGCGGCGCCCAGCGTCGTTTTCACTACCAAATGTCAAATACGTTAGTATACTCCTTGACCTGCACCATACCATTCTATATTTAACAAATAAATAAATATCCAATAATTTTCCATAAATCAGGGCCGGGTGTCTAAACATGAACACCCTGTACATATGTTAGTATTTCATTAGTCTCAGACGATAATCTGTTCTTTTTTCTTCATATATATTTGTAACCTCAGAAAATAGCTTTTCACTTCACAAACACTTTTTGCAGGATAGCTTTGCCATATTTCACAAAAAACCATTACTATTGCAGCACGTTTCAAGACGTAAACCAAATGTAATGTCTTTGAAAGTAAACTAATACTGTTCTATATCTCTTCAACTCGCCCTAAAAACTCTCCCATCTCTCTCTCTCTCTCTCTCTCGTACAGGCATAATCAATGTTGTTGCAGCTGATTGATGCAAATGGTGACACAAAAGAAACAGTTCAGTGATTTTATAGTATTAGGTGTGTCTTTAATTGAATGGTTGTGTCTTCCATTTCAATATATCAAATTATCATATAAGATCCTGTATATTATAAAAAACATAACTCTTACCTGTAAATGCCGTATTGACCAAACAACAGGAAACAAAATACATCCACAACATAGTAAATCCACCAAAATAACAACATTTCTCCAAGCCCAGTATTCTCTATCGCCCTCTTCGCTTTCTTCTAATATTATCTGCGCTATATTTGCTAAAACTTGTAATGGAATGACCACCATAAAAAGCTTCTTATCTTTTGGCGTTAAAACATGTTTGATAAAGGTCCATCCTGTCCCAACTAACACCAAAACGACAAATAAAAGTGCTCCTTTCAACAAGTGAGCTACATAAAAAAGTATAGCCCAAGTTGTCAAATGAAATCCAAGTCTTTCTATGTAGTGATAGTTTACTCCGTGAAATGCTAGTGAAATAGCCTTAAGAAATACCAAAACAGCCATCATATAGTGTATTTTAAAAACAGGATGTTTAGACTGTTTTAAAAGGAATACCCAAAACATTCCTGATAAAAAGAATAATATGGACATTGTACAATAGAGGGCTGGTAAAGGCATTTCACTGGCTGATAGATAATTGCCCACATTGTGTTCTATAATTTGTATCTCGAAGTCAACCACTGTTTCTGTATTTGGGTTGTAGTTGGGGCAACTGTGGAAAAATAGGTTATAGAGGCCTTCTTCGCCTAAAGTTTCTACAGCCATCATAAACTAGAATATAAAAAATCAGTAAAAAAGTGATTTAGCAAGTACTACAGTAAAAAAATAACTTATTACAAGCATTAGAACTTAATAAAATTTAAACACTAATATGTTTCACAAAATCCACTTTATTATTTTTTCCATTACAATTGGTTCCACACGACAGTGTCTTCATCAGATGAAATATATTCTAAACTAATGATAAATTGACATTATTTCTCTATATATGTATTTGGGTCTACCTATTTACTCTAACTGAGGTGCATTTAATTTAAATTATAAACATTTGGACTTATCTATTTACTAAAATTCTAGGTACATTTAATTAACCCTGAATATAAATTAAAGTTCAATAATTGTAACGGAAAAAATAATAATGTGAAAATTGTGAAACATATTAGTGTTAATTTTGTTAATTTACAATGAATTTCCATCAAGTAGTGGCTAACTCTCTAAATCCTAGCATTATAACTCGATATTTTAAATTATTTATCTGTTTATTTACTATTCTAACCTAATACATTAAACCTTATTAGATGCCTTTCATGTCACACATCTCAGATCAGTTGACAGCTGATATTTAACTGTGTTAGCCGTGATAAAACTCTTGCAACAAGTGTATTCAGCTTTAATTTAGAGCCTTGAAGATGAGTGTAATTTTGGCTAATACTACGAAGATTCATGAAAAAATTTATGCTGTTTATGGTCAAGATACATTATCCAAAGCCAAAATTGCTTTCCAGAAATTTCGATGTCAGAGATGCTGCTCGCACTGGCCGACCCATGACCGAAAAAGGAGCTAGAATTTTGGCAGAGGTTGAGCAAAACCAACATGTAAGTAGCCACACAGTTTTAAACCATTTGGAGACAGCTGGCTACAAAAAAAGCTCAATGTCTGGGTGTGATATGATTTGACGCTAAAAAATTTACTCAATCGAATTTTTATCTGAGAATTTCTACAGGAACGTATCGAAATCCAGCTATTTCTGAAGCGGATGATCACGGGCGATGAAACGTGGATCAGCGCGACAAAAATGTACGAAAAAGGATGAAGCCCAACTAATGATGGTGATTGACCCCAAAAAAGGTGATGTTGTGTGTTTGGTGGGATTGGAAGCGAATCATGCATCATGTGCTGTTGCAGACTAGCTAAATGATTGGTTCTGTACTCTGCTGTCAGGCATTGACAAAACTGAAGCAAGAGATTAAAAAAATCAGCTGGAACTAGTCAACAGAAAGGGTGTTGTCTTTCACCATGACAATGCCAAACCATACACATTTTTAATGACTTTAGAAAAATTGAGAAAGCTTGGCTGCAAAATTTTAAGGCATTCACTGTATGGCCAGGCTGGGATTTGTCTTGATTTCTGCAGAGCTCCCTGAATGGTGTTAAGTTAGTTTGAAAAGAGGCCTGTGAAAACCATTTGTACCAATTTTTTGCCCAGCAGTGATGGGATTGGAAATGGCACATATTTGATTTAATAAATTAAATATTTTAGCTTTAAAAGGCTGAATATTTTTTCAACAACCCTTTAAAATCAGTAAGATACAACAATTAGTATCTCCGATGTGAGCCTAATATTGTAAGCATAGCTGTCCTCTGCCCAGTACCATTTAAGCCACAGACAGGCAAAGGAATTCTTGGTATGGGCACAGTCACACTTGGTCAAAATAACTACTAGGCAGCGCAATCACCCAGTGTCAATCAACCCAAGTATATAACAACTGAAGTCCAAAATTCAACAGCTATTTCACCATCTAAACCTTCTGAAGTGAGAAAAATTCAATTACTTAAAAAATTTAACTTTTCTTTTTATTGTATGAGTGAATTCATCTCATAAAAAATTTAAGAAAAAAAAAAAAAAATGTTAATATGTATAGTATATAATAAGTTTGTAGTTTATACATTTTATTAATTGTAATGGGTTAAAGTTTTACTGTTTACAGTAATTAACTTTAAGCCGAATTTAATGATAAAATAAATGTCACATTGTGATCTCAATTGTGGATTACATAAATAAATAAAACAAATATTTAGGAGATAATATTAAATGTTTGGCAATCATTACATATTTGTAAAATTTTACTTAAAATATACTGAAAATCCAATACATAGAAATAAATATTTATTCACCTGGACGTGTTTCAATTAAACAGACCACCCTGGACAGCAAGGCACTGTAATGGTGCTGTTCTTGTTTATAAGATTCCTGATAAAGCCTAAAGATCTGACTCACACAAGAAATAAATAGAGAAAAGCATGAAGAATACAAAATAAAACCAGAAAATGAAGGAGAAGAAACTGTTATGAAGTTTTAATATTATGTTTTCAATAAATAATTTTCGCTTCACAATATTATATTGGGCTGAAATACTTCTTTTAAATTTAAAACAGATTTGTAGTAAATAATGGGAAATTACTTACCGTGGCATTATAATAAGTCTTATCCTTTACAGTAAAGCGAGTTATATCAAAATTCATATCCTTACACATGTTAGCTGCGGAAGCCGTTTTTTTCTCATTTTGATTTTTATATATATGAAGTGAAGAATGAAATCCCTTGGAGAGTTGCTGTTGATCAGAGCATTTAATTTGAAGTCTAAAAAAAGAATAATAAAATGAATATTAAATCTCAATTTTCAAACAATAACTACTAACTTCTTATTTTTAAGGTCCAATAAAAAATAGACAAACTCTTCATTATTATTATTTGTTATGCTCCTCTCTAGTATGCATGTATCTTGATGACTGTCTACGTATGGATTCATTCCATCATTAATGGTATGATCTAGACTAAAGCCAAACTGAAAAAAAAAAGTAGTGTTTAAAATAAACAGGCTATGGAATTACATGGATGTGAAATTTTAAACAGGTAGTAAACTTACCAAAGCACTGTCATTTTCAGGAGTTGCATGAAAATTCGAAAGTTTTACCTCCAAAGTTCCTCCTTGATAGAATCCGAAGGTGCTTAACCCAATGTATTTTCTTGCATCATTCTACAATTTGCAAAATATCAGGATAATAAATTATTTTAAAAAATAGATACTCACTATAATTGTTAACTCATGAATTCTAGCAAAACACGTCACAAAAGAAAGAAAAAAGATTATTTCTGAAAAAAGTGTACGCATCTTTACTTTTGTGCTAGCCTTTCACAGATTAATACAATTATGCTACTTAATTTTTACATAAGAAATAAAAACATCTAACTTCAACTAAACGATATATTTTTTTTTATATCATAATAAGTATTTAATTATTTTTATTTACTCTTGAATTGAAAACTGACTAAACAACTCAAAATCGTAAGTTGTCAACGTCAAAACTAACATAACCACAATTTCTTCTTTTCTATTTTTTTGGGAAAAGGCTGCTCTCTTGTACGATAAATTACCAGCTCAAATTGAAAGAAGATAATTAAAGCTCACTTTGTAGCTTCTACTGTAGCCTTAATAACGTTATTTACTGTCCTAAATGTAGTTTACTGAATCGACATTAAAAATTCACTACGAAAAAACATATTGTGCAGCATACCAGATGTTTCTTATAAAAGCAAGTGAATACGTTTAGCTTAGAATACCTAGTAGCTTCGTGTCAATGAAAGAGAAATAAACTAATTATAAATATAACACTGAATATTCATGGCGACTAGCTCTTTCAAAACCTATTCCCGATTGTTAGCGGATCCAATTTTGTATTATTATTAAGTACGTCTCGTCGGTTTTGTGTATAGTTTCTCAATATATTTAAAAGTAAAACGTTGGGAAAACGTAGTATGGTGACATTTTTGTATGTTGGGGAATCACTGTTATTATAATTTATTATTACTGGTTGCCTATGTTTTGGGAAAGATAAAAAAGGAAGTGCGAATTTTCTACCACGAAAATTCAATAGGAAACTTTATATTTTTTGGTAATTTCGATACAACTACCAGAAATATTTTAGTGAAATGTTAGTCTTATCTTATTAGAAAGCAGAGTACTGGAAAAAAGTACAATAAATGAATTCGTTTTATCAATTAGGATAAAAGGCACCAAAAGCATTTTTTAATTAATACAACGGTACATAGGTACTGCCTATTTATTAACATTTTGTTTTTAATAAATTGTCCTTAAAATGATGTTTAATGATGAGTAAATTTTAAAAATTACTAATTAAACATACTGAAAAGAACACGAGGCTGGTTTGAAAAGTCCGTGCAAAGTCCGAGAGATGGCACCACCGGCGCGTATCGAGGTCATGTTTAGTTAGTAGCATCTCTTGAATGAACGCACACCAAGTTTCAGCCATGTTGGTCTATTTCTTTGTGTTTGGCATTCGTGTGAATCAAGAAAGTCGAGTGATTTTCAAGAAATGGACGAAAAAGAATTTCGTGTGGTGATTAAACATTACTTTATGAAAGGCAAAACGCCTCAGGAGACCAAAGAGAAGCTTGATAAACATTATGGTGACTCTGCACCTTCGATTAGAACAGTTTATAAGTGGTTTCAAAATTTTCGGACTGGCCATATGGGCACAAGTGACGCTGAACGTTCTGGACGGCCTGTGTAGGTTACGACTCCAGAAATCATTGATCAAATCCATGATATGGTGATGGATGACAGAAGAGTTAAGGTGCGTGAGATTGCTAGTGCTTTGGGCATCTCGACTGAACGGGTACATAATATTTTGCATAAACATTTGGACATGAGAAAGCTATCCACAAGATGGGTGCCGCGATTGCTCACGCTTGACCAAAAACGAAATCGTGTGAAGTGTTGCAAGGATGGTTTGCAGCTGTTCCAGAAGAATCCGGAGGACTTTAAGCGTCGTTTCGTCACTGTGGATGAAACATGGATACATTACTATACTCCCGAGACCAAACAACAATCTAAACAATGGGTTACCAAGGGGGAATCTGCACCAAAAAAGGCGAAGACCGTTCCTTCAGCCGGAAAGGTTATGGCGACAGTCTTTTGGGATTCGCAAGAGATAATCCTCATCGACTATCTGGAAAAGGGTAAAACTATTACAGGTGAATATTATTCATCGTTATTGGACCGTTTGAAAACCCAGCTGCAAAAAAAACGCCCGCGATTGGCCCACAAGAAAGTCCTTTTCCATCACGACAACGCACCAGCACACACCTCAACAGTTGTGGTCGCAAAATTAATGGAAATAGGATTCCAACTCGTTTCACATCCCCCCTATTCTCCAGACTTGGCTCCCTCGGACTACTATTTGTTCCCCAATTTGAAGAAATAGCTGGCAGACAAAAATTTTATTCAAACGAGGAGGTGATTGCAGACACTAATGGATATTTTGCAGACTTGGACAAATCCTATTATTCGGAAGGGATCAACAAACTAGAACATCGTTGGACGAAGTGTATAAGCCTAAAAGGAGACTATGTCAAAAAATAAAAAAGGTTTACCCCAAACACACAAGTAGTTTTTATTTTTGCACGGACTTTTCAAACCAGCCTCGTATATTATCTATAAAACTATTTTTTACAAATTTTAAATAAATAATTTAAACCTATTTTATAGGATACTTTAGATATATTAAAGAGTATACAATTACTTTTATATAATACAGATAAATTTAACTTAAAAATATACACAATTTTAGTTTTACTAAATTTTTAACCTCTCTCACATATAATGTCAACAACACTAGGTTCCATTAAAACAGGTTCCAGGCACCTATGAACTGCAGAACCCAAAATTTCATCTAGCAAAAAATGAACCAAGTTTTCGTCTGCTACAAATCTCCATAAATATAACTGCAAATAATGAGTATCCACTTGGATTTGTTGCAAACCATATTTGCTAAAAGTTTTCAATCTTACACATTCCATGAAGGTTTTTAAGCTAATTTTAATAATCCCTGTTAAAATGGAAACCTTTGAGAATTCTACTGGTGAAAAAATCTCTATTCTTTCACTGAATAACTTATGCATATTGGAGACCAAAGTAGAATCCAAATGACTAGGTGTATAACTTGACCAATTGGACCTATATTGATGCCTGGAAATAGATATACTGTGTGTTTTTCTACTAGAGTCACTACTGTTACCCGTTGCAGTTCCTTGGTCTTCATAAAGTAATGCAACAGTAGCATCAATTGCAGAAATATCTTCTACAACTCTCTTCATAACAGCTCTAACAGTACGGGGCTCGATTGTATGCAACCAATCTCTAGTTTCCACACTTTTTCTTAACATTTGGGAGCAATTATGTCCCTGAAGCTTTACATAGTAGTTAAGCAGGTACTGAGCAGATTCTTGCATATTATTAATAATTTCTGTTTCATTTGTTAAGGCATTGCTGTTTCTCTTAATGTTTATATGGAAAACTTCATCTGTTTCAGATAGTAAGAAGTGTACACTGCCATTTCGAAAGTCTAAACAGAATTTTGATAGCAACAGAATCAATGTTGGAGGTACTTTTGAATCTAGAACACCCTCAGAGCATAGACTTCGAACAGAAGCTGTTAAATGGTGCAAAAAACAAACAACTAAACCTTCTCGAACATTATCAATGCAAAAACTATCTCTAAATTCAGGTTTCTTGGCAAATGTGATTTCAGAACTTGTAAATGCCACTAAATCTTGTAGTACTCCTTTAGTTTTTTCCACAACAGTCAAAATCATAGAGCTTAAAAGTTCACTTAAATTTTTAGATGAATCATCTTGACCAATCAGTTTTGGAGTTGTTAATGCCTGTCTTACTTTAGTTAACGTATCAGAAAAAGCTAACTTTAGAATTTGTAGGTGGGCTTTACATTGCTTTCTTCCAGCATTGTTGATAATTTCAGTAGCCATTTCAGTAAAATTGACATCTTTAGAGAACTTGTTTCCCTCAATTCTCACATAGAAACGATCAAGTGCTTGCACCAAAGTGTTTGTATCAGCAATATCTTGTTCTGAGTCTACTTTATTTTGAACTAAATCAAAATACTTTTGCATATTTTCTTTTACAAAAGATTCTAGTTCTACAGCAGCAAAGTTTTCAAATATTTCACTAGTTTCAATATTATCAGTGTTTACTCGATTAATAAACATATCATGGAATGAAGCAACCATCAAACATAGATCACTCAAAAAGCCTGAACATCCAAGATCTACAAATTCAACAATATCTCTTTGTTCACTCTGATCTTTCAACATCACCAGCTGTTCGCTAAGATGTTTTTCAGCCGAGGATAAAAACTCTAAACATAATTCTTTTGCAGGCTCCTCCAGCTGCAAAAGTAAATCAACAGATTCAGCCAGTTCCTTTGTAGAAGCATTTGGGTTACAAAACTGTCTCCTTAATTCTGTTTTTAAATCCTCTAAAATAGCCGCACAATCACTTTTTATTCCTTCAAATGCAGGCATGTCTCCGTATTGTTGTAGTACCCGTTGAGCATGTAAATAATCTTGAGTAGCTTGAATATAATTTTTTTCTTCCATTCGTGATTTTAATGTTGCAGGTAGCTTAAATAAAAATTGTAATCGTTGTAATAGCGAATAGACACCAGATAAATGACTGATTTTTCCCCTAGTCTCCTGTAAATTTGAGTTAATTTTCTCTGAAAAAGAAGTAATAGATTCCATGTTTGAAGCTAACAAATCCATTTCATCTTCCATCTTTTTAAAATCGTTTTTCATTTTTCGGATTGTATCGGTAGCAGATATAAATTTATTGTAATTTTCATAAACTAATGTTTGCATGTCTGAATGCAATGTTTGAGTGTCTTTAACGATTTCATTTTCGTGGTCCATTACTTGGCGTAAAGTGGATTCTTTAAATACTTTCTCTAGATATAAATTTGGATTAAAGTTCGGGCCGTTAATGTCCAATTGATTTTGGTTTTTTTCTGCCATAGTAGTCTTATTTCGTTTTTGTTGTTATATTTTTTTTTAATTAACTATAATTTACTAATCGATTACAATACAGCACTAAGTTTTCATTAATTTTTTCACAATTCTCCTAGTTTTTAAGGGGGTCTTTTGTGAACTTCTTATTAGGATGTGTTATATTTACCTACACAAATGTCAATATCACCTATTCTAACCACATTTCTTCTTCTCTCTGTTGGCTCTGTCTCTGTCAGATTCATGCTCATTCAGAGCTCTAGTAACCCTTGGGGATAATTTATATGTTTTCTAATATCTCAGTATAAACTTCGGATACTGTCGCTATATGCGTGCCAACAGACAAACTGTACAAAAAAAAAATAATTTCAAATACTAAAAATGAATGAACGTAACGGCTCTCGTCTTGTTCTCGAGATATATTGCATATACTGGAATTGTAAATAGCAGACTCGCGAAAGGTAAATAGGCAAAGGGTTTTTAATGGTCATAAAGTCCATATTTCAGCAGTGACCACTGTGTTCTCTCATCTGTCAATCATTTTCGAGACGCATTTCACCGTATCACAAGTCATTAGTCAAGCTTCGACCGCCAAAAATAGCGAACCAAAACTCAAAGTTCTTATTGGCGTACCATTGCAGTAAGTTCAAACAAATTGTATTTCTGGCTGCTGAACGTCATTGGCTAAAAATACAATTTGTTCTATCTTACTGCGATGGTGCGCCAGTATGGCAATAAGTACTTTGAGTTTGCATTCTCTAGTTTGTAGATTGGCTGATGAACCGTGATACGGCGAAACGTGTCATGGTATGGATTGACAGAGAAGAGAACAGTGCTGAAATATGAATTTGTTAATTTTTAATATCAGATATTGAATATTTATATGCGTGGAGTGGAATCCTTAACGATTGCGCTGCATAATGGTAGATTGTATGGAAAGTTAATTTAAATTAAATACTGTAAAAATGTTTGAAGAAATTTTAAAAATAGAAATTTTTTGCCATGTTAATAAATTCAACCTTAAAATTTGGACTTTTTTGGTTGAAACGAAAAATTTTACTTTACGTAAATTGATGGCCTAGAAGTTAACCATGGAACCACCATAGAACACAAACTACAGCAACAAAGTCGTAGACAAGGGATTCGTGTCAGTTTCTATTATGAATAACCGGTCAAGTGCAAGTTGCACTTGCGCAATTAGTGTTCCGTACGTTGATTGCTTTTTAAATAAAAAATTTTGTTACAGAGGTATAAAATGATCAGTGACTTCACAGAAACACACCCCCAAATGAGTTTTCAACAAAGTTTGTTCCAATCTTTACTGAAAACTGATGACCTTGAAATTTTTTTTTTTTTTTTTTTTTATATACCAGATAAATTATTAAAGGTAATGCACTCGTGATAATTTTCGTTCAATCTACACCCCGTGGAGAATATTCCAGAATTTTTTCAAAATTTTTTGATAAGTACTTTTTGAGATAAGGCGGGTGGACAGCCATTTTTCGCGATTTTTTAAAAATAATACAAAGAAAAGTGCGCGCAAGTATTACATTATATATATTTCTTACTCGTGTTTTCACAAGCTTGCATTTGACACCACATTCGATTACCTAGTAAAAAAATTTTTTTTTCACTTCGGATTTCACGCCCCAAAACTAACCCCTTATGTCAAAATTTAACTTTCAAAACTACATGGCTCTGATGAGGCCATCAATTCCTATGTTATTACCAAATTTCAACTTTCTATAACAAGTAGTTTCGGAGAAAATCGGGTGTGACAAACGGACAGACACCGAAGTGATCTTATAAGTGTTCCGTATGGAACACTAAAAAGGGAACTGTCAACAATGTTAACTGTCACTTGTCACGGTATTTGAGAGGCAAGGGGACCTTCAGTTTGATCGGCTATATTTTTTTACTAAAAATTACATAACTTATTCATAAAACTGGAAAATGGCTTCGAATATTGCGAAAGGACCGATGTTTCGAGCCATTACGGTAAGCATGTGTGGCATTATTAATTATAAAACCCCCAGTTTTTAAATTAAGTTTAATGCATGGCATGTTATATAAACCTGCATTTTCTTTTTAGACCAGAGGATATGCACAATTAGCCCCTGTAAACGGCATACCAAACTACGATCTTAAAGTGAATAGTCTTCCAAATAAACTGGTCATTGTAGCTGCTGAAAATGAGTCTCCTATCTCTAGGGTATCAATAGTTTTCCGGTAAGTTGTGAAAATTTAAAATGAACCTCTTAATATTGTAAGATTCTGTGTTAAATTCTGAAAAATTCCAAGTTGTTTTAACATTACAAGATTCAGATAAGGTCAACAGGGGTAAGTGATAACAAATTTTACAAAATTCAACTTTATACTGGAGTAAAATTTTAGCAATATTAATTTAAATATTTTACCTTATTCTATGTTTATTATAGCAGGTAAACCTGTATGTGAATCTTAATTAATTTGTTAATTTCATAGTAAATAAAAACACTGCAAGTACTAATTGCATTTATCCCATCAAATCAGGGTAAGCACAAACACCTACTGGGGTAAGTAAAGACAGGGAGGTGATTAATGTTTTGTAATAACTTTGTATTGAAGTTCCACAATAAATTGTACCTGTAGATAAAAAAAATGGTAAAAGAAACAAACATTGGGTTTTAATTAAACAGGAACTTATGTTTTATTTAAAATAAAATAATTTATTTTTTATTCAAAAAATAAAATAAGTAAACTAAAAAACAAACTAAGTAAATAAAACAAATTGAAAATAATTTAAAAAATATAAAATGCTATAGACAGAGTTCCACGCTGTCTATTTTCTTGATGAACTTATAACTTATTTGTTCCCCAGCTAAAAGAATTCTTGGCTGTTGTAACTTTTAGATAATTGCCGAGCTTTCTACAACACACAGATCCTGTTCATTAACTCTGAAAAGTTGACTTGGGTTATCTTCATCCCCATAACTTCATAATCTCCATTGTTTATGATTGCATGAACGGTACATGCATATTTCCTTGAATGCAAACAGCACGAAGTCCCCTGCAGATACAGCATCACCCACAATAACTTCTTGGGTGCTAGACATGACTTCTTCAGATTCCTAGGTTAGATATTCAAAATTATCGCCTCTTGTTGAGTCAATATTGCTCTTGGAGCAGAGTGAATCTTCACTAATTCTTTATCTCTTCCTTTTCAATTATTTACTTTTCCTTGGTTCCTTTGAAATTGACAATCATTTAGAAGACATTTCATCCTTTTTTAACCTACTGCACACACCTCCACCAACAGCATGCAAAATAGTCTTTTGAAAATAATTTAGAAACGTTTTACTTCCCATTCATGTTATAAATTATACAAAGCAAATTAGAGCTAAATAATTCATTACAGATAGAAAGTGTAAAAGTATGTACTTACCAAGTTTAGTTAATTTCTGTTGAGTTTTAGGTAATAAAAAGTGACTTGGAGTAAAACCAAAGGATGTTTTGAATCACTTTAATAGACTAATAAGTTTGAGCCAATTTTTCCCACAATGAAGCGGGAGAAAACTCTTTCCTGCCAATTATGGCATATAAATGAACTGAAGTTTATTTTAGATGTATTATTTTCTCAATAGATTGCAACACTTTTTAAAATATTCCACTACTGTTTTCACTTACCCTGGTTGACCCAACTTAAATTTGATGGGAAATGTCATCTTGGCAAAGTAGATTTTAATATTATCATATTATAAAGGATCACTGTGAGCAACCAGCCTTCATTTACATTGTGAGTAGAGAAACATCAATATCATCAGTTGACTATATCGCTTCTAACTTCTCAAAAATGCCAAACTATCCAGTCATATATCTCGAATCACCTATTTCAAAAATTGACAGTATTGATCAAGGAAAAAATGAAACTCTGCCAGTCTATAAAACTATATACAATCTATCGCAGGAGAGTATAAACAGATTAAAAGAAAACTTGGTCAGTGAGTCATGGAATGACCTACATGAAAAGTTCATTTGATAAGTTTTTACATATTTTTCTTTAACACTACGATACGACATGCTTCCAAAAAAAGAATAAAGATAAATGATAAAAAAGTATGAAGTGCAGGTTGTTTTACTAATCGCCTGATAACAAAGAGATAAACTAATGAAGCTTTTCATTTGTCTCAAATGTACCAACAGTGAAAAAATCTACTAAAAGTATAAGGATCAAAAAAAAAAAAACCCACGGGCCTATTATAAAAGCAGCTAATATTAAATTCAATCAGCAAGTTGTCAATGAATCATCAAACAAGCCAAAGAAAATATAGGACATTGTCGACAAAGAACTTGGTAACGAAAAGTGCTCAAATACACCAGACCCAATGATTGTAATATAGGAGGTTTAAACTCCCAACATACACTAACACCTGCAATCAAATAAGCCTCATGTAGTCGCTCTCAGTGAAACCAAGGTCAGTTCATCAACCAGCACAGTCAGCTGTCTCTATCCTGGGTACGACTTCTCTTTCCCGGTTTCGGCATAACTTTGGAATTTGTTGTATATAAGAATACGGACCGGTTTCAGACAAATTAGCTCCAAGGACCTCAACATTCCATGACATAATATCACCATGTATAAAAAATGACCCAAATATGAATGTATCAAGATTTGTATAAAATTTCATCAGCAATAAAACAGATGAAAAATAAAAGTATGTTTTGGACAAAACTCAAATCATTTTTATATGAAAAAGCTTTCGATTCTTTTAAAGACTTCCTAAATTTTAATATGTTATTTTTTGTGTTCCGTACGGAACACTTATAAGATCGATTTTCTCTGAAACTATTTGACATAGTTGAAATTCGGCACTAATATAGGAATTGATAGCCTCATCAGAGCCATGTAATTTTGAAAATTAAATTTTGACTTAAGGGGTGAAAAATTTACCAGGTCATTAAGAGGGGTGTCAAATGAAAGCTTGTAAAAACACGAGTTCAAAAATATATATAATGTAATACTTGCGCATACGTTTCTTTATATTATTTTTAAAAAATTGCGAAAAATCGCTGTCTCCCCCCTTATCTCGAAAAGTATTGATCAAAAAATTTTGAAAAAATTCTGGAATATTCTCCACAGGGTGTAACTTGAACAAAAATTATCATGAGTGCATTACCTTTATTAATTTATCTGATATATAAAAACGGGACAAGCAATTAGTGTTCCGTACGTTGATTGCTTTTAATAATTATTTATATTTATATTATTTTTATAATAAAAATTTTGTTATGGAGGTATAAAATGTTCAGTAACTTCAAAAAACACATCCCAAATGAGTTTTCAACAAAGTTTGTTTCCGATATTTACTGAAAACTGATGTTTTTTTTTTATACCAGATAAATTATTAAAGTTAATGCACTCGTGAGAATTTTCTTTCAATCTACCCCCGTGGAGAAAATTTCAGTATTTTTTCAGGGACGGCGATTTTTCGCAATTTTTTTAAAATAAGACAAAGAAAAGTGTGTGAAAGTATTACATTATATATATTTTTGAACTCGTGTTTTTACAAGCTTTCATCTGACACCCCATTCAATGACCTAGTAAAAAAGTTTTTTTTTCACTTCCGATTTCACCCCCCAAAACTAACCCCTTATGTCAAAATTTAACTTTCAAATCTACACGGCTCTGATGAGGCCATCAATTTTTATATTAGTACCAAATTTCAAGTTTCTATGTCAAATAGTTTCAGAGAAAATAGGGTGTGACAGATGGACAGACACCAAAGTTATCTTGTAAGTGTTCTGTACAGAACACTAAAGACAAAGATTTCAAGGTCATCAGTTTTCAACAAAGATCAGAATCAAAGTTTGTTGAAAACTCATTTGAGGTGTGTTTCGTAAAGTCATTGATCATTTTATATCTCTTCTTCTTCCTACGTTAGGACCATGTCCTGGGTTCACTTCAATGGTTTCCCAGAAACAATTGCGATGATGAAGACCAGCTCTCATACCATCTTATTGGTGGTCTCCCAAGCGGTCGAGGTGTGTTTGGTCGTTTCTCTTTTGCAACCTTAGCCAACCGGTCATTTGGCATTCTGTCCACATGGTCTCTCCATTCTCTTCTCCTATTCCTTGCCCATCTCACCACATCCTGTATTTCACACATTTCCCTTATTGCTTCACATCTCTTCCGGTCAAATAAAGTAAGTCCTGTTATCGATCTAAGTGTTCGCATTTCTGTTGTTCTTAGGAGTCGTTTTGTTATTATGTTCTCCGCTCTGGTTTCTATCGCGTACGTCATGATCGGTCTTACGCATGTTTTATATATTCTTACTTTGCTCCTGGTGCTCATATATTTGTTTCTCCAAATTATACATCTTAAGTATCCTGATATTAACGATGCCTTCATTCAGGCATCATTTTATATCTCCATAATAAAAATTTTTATTTTAAAAGCAATCAGTGTATGAAATACTAATTCTGCAAGTCTGACTTGCACTTAGCTGGTTATTTTATATTTTATTAGAATGTATTTTATTTATTTAGTTATTTATTTAGGGGACATGTCCATTCAACTCATAAGACAAAATACAAAGTTTACATCTATAAATGACACTTAAAACTAAAGGCTAAAACTAAGAAATTCAGAAAAGAACTCCGATCTGCCTCTTAAATAGAGATTAGGAGCTGGAGAACAAGTCCAATGATGGGCAGTTATTTACAATGCCCATAGATCTTGTCATGAAGGTATTAGCTCCATAGGTTGTCTTATGATAAGGTTTGAAGGACAACATAGATCTAGTATGTCTAGAGTCTAGAGGGTGCATACAAATTAATCTGAGATAAAAGTTATGGACAATTTACAATGGAATTTAAAATTTTAAACATTACAAGGTCGCGTTGAACTCTTCGGTTAGACAGAGTATTCAAGGTTAATATAGATGTCAGTTTTGAATAACTAAAAGAATCATTTTTAAACAATTTAAAATTAATATGATGTAGAAATTTACTCTGAACAAGTTCCAAGCTCCTAGCATGGCAAGCAAAAGGTGGGTTCCACACACATGAGCAATATTCGAAGAGAGGCCTAACCAACAAGCAGTACAGCATTTTTATAGACCTAATGGATGAAAATTCTGATGAGCAACGCCGGATGAACCCAAGCATCCTCAGAGACCTAGATGTTACCTCGGTTATATGAGGAATAAAACTCACGTGTCAAATCAAACTTAACTCCCAGATCCCTATTTATGCTGTAATCAAAAACAATGGATTGCGCAATCTCGAGAAAGACATAGAGAAGCATTTAGAAGTATTTAAAACCATACCATTTAACTGACACCAGACACTAACCTCAATCGATCCAACCGCCGTATACAACTTCAAATCATCAGAAAAGAGCAAGAACCTGGAAGACCAAAAGCAGTCAGCCACATCATTCAAGAACAGGTTAAACAGCAGAGGCTCCATATGAGAGCCTTGAGGCACTCCTGAGGGCACAGTAATGTTGACAGACTTAAAATTATTAGCTTGAACCACCTGAACTCTGCCACACAAATAACTCCTAATCTAGCCCAACAGTGAACCCGATATGCCACGGTTATTGAGCTTCTTAAGAAGAACATCATGGTTGACCTTATCAAAGGCCTTGGAGAAATAGGTATAGATGGAATGTATCTCAGGACTGTAGTATTTGAGTTTGTTTCTGAATTTCTTTTATAGTTTGTTACATATGTTTTATTTTTATTGTTGCTATGTAATTTAGGTAATACTTTTTATATATCGATAAAAGAACTATGTTCTGTAATGAATTTGTAGATGAATGAAAAAAATTAATAAATAAATAACACTAATTTACAAACCATTAAAAATAATAGAACGTATTAGAAATCATCTGGTAATTATGATCTATTAACATTTTCACCTGTTTTGCTTTTGTGAATAAGTAAAAATATATACAGAGTTCTAACATTACAAACATTATTTCTTTTATATATGGATCAGCTCATCAACAACTCTTTTATATATCATACTAAGGATTTTTTTATTCAAAATCTCCCTAGTATACAAATAATGAATTAAGCTGGACATTTTTACTAATGAAATATTCAGTGTGTGTTCCCTTTATACTATTTATTTCATTAAAATTGTTTAGAGCTGGTTCACGTAATGAAACTGGAGATAACCTTGGAGCTGCTCACGTAGTTCGGGCGGCCGCTGGACTCTCGACAAGAAATGCTACACAGTTTGCTATTACACGAAATATTCAGCAGGTTGGTGCCAGCTTGACAGCCACGTCCGACCGTGAAACTATCGCTTACACTTTAGAAGGCACACGACATGCTGTTGAGAGATCATTGAACTTTTTAACTGAAGTTGCCACCCAACAGGTGTTTAAACCTTGGGAACTTTCTGAGCTTCCTGATCGATTAAAGTTAGATTTGGCTCTTCGTCCTTTACAAGTAAGTATTTTTTAATAGAAAATCAATATTCCAATTCAATAAAAATACTTTATTTAAATAATAACTAGTATAAATTAAGTACTTAATATATTTTTAAAAAAAATCTTCAATAGAAACTATAGTTACAGTTATATTCAGGCCTTAAATTATATTATTGAGCAAATAAATCAAAATAAGCAGGGGATAAAGCCGATATAAACAACTACCGCCCAATCAGTGTTATAAATAGGTTTGGCAAGATCTTTGAAAAATCGCTCAAAGATCGTTTAGTTGATTTTTTCCAGCAGAATAATGTCATATCCCAAAGACAGTATGGATTTATGAATAGCTTAAGTACTGCAGATGCAATCTGTGAACTAACCAGCCATATACTAACAGTTTTGACATTGGCAATAAATGTATCACTATCTTCTTGGATCTTGCTAAGGCGTTTGACACGGTCCCACATGACTCCCTACTTGACGTACTAGGTTCATACTGGGTGAGTGGCAGTGTGTTAGACGTCTTTGCAAGTTATGTGGGGGGTCGATCGCAAATGGGAAAATTAGAGAGATTTACAGTGACCCATTGCCTGTCAAAATGGGAATTCCACAGGGTACTGTTTGAGGCTCTATCCTATTCATTGCATACATTAATTTCTTGTCCAGTATGGAACTGGACAATGGTTCAATATTCTCTTATGCTGATGACACCGTTGTGTTTACAGGGCCATCTTGGTTGACTGTTCGTGATTCGAGCATTGAGGGCATGAGTAAAATTAAAAACTGGTTTGACAAATTCAGATTGATCTTAAATCCTTCAAAAACAAAATATATAGTATTTTACATCACTTCTGCTAGTCGTCCAAATTTCATAGCACTTGTGTTAGTAAACTCGAGGAAGATATTCTGGAAGTGGACTCTATAAAATATTTAGGAATAATTATAGATAGTAACCTCGACATATTCTCAGACTTGTGAGGAACATAAAGGTGTTGATTCATAGGTTCTATATCCTGAGAGAGATACCGAGTAGAAGGTTTCTAATCAGTGTGTATGAGGCTCTTGTGGGAGTCTTTGTTGAGGTATGGTATAGTTGTGTGAGGTGGTATTTACCAGAATTCCCTATATTCTTTGAAGGTGATACAAAATAACCTTGTCACGATAATATTTCGAAAAAAATGGAAGTTTTCCTACCGTCCTATTATACTCTGAGGATGTTTTGGATGTGCGTACTTTGTACTGTCTTACAACTGGCTTATATATTCATAAAACTTAACAAATTAAAATAATTTGTGAATAATGCTCATAGTACCGGATGTATGATCAGTAAATACTTAGAAATGCCTATAAACAGGACATCGAAGAAACTTAGATCTTTTTCTTATTTGGCTCCCAGGATGTATAACCTGCTCCCTCTTGAAATTAGGTCCTTATCAAGGCTATATAAGTTTAACAGTGCACGTAGGGTATTTATTTGTAAAAACTTAGCTAAATTTAAAGAGATGTTCTGATTTTCCTTTGATTAATAGGGTTATTTTGTGAATGTGTAATGATATCTAGGTACATATTATGGCTAGCTACTCTTTAATTATTGTATTTCAAATGATTTTTATGTCCTTGTTTTTTTCTTTTTAGATTATATATAGCACATACAGGTGTTCACTCACCTAGATTCAGTACAAAATTCAGACATCCAAATACTCTAGTATGTTTGAAATTAATCTTGAAAACTATTATGAATTTTTTTTTTTTTTAAATCATATTTCAGGAGTTTACTCTAAGTAGAGCATTTGTTTTACTAAATCATGAAATATATTATATATATAAATAAAACAGGACTCCAGTTTTAAAAAATAACAACCCAGAATATCAATATGTAAGTGTAAATCTAAACAATTAAAACGTCATCAAAAAATAAACCAATATTTATTAATTTTTTAAGTTTTATAAGAAAAGCATGTTATTCTTTTTAGTTACGTGCGATTGACTTATTGCACAAAGCCGCCTACCGTACAGGCCTTGGAAACTCTCTGTTCATTCCGAAATTCCAAATTGGAAAACTTTCTTCTGAAACCCTACAACACTATGTAGTGAGCAACTTTACCTCCGGCCGAGGAGCCGTTGTCGGTTTAGGAATCGACCCTGCTCAAGTAACTCAGTTTGCACAGTCTTTGAGTTTGGATGATGGAGATGGTAGTAGTAACGCAAGTCCTTACAAGGGCGGTGAAATCAGGTGAGTAATACAGACAAAAGTCTTAACAGTAATTATTCAATTCAGTTTTTATTTGTTTTAAATTTTTCTGAAGCTTTCACCATTTTTAATCTTATATATTAACTAATTGTTTGTTCTTGTCCATAGGTCTGATAAAGGAGGAGATTTTGCTTTTGTCGCCATTGCCGGTGAAGGAGCTTCCGTTAAAAATACCAAGGAAGCGCTTACTTCCGCCGTGTTGAAAAATGCTCTTAGTTCTGGGCCACAAGTAAGTTAATTGAGTTTAGAATTTTAAGAAATTTCAAAGAAACATTCGGTCATGTTAGGGTACTAACAACCTTATCTTGGTATATTTTTTTAAATTCAGGTTAAATGGAGCACTCTTGACAACGGCGTTGTAACCAAAGCTATTGCCGCCTCTAGCCCAGATGCCTTCGGTATAACCGGCATCAGCGCAAACTATTCTGATACTGGCTTGGTCGGAGTCCTTCTCGCCGCACCAGCCAAATCGGCTGGTAAATTAGTAGAGGGCGCTGTTAAAGTGTTGAAGAACGGAAAGGTCAGCGATGCTGATGTTGCTAGAGGTAAGGAATCAGCCCACAGGTTTTTTAGGAACCCTTATTTATAAAGCGTCCCTTCGGAAGTACAAATTAGCATGCGACTCCTAACAACTTGTTTTAAACCTACAAAGTGAGTAATCTGTCACGTGGGAAACGCGTACTAACTTGCAACCTACAATGCATCACTAATAATTTTCTTGCAAATTTTACAACGAAATTGCTCAATCACCGAAATTCGGATACAATTTTCCTTTCATATGATGTGAATTAAATATATGAACTATTTATCTGTTCCTGTAGAATTTTCATTTTAATATTTTCTTTAAAAACATTAAAAAAAAACGTTAGAAATCGGTAAATATACGGGAAAACCCATAAAAATTAAAACAAAATAAAAATAACCGGGCAAGTGCAAATTGAACTTGTGCAATTAGTGTTCCGTACGTTGATTGCTTTTAAAATAAAAAATTTTGTTACGGAGGTATAAAATGATCAGTGACTTCACAAAACACACCCCAAATGAGTTTTCAACAAAATTTGTTTCCAATCTTTAATGAAAATTGATGACTTTGAAATTTTTGTTTCTTTTATATACTAGATAAATTATTAAACGTAATGCACTCCTGATAATTTTCGTTCAATCTACAACCCGTGGAGAATATTCCAGAATTTTTTCAAAATTTTTTGATAAGTACTTAAATAATACAAAGAAAAGTGCGCGCAAGTATTACATTATATATATATTTTTTACTCGTGTTTTCACAAGCTTTCATTTGACACCACACTGGATGACCTAGTAAATTTTTTTTTTCACTTCCGATTTCACCCTGCAAAACTAACCCCTTATGTTAAGTCAAAATTTAACTTTCAAAAATACATGGCTCTAATGAGGCCATCAATTCCTATATTAGTACCAAATTTTAACTTTCTATGTCGAATAGTTTCGGAGAAAATCGGGTGTGACAGACAGACAGAGGGACATACAGACAGACACCGAAGTGATCTTATAAGTGTTCCGTACGGAACACTAATATACGTTAAAAATATCTGTAGTTTAAATCATCGCAACCACTACCTGACTAACCGAGAGCTCAGAACTTTGACCTATACGTATTTTGACAATACAATTAGCTATATTTTAAAATACGTAACAAACAAAGTATTTCCCCTCAACAATTAAAAATTTCATTACTAGATATTAAACAGATTTGTTAGTTGAAAATTAGATATGACACACAACATAAAAAGTGGCACGCGTTTTGTTTAATTAATTGAACTATAACACAGGGCAACAAAAAAATATTTTTGTTTTGGTGCCTGGGATTTTAGAGCTGATTTTAACTATATTTGGGACGCTAAATCTATACATGCAATCCGTTTTTCTCTATCAGCTCTACTTTTTTAGATACATCAACTTATCTACCAATGTGGTTTTTATTCAGTATATTCATTTATGAGAGTTCTAAAATTATTATATATTCATTAATGTAGGTACAATGGTTTTATTGTCAGTCTGTAATTGAGTAAATTCCAGGTAAATCTATAAATAGTGGAACCATTGCCTATCAGGTACCTGAACTGACCCTTTTAATCACCTAACTCGGGTAAGTCTCGTCAGTTTGTGCGTTCTTACTAATGAGAGTAGATCGAATTCGGCGTGTTATTTTATGTTAAGAAAAGAGTGTTTTTGTGTTATTGAACAGAATTAAAATGAGTTCAGGTTCCAGTTCAAGAAGAAGTTGTGTAAATCAACCTGATGTGTTTTGCTATATATGCGGAGAATACATGTTTCAACAAAACAGACAAACTATTACTGACTTTGTAAAGCGAGCGTATCTTGGATACTTTGGAGTTAAGCTTGGTGATCAGGACAAAACGTGGGCCCCGCATCTCGTATGTAAAACTTGTACAGAGCATTTACGGCAGTGGACTACCGGGAAAAGAAAATGTCTAAAATTCGGCGTACCAATGGTTTGGAGAGAACCAAAAAACCACTTCAATGATTGTTATTTCTGTTTAGTAAATACTAATGGAATCAATCGAAATAACCGCAGTAAGTGGACTTATCCCAATTTAGACTCGGCAATACGCCCTATCCCGCACTCAGATGAAATACCGATTCCAACATTTCATCAGCTACCACATATCTCTGATGACGAATATTTTCCCTCTGATCGCTCTTCTGATGCTAATAAAAGTTCTGATGCTAATGAAACTAACAGTGACTATGAGGGGACGTCATCAGTTCCTCAACGCTTCAATCAAAATGAATTAAATGATCTCACCAGGGATCTCAATTTATCGAAAAAAGCTTCTGAAGTACTGGCTTCTAGGTTGAACGACAAAAATTTACTGGAACAAGGAACCAAAATTACCTTTTACCGTACAAGAGAAAAAGATCTGCTACCATTCTTTTCTCAAGAAGACAATCTTGTATTTTGTCACGAAATTAGGGGACTCATGAAAGAAATGGGACTTTCTGAATATATTCCAGATGATTGGCGCCTATTTATTGACAGTTCAAAGCGAAGTTTAAAATGTGTCCTTCTACATAATGGGAATAAATATGGTTCAATACCACTAGCTCACTCAACGAAACTGAAAGAAGGATATAATACCATAGCTTTGGTCTTGCAGAAGATAAAGTATTACGAACATCAATGGATGATTTGTGTAGACTTAAAAATGGTAAACTTTCTTCTTGGGCAGCAAAGTGGTTACACGAAATATCCGTGTTTCTTGTGCCTCTGGGATAGTAGGGACAAAACACACCACTGGGTTAGAAAAGATTGGCCTCCGAGAGAAAACATGGACGTTGGGGAAAAGAATGTCATTAACGACGCTTTGGTTGAAAGAGAAAAAAATCATACTTCCTCCGTTACATATAAAGTTGGGCTTAATGAAGCAATTTGTAAAGGCTCTTGATAAGAATGGGTCTTGTTTTGCATATATAGGGGTAAAAATGCATCAGTTGAGCACAGAAAAACTCAAAGCAGGGATATTTGACGGCCCACAAATAAGACAATTAATTAAGGATCCTGCCTTCATAAATTCAATGAATCAAGTTGAACGAGAAGCTTGGACATCATTTGTTGCAGTTGTAGAAAATTTTCTAGGCAAACATAAAGCTCAAAACTATGTTGAAATGGTTAACAAGATGCTTAATAGTTTCAAATCCTTAGGGTGCAATATGAGTATTAAAATACACTATTTACACAGCCACTTAGACCGTTTTCCAGAAAATTTAGGAGACATAAGTGAGGAACAAGGTGAAAGATTTCACCAAGATATTAAAGTTATGGAGGACCGCTACCAAGGAAGATGGGACATGCACATGATGGCAGATTACTGCTGGAGTTTAAAAAGGGACTGTTTAAAAAAACATTCAAGAATGTCGCGGAAAAAGAAGCTTTCCAAGTGTTGAGTGACTATTTCATTTCTTCAATGTTTTTTTTTTTGTTTGTAAGTACGACATAATATTGTATTTTGTATAACTAAAATAAAAATTTCGTATCTACTTTTGTTTACTACACTTACGGATTTGAGTTACAATAATGTAACTTATATTTCTCTAAAATTGTATATCTTAAAAATTTGAGCTCCTAGGTACAAATGAATACGTTATTTGAATTCAGGACATCAAATTGATATAGAATCAGCTCAAAAAACCTCGACACCAAAACAGCTGTTCCCCTGTGTAATAAATACCAATGGTAATTAAACTTCAGCAATATCAATAAAACACTTAGTCACTTTTACCATTTCTAATTTATGTTTCACGAGAAAAACATTTTTGTGACACGTTTCACAACGTAAACAAAACGTAATGTCTTAGATAGTTAACTGGCCGGTTTGTCACTTTTCTTCAACTTGCCTAAAAAAAAAACCCTTCTTTCTCATTCAGGCGTGTTCAGTGTCATCCATTTATTTATATGTTTAAATATTTGCCATTTATTTTTTAATTTTTCTAGCCAAAAACCAGGTAAAAGCATCACTTCTTCTTGAAGCTGAAAGTGGTGCGAAAGCTGTACAAAACTGGGGAACCCAAGCAGTTTTTACTGGATCAGCTGTTTCAGCAAGTCAATTAGCAGCTGCTGTTGATTCTGTTAGCACTAGTGATGTTAACCAGGTAAGTTTTTTCATAAATTTCGTAATATTTTGATTAAAGTATTTAAAATTCACGAATGGCTTACCCGACTTTCATACTTTTTTAAAATTCACTTTCAGGCTCTTCAAAAAGCAGGACGCAAACTCACCATTGCTTCAGTAGGTAACCTGTCGCATGTACCATATGCTGATGAATTAAAGTAAACTTGTAAACAGTATTTTATAATAATTCAATTTGTAAAGTATATATAACTTTATTTTATATATAATTTAATTTTTGTTTTAGATTGTTGTTATCTGTACTGTTGTAAAATGCATAATATGCACATTCGGACAAAATAATTTTTTTCTTTGTTTAATGGCCTTTTATTTATGAAATCTTTGGTAAAGTAACTAGTTTTGGAAGGCCTATAGTCAGATAGACCGGAGAAAATCCTTCAACCTTATTCAACCTTCTTGTAACGTCAGAAAAAAGACCTAGAGAAGGACACGGCATCCGAACATGATCGGCCGATGGTACTCTTACCCCCCTCCCCTCCGATGTTTTACAGTTTTGTTTCTACACCTTGCGCTTCATCATTCGTATTTTCTGGTGCAAGTGGTCCTTCACCAACAAAATCGTCGCCAGTTTGCGTTTCGGTATATATCACGCCTGATGGAAGACTAGGAAGCGTCAGCCTTTGCCATGACCATATCAAGACACCATATTCCAATTTGCTTCTCCTTAAGGATGTTAACAAGGTTTTAAGTGCAGGGTGGTCCATATTGGACCCTTTTAAGGGTAAACCCCTTTATCTAAAGGAGATAGACGAAAACTGATGTCGGTGTCTGAGGCTCAATTTTTATGATAAACTCGATGGTGAAAACTGCATATCGATATCTAGTACCGTTTCAGATATACTGGGTGTTTTTAAAAAATCTTCATTTTGGAAAAATGTAATTCTTTTCTCGAAGCACTTTTTCACGTGGATTTCAACAGTGTAAGTTACATTTTTTTACAACTAATATTTTAATAGTTATTAACGCAAAAATATATTTTTTAAATGGATACCCTGTATATTTTTCCTTATCCGAATAGAGCTTTAAATTACTATTCCAAAAATATAGCACATTTTATATTTTGCTTAAATCTACTTCAAAACAAAAGGTTTTCAGTTTTTATGAGAGTTTTAAATGCACATTTTGTGAAGTAGGCTTTGGACGGAGTGGCAATATCAATTGTTTACCGATAGCAGTTAAATCGTAAAAAAAAAACCCCAGAAGTAACAAGAGTCATAACTACAATGAAATTTAGTAAATGCTATAGTACTTTAAACTATGTAGAAAATAAAACAAAACAATAATAAAACAATTTATTCCGAGTAGAGCAAACTAAAACAAAACAATTTTCTATAAGAGATGTTCGAAATGTCGACTAGATTCATTTACACATAAGCGGCACCTTTTCTGGACACTTCTTACCGAGTTAGTTAGTTCAAGAGGAGTGAGAGCTGCAAAACTTTGTATCACTGCGACTTCTAACTCTTGCCTGGTGTTTGTCGGCAATTTAAAATTAGGTCTTTCAATCTTCCCCGGAGATAGAAGTCCATGGGTGTTAAATCCGGTGACCTTGCCGGCCAACGGTTCGGACCTTGATTGGCTATCCAGTTATTGTCGAAATTGGCCGATAAAAAATTACTGATAACTGCAGTGTTATGAAGGGATTCCCCGTCGTGTTGAAAAAATATATTTCTAAGGTCCATTAACGGCAGTTCATCAACAAGAGGTTCTAATTGCTGCCTTAAAATTTCTAAATATCTCCGAGAGGTGAGTGTTCCTTCGTAAATAAATGGACCTATAACCCTGCCTCTAAAAATTCCTGCCCACACATTAAATCCAAATCTGCCTTGATTTCTTTGCTCCACAACTAAATGAGGATTTTCTTGTGCCCACGTATAAGAATTGTAACGGTTAAAAAGATCTGTATTGCTTACATAAGCTTCGTCTGACCAAATGCAATTTAATGAAAAATTCGGAACATGGTTACAATTCTCCAGAAACCATTGGCAACAATCCATACGCCGTTGAAAATCTCCGTCTCTAAGGTGATGAACTTTCCTTGTCCTATATAGCCTGAATGTGTGCTTCTTTAAAGTACGACTTACGTTAGTTCTTGGTAGTGCGGTAGATTCTTGTAACTGTCGGGATTATTTCCGATAGTTCCTAAAACTACTATTTCTTCTAACTCCTTATTCCTGTTTGATGCATAATTTTTGGGTCGTTTCTTTTCAAACTGGCCACTATTAACTAGGTTATGCCGCAATCGAGCAAATATATCCTTGAAGGGTTTACGCCTCTCTGGATAACGTTCGTGGTACAAATTACTTGCCGCTTACGAATTTTCTCCGGTTTGTATGAAACCCACTATCATATCCCATTTTTTTGTAATTTTCAAACTTCATTGCGATTTATTTGACAATTCAATAACTAATCCTGAAGTAAAATTTGACAACTACGAGTAAACAATTGAATTAAATCATATGGCCGCTCCGTCCAAAGCAGACTTCACTAAATGTGCATTTAAAACTCGCGTAAAAACTAAAAATCTTTATATTTTGAAGTAATTTAAGCAAAATATAAAGTGTGCTATATTTTTAGAATGGTAATTTAAAGCTCTATTCGGATAAGGAAAAATATACAGGGTATCCCATTTAAAAAATAAATTTTTGCGTTAATAACTATTAAAATATTAGTTGTAAAAAAATGTAACTTACACTGTTGAAATCCACGTGAAAAAGTGCTTTGAGAATGTTTTTACAGAAATCAAAAATTTTCAATAGGAAAAGAATTACAAACATTTTTCCAAAATGCAGATTTTTGAAAAACACCCTGTATATCTGAAACGGTACTAGATATCGATATCCAGTTTTCACCATCGAGTTTATCATAAAAATTGAGCCTCAGATACCGACATCAGTTTTCGTCTATCTCCTTTAGTTAAAGGGGTTTACCTTTAAAAGTGTCCAGTTTGGACCACCCTGTACAACGACTTATAATTTCTCAAGATAAATCTCAACACAAAAACATTTGTGTTGCTTCTGCTGTTATTTTGTCTATGTGAGCACTAAAACTTAGTGGGTAGTACGTGTATTTTCCACTTTCACTGACATCGATTCATCAACACCATAATCATTATAGTAAAAGACCCAATTTTTTTTATATAATCCAACAACCAAGCCCTATTAACCCCTCTCTCCCTGCAATTGTAGAACTCTTAAAAACACAAGTTCCTTCGAAGTATATATATATACTAAATTTCTTCGAGAATTATCGTGCTAAAAGATAAACTGAACAATGGAAATGGGAAACTACATGTTTTGTTATTTAACGATCTTGAAACGTGAACAAATGTAGACATTTCGGACGGCGATTTTCTAGGACCACAATATTTTCCATTAAGAAAGGAAAGTAAAAATTATTGTAAGAATATTTGCAAAAAAGAACGAAATACTGATTTTGATAAAAATATAATATATATACAACATAATAATAAGTCTTGGTGTGGCCAAACTTTGGTAAAATCTATAAATATGCTTATATATTTATATCTTTTTAAACACATTATTTCATACAAAATATATTCTAGTTTGCTTAATAACACATAACTAAATATAAAACTTTGTTAATGGTAAAAACAGTAAAAGCATATTATGGATACAGAAATATACAAATATATATTAATATAAATATCTTCTTAAATGTAGGTCTTTATTGCTAATTTTAAAACAAATTTTAAAGATTTATTTATCAAACAGCTGTTTATCATGTTGTGAAATAAAATATCTAAAAACACCAGAGAATGTCTCACTCTGGTGAATACATGGACGTCGTGCTGGCATTAACCAGTATTACCGTGGAAGTAGTTTTTTTTTTGGACCACATATAGTAGTAATAGTATGAGCCGGGAAGCTTATAACCAAGCAAACAGACCAAAGGATTCCCTTTTGCTAACCCCAATTAATGTCTGGATAATATCAGTCAGACAGGACCTATAATTTAATGTAGGGTCCGAACTACAAGATTGGAAGATGGTAATCTTTTTAGCCCACTATTTTGTGGTCTTGCTCCATTTCCTCGTCACGAACCTTGACTGGAAGCCCTGATGAATGTCTCCGTCGCATTGCGGCAAAGTATATTTGGTGGCGACGGCGTTCCAACCTTCCAGCTCGTCTTCAGAGCCGCCTCTCATTTAAGAGTGCGCTACTCACTTTGTCAGTTTTCTGGTTAAAGTGAGCGTGCGTCAGTTTTTCTGTAGGAAAACGCTCACAATCCTTGAAGGCTTCTTAAGGTATTCACTCCACCCATGAGGGGAAGAGGGGCGATGCGTTCATCATCAACCTTTCATGGACCGAGCGCCATCTTATGAACTACCGTTCTTTTGCAGCGTGCCACAGCTTCTGAGGCTTTCACAATGCCTCTTCCAAACAGCATAATGTGAAATGTAACCTAACTAAATACACCTTACACTAAAACTGTATTGACCCGTCGGGGATTGAGCTCAAGACTTTGGGTTAGGAAAAACACGGCGCGTTAAAATGTTTAGTTGCTACTACATGTAGTCCAATTCCATTCAAATATGAACAAATAATCTAAAAGCATTTTACTATAAAAATAATATGATGTCATTTATAAAAAAATAGTCCAAAATTCCAAGCTTTACAGGGGAAAGAAAATAAACCTGGAAATATTGGGTGATTGCAAAAGTTCGTGTCCGATTTTCATAGATGGCAGAAGCATGCACTTTTGACTATGCTGAAGTTTCTTTTATAATCATATTTTTAACTGCGGTTATTTAAATGCATCGTGAATTAACATAACTATATAAAAAAAAAGTTTATTTAGATTAATTTGTGTGCAAGATTATTATTCAAATGGAAAATAAAAAGTTACATTTTCAACATGTTATGTTATATGAGTTTAAAAAGCGAGCGAGTGTTGGAATTGTAAAGAAAAATATTCAAGACATTTATTTAGATCATGCTCCTGCTCTTAGGGCACTTAAAAAGTGGTTTGGTTAATTTCAAAAAGGTGATTTCAATATAAACGATAAACTTCGCTCTGGGCGATATTCTGGCACTGATAATGACTTTATCTGTGACTTAGTGAATAATAATCCATAGATTACTACTGAAGAGATTGCTGAGAGACTAAATGTTGACAATTCGACAGCATTTCATCATTTAAAGCAACTTGGATATGCTTCGAAACTCAATATATAGGTTACACATGTTCTGTCAGAACGGAACAAACTGAACCCTATTTCCACAGCCGTTTCTTTCCTCGCCCAACTTAATGTTGAAATCCAAGCAAAACGTTCAAATTTGGTCAATTGAAAAGGCATCATCTTTCACCATGACAACACTAGACCACATATGTATATATCACCACTACACCAAACACTTTATTTTTGCACTCGACGCGCGTCAACCATGTTAGCTTCATCAGGAGCAAAACTAGTCAATCATCAAATATCATCATCATGTTTGGTGTAGTGGTGATATATACTGAGTAGTATCATTGTGCCAAAGATCCACATTCCCAACTTAGACTAGACCACATGTCGGTCAACAGACACTGCAAAAACTTAAGGAGTTTAAATGGGAAATCCTCCAGCACCAGCCATATTCCCCTGAGATTGCCCCTTCAGATTTTCATCTGTTTCTTTATCTGCAAAATTATTTGAGTGTATGAAAAAATTTGATTTGGAAGAAGTCAAAAACTACCTTACAATCTTCTTTGAAGAGAAATCGAGCAATTTCTACAAAGAAGGAATTCAATGATGGGAGAAGTTACAGAAAATGATGTAGAGTACATTATTGATTAATAAATATTAGTCATGAAAATGTGTTGTATTTAATTTGGTTTTTAATTGGGCAGGAACTTTTGCAATTACCCAATACTAAAATAAAATAGGGCTTTTTCTATATTTGTGAAAATACTTTTAAATAAAGTTTTTGTATCTCCCGGCAGCAAGTAAAAATCACATGATACTTTTTCTGTTATTTAATTACATAAAGGAAGTTAGTTTTTTCTCATCTAAGATTCGATTTTTTCGTTGGTTCTTAAATCTGTCATTACTAACATACATATAGTCTATTATGAAATATATTTTGATTTAGGCCTTATACATATAATAAGTCACATTTTTCACAATTAAATGGTACTTACAACTATTATACTAATTAAAAGTATAATTATTACAATCCAGTACCCACAAGTATTATCTTTTCTGTCAATAACACCTACATGAGCAGTTTCTGCTCGTACTCTTTGATCAGTTCTGTCAATTTGGGTTCCGATATCGTCCAAAATTTCTAAAAGGAAATTTTGACTGAATATTTTTATTATAGGCTTAAACTAAGTTTACATTTAGTTATTTTTTCCCTTTCTAATTAAAATAATTGATGAAATTTGTTTAGAACAAAATTTGCATATCACATCACAACTTGTGCCAATGTACTCGGTTAATAAATAACATCTTTTATGTTTTTACTCACCATTGTGATAATCCACTTCATTTGAAATCGTACTGGCAATATTTTTTTGTCTAGAAATTATTTTTGACAGGTTTTCCAAACCTTTTTCTTGTTCTACAAATTACAATAAATATTAAATAATGATGTTTAGCAAAGTATATCATCAAAAATTGCATGTAATACACCAAAAATATCATGTCATCATCATTAAGACGAAGGATGCACTGTCCCAAGCCCCCTGTATATTAATAAAATCATCTAGGACAACCTACTTATAATACAGTGATGATTCGACCCTTACTATAAAATTGTGGAACATTATCTCATGTGATTTTTCTGGTTGATAGGCATGTTGATATTTATGTAGTCTCCTAGAAGTGCTCTTAGCTTTCTTACCTCCTAACATCTGCTTCTGCCTATTCCTCATATCATCCACAGACATATTTGAAGAACTTCCGGCTCCTTCATCATCAAAAACTGAACTTCCTGGACCTAACAAATCCTTTCTTTCTTCCATTCTTTTTATTGAAACTTGCTCATCAAATATTTTTTGCATCTGTGTAGCTTTAGTAAGTAGTACTTCAATTTGTCTTAAACGTCTCTCTACCTCTGCTGGAGTTCTAAATATTTCATAAGGAAACATTGTATTATAAGTATTTAAAAACATAATAGGCTAAAGGAATAATATTTTTAGAAGGTATGAGCATACATAAAAAAACAAAAGGAAAAGCTTTATATTGCTTTTCATAATCTATTAATTATTTTAAGTAAAATATGCTTTTTAATAAAAGTAAAGGCCCAAATTTGAAAGGATACATTGCACTAGAAGTAGATGAAACGTCCAATTTATGTTTGAGCTGTTGTACTTCAGCATTATACTGTTTTAGCCTCAGTCTTAAGTTGGCGGATATTTGAGCATACTTATCACTTGTTCTAGGATATTTTTGTCGTTCCGTTAGCTGGCCCATAATCTCCCTTTGCAATTTTTCGCATGATTCATGCTCTGAAAGCCTGAAATGATAAAAAATTATAGATAAAATTTTTCCTGGAATAAATGTTTTTATTACCAAGGATCTTCTCCTAAAAATAGAAGCGCCATTTTATATATGTAAAAATAAAATTGATTATTTTTTTTCTAAAATCAAAATTGCTTTTGGCAACGATTTAACAGAATTTGCTGGGAATTGCAAGAATAACATAACAAAAACAGATTAGGTTAGGATGGCAGAATAAGTGACATTTGATAAGTCAAAAATTCGTAACTTTAGCAACGTTGTAAAAATGGGAACTAACCCAAATCCCTTATCCATCGTTGTAAATTAGAAGTTTTTTCACAAAAAGACGTAACCACAAAAAATGATCTTTTTGGAAGAAAACATGCCCGAAATATTGTGCATATTGTCTGACGCTAACAACCAAACGCAAGTGTTAAATTCCATCAACAATTTATCCCATGCCAAAAACCTAAACCACCGAAATAAACACCACGCTAGTAAAATACATTCTTTCGTGGATTAAGCGTCATATAAATTGGCATATAACAATATATTTTTTATATGTCCGCTTCATTTTTACATTTTTCTGTTCAATTTTAGCATTGTTATGATGCTTACGCCTTTCTGTAATAATGACATTCCCGTGTTGACATATGTCAAATCAGGTCATCTTTTATTTTTAAACTGTCAAAAAATTTCGTTCGACAAGAAAACACAAAACGTGAAATTTTTCTAAAAATAAATCTCGTTTGGTGTTGTGTTTCATTATTTTTTAATTAAAAAGTTATATTAAAAGAACTAGTCAAAAAAGAGAATAAGCCATGATGAGACGGATGTCGCCTTCCAGATTTCCGCGACGCCCTCCTCCCCAAAGAAGAGGGGGCCGCCCCCGTTCGTTGAGCCCTTTATCGAGAAGTCAACCCGCTCCCCCAGGTGAAGAGAGAGGTAGGAAAAACAATCCTTGGGATGCTCAAAATCAAAATTCACACAAGAGACCAAGAACCAGATCTAGGTCACGCGAAAGAATGCTACGCGGTAGAGAAGGTGGCAGGGATGGATTGAGAGGAAGGATTGAGAGAGAGAGAGAACTTCCTGTTTTATCTATTATGAACGATGATTTGTCTAGAGGCCGATTTGATAGAGGAAGAGAAAATCCTCGTGAACCACCTAGAGCTGTATTAAGGAAAGAAGAACAGAGATCAAGGGAAAGATCAAGAGAAAGACGTGAAGAGCGGCAGAGAGAGCGTGAAAGAGAACATGAACGAGAATTTCAACCTTCAAGAATGGGTGAAAACAAGGAAAAAGATAAACATCACCATAAAGGACATTTTCGGGAACAAGTTGATGTTTTTGAAGAAAATTACCTGGATCAGCACAGAAGTAATTTTGGTAATAATAGCGGATTAGTAAACAACCATAAAGAACCAATATTAGATCCGTCCTCAATAACTTTCAACACTTTTAAACCAGAAAATTCCCGGGATGTTCCAAGAGATATTCGTCATCCAGCTAATCGACTAGGTCACAGTGATTCATTTAATAAACATGAAAAGGAAGAGAATGCTGAAGACAGGATCAATCGTTTAGAAAAATTAGTAGAAAAGCTTGTAGAAGGAAATGTTAAATCACCGAATAAAAAAGAACATGGTTATACACAGTCTAAAGAAGTTATTCCAGAGCTGATACCAAGTAACCCAAAATATACGACTTCCATGTGGATCAACAGAATTCACGATGAGTGTCTTCATAGACACTTTGACGAAAAATCAAGTATCAGATTCATGAGAGACAAAATGACAGGTATTATGAAAGCTTGGTTTAAATCAGTTTCAAATTATGATTTTACTTGGCCTGAATTAAAGTTACTTATAACAAAAACTTTTCCTGATAATGTGGAGTTCGCTCAAACCCTTAAATTGTTGGTAGGAAGAGATAAAAGAGCAGATGAAACCATCACACAATATTACTTTAGTAAAGTATATTTGTGTGAAGCTTGCAAGATAACTGGAGAGAATGCTGTCTCCTGCCTTATTGATGGTCTAAACAATCCGTTCTTGAAACAAGAAATTAAATCTTATGATTTCCTTACCCCTGAAGCACTCTATTCTGATTTTTTGTGCAAGTTTCCTGAACATGATGTTCCTGTGAGGTTAGAACACCGAGAAGTCCGCGTAGAACAAAGAATAGAAACTGAATTCTATAATAATGAAGATTTTATACCTTTAGAAATGGAAGATAGAGACAGTGGTCATCGAATGCTGCAAGTCTCACAACATAGAGAGGAGCGGTTTGCTAATCGTCTTGCAGAACGTCCAGTTGACAAGATACCACTGGATAGACAAAAATGTTTCACCTGCAAAAAGTTTGGTCATCTCGCTATGGATTGTCGACATGCGCCAATTTGTTATAATTGCAAAAAGAAGGGACACATTGCTGCGAAGTGTCCTCTCAGCAATGTGATGCTTATATCTTCTACAAGGAGTTCACTGAAAAGAGGGCCCATCATTGTATGCAAAATTGACGGACAAGAATTTTATGGTATTGTGGATACAGGAGCTATGACGGTAACAATAAAGGAGGGTCTTGCTAAGGAGCTAAAACTTAAATTAGTGAAGTCTACAGAAGTTCTTCGAGGATATGGAGGAGCACTAGTTCCAGTAGTAGGAGAAGTTGAAGTAGCTCTTACAGCTGATTCTACTGAACGGTTGGTAAAGATTCTGGTAGTCGACGATAAGATTCAAGATGATCCCCTTATTATTGGTCAAGAATTTCTATTTAAGGAGGGAGTCATAGTTTTAATAGATAATGGTAATGTTCAGATTACTGATTCAGGAACTAACAAGGGTTCTAGTGAACTGATTTAGCTCAGATTGGAACTAACATAAAACTTCGTAGTTATGAGTAAGTAGATTTTGATGTAACTTTCTTCCAATAACAAAAAGACAACGTGAAGTGGTAAGGTCTAAACCGTTCACAAAATATTTTGAGAACAATCGTAAACAAAGTTTGCCTGTTTTAAGGACGGTACTCTTAAGTTCTTTGTTTAGGTGAGAGAGTAACTAATATACAAGTAAACATCATAGGAATGGTTTATTGTTTTACAAATAATTTATAATAATTTCATAGAGATGTCATAGATTTTGCGAAGGGTTTAAAGAACTTTCAAAAAAGTTTTTCTAAAAGATATTTGTCTCAAAAATGTTTCATGCAGATTGTGATTTTATTGCACTGGACTAACTTTAATCCCTCTAATTTTAGCATTATTTAGAGTTAATATGTTAACATTTTTTAGTGTTAAATGTTAAAAAGTGACCTAATGAGCACCTTCTCTTCACTATTCTGCTTTCTGTAATATATATGTATGTAGGTAAATCAAATATGAACAGACAACTATTTCAAGTCATGGTGACAAGTTTGGGCTATTTTGTGGGTGTTCAAGAGCTGTCCAGTACATATCCATAAGTTTTGCTTGGATAACAGCTGTAGTGTGAGGTCTCACATTGTCATAGGGGAGCAACATGTCTTGAGTGGGGAGCAACATGCCTTGAGTGGGGAGCAAGAAGGTTTTGAAAAATCGACTAGTATGACTCATTTTTCCTGCGGACAAGCGAGTTTCCAGCTTCACAAAGTTTAGTTTATTTTTTCTCTGATACTGCATGCTCACTCATTTTGATGAAGAGGTGAAATAGTATACCCATCTTTCATCACATGTCACCTCTGAAATTTGAACTCTTTCTCATTTTCATGTAGTAACCTTGGGACCCAACAATCTAAAATTTTTTGGAATGCCAATTTCTTCCGAATGATTGACTATCATAACTGATATCCAGTTTTTTACAAATTTCGAGCACTCCTGAAGTGTCAGTCACCTTCAATAAGCTCACCGACACGTGGGCTGTTTTGTGGGAAGATGCTGGTCCAAGCACAGTAGGTATACCGCTTATATTTGGCCTTCCTCAAACTTGTTACAGCAAGCTGGCATGCTCACGAAAGCAAATTGTTACCAAGTTGAGTCTGACATCTTCGGTGAACTTCAGGTTTGAAGTTTTCACGTGAGAGACTTTATGATTATGCTTTGTGCAACATCTCTATATACCTCTGTCTCGCGCATCTTGAATGCTACTAAACAAAGTAAGGGAGAGACATTCTAAAGTAGTTTCCTCACTACTGATACAACTCACTTATGAGCACAGAATGTCCCGCCATCCAAGGACAGCACTCTCGCTTACAGTCCAAAAAAGGGTGTTTATATTTGATCCACTCACATACAAATATGGCTTACCTTTTTCTAGATTCTTTTCGGAATTGTTTGCTATGTATTTTCTCTGAATAAAAATTTGTCAAAATATAAAGTTTTCAGCTTTATAGGTAATGATAGGTAGTTAAATGTAAGCAGCAAATTATATTGCTTAGCAATCTTGTTTGAGGTTAATCGAAAGTTTAACCATCATCTGTACAACTAGGCATAGAAAACATAGCTATCGCTACAGAAAGACAAATAGCTGGAACGAAACGTCGCCGCAAAACGAAATCGGCGGGCTATGCTCGAGCCTCATCAAGTTTCTCACGAGATACAGCGCAAGTAGAAGATGTATTACATGTAATAATAGGGGAAAATATCTCAGCATCGCTGAGAAAATTGATCTGTTTGTCTTTGTATAGTAACAGCTATATTTTCTGCGAGTTGAGTTTTGTAGTTTACAATTCTTCATTGGTATATTTAGTAAGGCAAGAAGTAAGACAAAAGTAACTGTACTGTACAAAAGACAAATAGCAAACTAAAATATTTTTTATCCATAGATTTTCTAAGTTAAAGCATTATTTTTAACAGGTTATAGTAGCAACAAAAGAAGCCAAAAATAGTTTATATAAGAGTTTAATAACAAGGGAGACATCGCCTTATGAAATTATTTAAAATTTGAAATGGAACCTGTAGAATCAATTGTCCAGGTCCTTTAATAAATGAACCCATAAATTAGGATCCTATGTTACCAAAACGTTGATATTTGTTGTGTTGTTCTTCAAAGAAACACTTAGGACAGTAGCACATCTATAATTTTCGAAGTTTTTTTAACCACCTTCGTTAAAAACTACTTTTGCAATTTTTAGAGCTAAAGAAAATACATCTGTGTTTATAATAGAGTTTATTAAGGTTTGTAGAGGTTAAGCTATTTCACAAGTTCCCGTTTTAACAAGCTTTATTGGGATGCCATCAATACCTACTGATGCTTTGTTTCTTAACTGTAACATTATACTCGGGGTTTTTCCACTGGTAACAGGCTTCAAGGAGATAGAGCTGGGTTAGAAATTAGCAATTACTGGGATTGAATGCGTAATTCCTTATTATTTGTACAGCTAGAGTATATGGATCATAAAGATCATTTTTTGCTTTATCTAACTCCTCAGTAAACAAATTTTTTGCCATATACATTTTATTTGGAAATATGAAGTAAAAGTCGAAAAGAAATCTCTTAAATTCCACTTCTATATTATTTGAATTGACGTCATCCCTTTTTGCATGCTGTAATTTAATTTTTAAGTCATAGGTAATTGAATTCTATTATAGCAAGTTTTCTTTCAGTTTTGTTTACATTTCTCTATTTAAATAAAAATTTTTGAAGCATTTTTTACCAATTCATTTTGTCTCTTACATAATTTTATTTATGTTTTGTCTCTCACGTAATTTCTCTAAAAGTTTTATTTTTCAAGTAAAAAATTGTTGAATAACCAAAATATGGCAAATACGCTTTAATAAATATCTCCGAAAATCGAGGCCATAAAAAAAACTTTTCCTGCAAAAGTTGTAAGTTTTTGGGGGTGGAATAAGATTATCAGAGAAAACTTTTGGTTATATTAGGAAATTACATTTTTACTTTAGTTTTTCTGAAATTTTTTGAAATCCCTCTTCAGATTCGAGCCCAAATCAGCACAATTTCTTAATATGCGACTCCAAATTCAAAACTACATATCATAAGCTTAATGAATAATATAACCTGGTAAAAGTAATGTGCCAACTTATGCCCTGTATACACATGTAAAAACAGTTTTTATTTGTAAAAAAGTTTGGTCACAAATACAAAGAATTTTTGTATAATTTTTTATAAGCAAAATAATGCATTAATTACTTTTTTGTTCCACTGATGAATCTACACTATTTATCTATGCCTGCGTATTTATGGCAATAGAGACCAAAAAGATCTAATGTCATTGTAGGATCCATCGATGGAATAAAAGAACGCTTCATACGCTTTAGTTTTAGTTATTCAATGGTGTGACATGACTAATTTAGAAAAATATACCCCTTTCAATGTAAAGAAATTAGTGTCCTTTTTTAATTAGTTTATTGTAATAGGTAACTTTCATTGCACCAAGAATACTACTCGTCAAATATTTGAAGCTCTCGGAAAGGTCTAAATAATTGTGTATTCTCCAATAGCAAAATATTTGGCAAATATTCAGATGTTACTTGTCAAATTTAATCTCGGACAAAGGTCGTCTCAAAGCTCCTAGAACATATACGATTCAGTCAACCATTAAGCATTGCAAACTCTTCGTTGTGTAGTAGATAGATTTCTAATGGCATTAACTTTTATTTCTTTAAGATTTTTTCTTTGTTAACTCTTATAAAATAAATATAGGTTTGCATTTATATTATCTCTGTTTTCCAGTCAAGTGTAGGACACATCTTTTTAACTTAAAAGTATTCTTGAAGTAAGAGATTCTGAATTTAGCAGGAACACGGCATGCGTCGAAAGGAATATTCTTTTTGATAGCTTTTAAAAGATGTTTTTAATTCGAAATATCTTCTTTTCAGTTTAATACAAATTATACAGTGAAGTCCGTTTATAACGAACTCCAGAAAATAACTAAAATGGTTCGCTATATCCGAAGTTCGTTATAAACAATAGACAAACTCTAATATCATTTTTCACTACTTTTTTATTTAGATTAGGCGCTAATGCTTAGAAAAATGAATAATAATAATTATTAAATTAAAAGAAAACGTTCAAAGGAAAATAAAACAAGTCACACTAAAGTTATTATTATGTATGTTGGTACATATGCGAGTAAAAACGAAAACATTAAAATAGGTAGTTTATACAATAAAATCAGTAATTTTCGTTTGTACAATTTTACTTGAGAAAGGAATGGTGTTTATATAATTGTGAAGGTCACAAAAACTACTCCACATATGTTCAGAAACTTCAGTCATTTCTGAAATGGATAGAACAATTATCTCCTTTCCCAACCTCGTCTTCGTCGTCATTATCGCTTAAAATCTTTCCAGAAGTCACTGATGTCACAATTTGATCATCATTTAATATTTCTCTGGTCATTAATTCATTATCAGCACATACATATTCTTCTAAATTAAAGTGATTAAAGGTCTTTTTAATCTCGATTTCAACTGTACTTTGTTGAATGTCAGCATCGTAAACAAATTCTAGATAATCAGTAGGATCTTCTTGATGTTTTCAATCCACTTAGTCAACGGTAGCTCATCTCTTAAAAATCCGCTATGCTTAAAATAGTTTGCAGTGGTTTCTCTACTGATTCTTTGCCAAGCCATATGGATAAAGTTATAGAGTCCAAGAGAGTTACAGAAAAATATTACCTTTATCGATCGTCTCTAACATTTTCATAAGTAAAATCTTTCTATAATGACATTTTAAAGAATGTATCACACTAGCTTTGCACTTGTGTTTGGAGGCATAAAAAACAATTTTATTTGCTGTAAATCAACTTCAGGGTGCGCTGGACAGTTGTCAATCAAAAGTAGTATTTTTCTTCTTGTGAATTTTAATTCTTTGTCCCATTCTTTCCCTTTTTTATTTTCATAGGTAAATACAGGGAGTTTTACTAGGATACAAACTGTTCCTTATCTCTTGTATTACTGAAAATGAAATCGATTTAATGTGTAGTTATTTAGTGGCGCAGGTTTCACAAACGGATAAAGCGGTTGCTCTAGGTGTTAAATTTCTAAAATATTTAATATTAGGTAGATAAAAATGTATAATTAACTATTCTAATTTTGATCTTTAATAGTTTTTGTTGATCTATAATACCTATATTGAAGTATTTTTTATGTATTATTCGTATTATAAAAATTCTTGGTGCAAAATAGTACCTGATTATAATGAATAAGCCGTAAATGATGGCAACATTTAATTGAACTGAAATATACTGGTTTATTTACATTTTTAATATTATTATAGGGTTACCATAATTTAGGGTCTTTAGTATTGTTTGTTTCTAAATTTTCTTTTACATCAATTTTACCGGTTTGGTTAACTTAAGAACAGTTGCTAAATATTTCTTTCGAAGCAAGCGACTGATGTCTTTATCAAATACCAGTAAGAGGAAATGTCATCAAGATCACGATTATTAATATTTAGAAAGAGAAGCAAATTTTTTCCATATGGCAGCAAATATTGAAAGGGTTGGTTTGATATGACACTTTTCCAAATGCGGCGCTAGTTTTGTCAAGAACGATGATTGTTATTTTTCTTTAATTGTGACAGAGGACGAAACTTGGGTGTTCTATTGGGGTTCTCCCGAAAAACCGTCGATGTAATGAGTTCATTACGATTCTTCAGCTCCAAAGAAGGTCAAAAGCTGTTTTCTGAAAAGTTGATGACCGTTTTGTGGGACTGCAAGGGAATTTCGCGTATTGAATATATGGAAAAACCATCCTCAATTAAGGGAGAGGTTTACGGAAGGACGATACATTAGAGAAAAACGTCGGACACGATGGAAGATCAAAATTTTGCTGTTGCTCAACTGCAGAGTCCACAAGACTGACACGGGTCAAGTCATTACCGAAAGCTGTAGACTCATCAAGTTACAACATTCACCCTAGAGCCCTGATTTAGCGCCCTGCTACTAAATGTATTAGTGCAGATGGTAATTATGAAGAAAAATACATTTTTGAAAAATATGCTTTTTTAAGCTCTGCGAGTTTTTATTCATAACTAAGTAGATACGAGGCTGGTTTGAAAAGTCCGTGCAAAAATAAAAACTACTTATGTGTTTGGGGTAAACCTTTTTTATTTTTCGACATAGTCTCCTTTTAGGCTTATACACTTCGTCCAACGATGTTCTAGTTTCTTGATCCCTTCCGAATAATAGGATTTGTCCAAGTCTGCAAAATATCCATTAGTGTCTGCAATCACCTCCTCGTTTGAATAAAATCTTTGTCCCGCCAGCCATTTCTTCAAATTGGGGATCAAATAGTAGTCCGAGGGAGCCAAGTCTGGAGAATAGGGGGGATGTGAAACGAGTTGGAATCCTATTTCCATTATTTTTGCGACCACAACTGCTGAGGTGTGTGCTGGTGCGTTGTCGTGATGGAAAAGGACTTTCTTGTGGGCCAATCGCGGGCGTTTTTCTTGCAGCTCGGTTTTCAAACGGTCCAATAACGATGAATAATATTTACCTGTAATAGGTTTACCCTTTTCCAGATAGTCGATGAGGATTATCTCTTGCGAATCTCAAAAGACAGTCGCCATAACCTTTCCGGCCGAAGGAACGGTCTTCGCCTTTTTTGGTGCAGATTCCCCCTTGGTAACCCATTGTTTAGATTGTTGTTTGGTCTCAGGAGTATAGTAATGTATCCATGTTTCATCCACAGTGACGAAACGACGCTTAAAGTCCTCCGGATTCTTCTGGAACAGCTGCAAACCATCCTTGCAACACTTCACACGATTCCGTTTTTGGTCAAGCGTAAGCAATCGCGGCACCCATCTTGCGGATAGCTTTCTCATGTCCAAATATTTATGCAAAATATTATGTACCCGTTCAGTCGAGATGCCCACAGCACTAGCAATCTCACGCACCTTAACTCTTCTGTCATCCATCACCATATCATGGATTTGATCAATGATTTCTGGAGTCGTAACCTCCACAGGCCGTCCAGAACGTTCAGCGTCACTTGTGCCCATATGGCCAGTCCGAAAATTTTGAAACCACTTATAAACTATTCTAATCGAAGGTGCAGAGTCACCATAATGTTTATCAAGCTTCTCTTTAGTCTCCTGAGGCGTTTTGCCTTTCATAAAGTAATGTTTAATCACCACACGAAATTTTTTTTCGTCCATTTCTTGAAAATCACTCGACTTCCTTGATTCACACGAATGCCAAACACAAAGAAATATACCAATATGGCTGAAACTTGGTGTGCGCTCATTCAAGAGATGCTACTAACTAAACATGACCTCGATACGCGCCGGTGGTGCCATCTCTCGGACTTTGCACGGACTTTTCAAACCAGCCTCGTAACTTAAAAACACACTATCAATGTTAAAGAATTTTTATTGTATGACTACTGTTTGAAAAGTAGAAAAAATAGCAGTGCAAATGTATGTGGTGACAATAGATACAAATTTTAGACAAGATATTTGGAAACATTTGTTACACTACTGGAAATATATGAAGGGACAGGGCAGGACGTTAGAAAATAATCAAATAAATTTAATAGGAGACGTGTGACATTTGGTAAATTACCACAAAGAACTGGCAGCACACCAGCAAGACAGCATTACACAGACAGAACTCTGGAAGAGAACCAACATTAGCAATGTTAAATGTATTTGGTGTCTCTCTTTTTTTCTGTATTATTTATCATAACAGTCAAGACATGGTCAGCACGAGGTAACATGTTGACAGTACCAGGTAACACAATGGCAGTAGCTAACAGGATACTAGTTGATTCTGAAAAAACACTGGCAGTACGTTAAACAACGACATTAGTTTGTAAAACATTGATAGTAGCAGGATACTAGCGGTACATGTCATTCTCTACGGATAATCATCGATTTTGGAGGTAGGAGAAAAAAAACTGTCATGTTAGTTAAAATATTTACTTAGGTGAATAGCATTTTTGTTTGTCACGAGTCCACTCATTTAAGGATTCAATAAACTTAGAGAGAGTAGAAACGATACGGAACAAATTAGCTTATTCATTAAGGGTTCTGCACAGACATCGCTGGAAAACGTCTAATCACGGAAAAGCAGTGCAGTTTCCGCATCGCCGACGTGTCGTAAATATTTCGCTTTTTCCAAAAGATACTAAAAAAGTTAATGAAATATCAAGGACAAGGAAACGAGAAAAAATTGTGTGCAATATAGCATTGGACTTAACAGGATACCTGAAAATCCTAACCGGGCGCTAACAGGACCAGACAGTACACAAGCAAAACATTGGAAGTAGACAGACAGCAGACAGGTGATACATCTCCACGGTAGAGACTGTGTGGAACAAACTAGCAGAGTTGAGGATCTGGCCAATCAAATGCAGCTTTACTAACCATTTGACTGATCAAACGTAACCACATAGTTCAGGTAAGTTCCTCGGTGAACACTGCAAAAATCGTGTAGATAACTTCCCTCACGTTGGACACAGTGCAGAACGAAACACTAGTATTTTTATTCCATAATTGCTGACCAGTGGATGAAGAACATTGTTTTGTCGACAGTAATCAGCATAGTAGTTTTTGGCAGCGGCAGGTGAGTCACAGAAAATGGAATGCTCTTAAACGAATTAGATGAAATCAAAGTATGGTGGGTAAAAAGTACACAGGCACATTTGCCAGAAAATAAGGTGCGACATATAGATACAAAACATTACAAAAAAGCTTTTAGCTAGGAACTATGGTAGCTGCTTTCGTATTTCTAATGGATGTATTGACCCTGAGATAATTGGAGTTTTGCTAAACCTAAAGAACCTAGACAAAACTACACGAACACCATCATTCCAGAAGGTTCCCGGACTGGGGGGAAAAAACCTCGGCTTTTAAGCAGCGCCATCTCGTAAACAACAGTAAAAGCTTGAACTCGCATTTGTAACCAGCCAGTTGTGATCAGTCAGTGCTGAGTAGTAGACGTGCGAACTGTATGTATCGTAGAGGTCGTGTCACAGAAGTGTGATGGAGCAAATTTCATGTGAAACAGGAGAAAACAGCTACGAAGACATTTGAATCTTTGAAAGAAAGCTTACGGTGTTAATTGTTTAACGCGGTCACAAGTGTTTGAGTGGTTTAAACGCTTTAAGGAAGGGAGGGAGTGCCTGGAGGATGATGCAAGGTCAGGGCGTCCTAGGCGACGTAAACGTTGTGAAAATTCATCTTCTGCAAACCGGCCGTCATCTTTCATGCAGATTGATGGCAGAAAAGCTTAACATTTCTAAATGAAGTGTTCAAAACATTGCCCAGAATGTTTTAAACAAGAGGAAAGTGTGTGTGAAGTTCGTTCCCCACAGCCTGACACAAGAACAAAAACAGCAACGGGTGGACACCAGTCAAGAATAAGGACCCTGCTCGTTGTATTTTTTGACGCTCACGGAATTATCGACAAAGAATTTGTTCCCGAAGGCTCTATAACAAACGCGAGGTACTACGTGGATGTCATGGAACGACTTTGGAGGAGTATTCAGCTGGTTCGGCCGGAACGAAATATTGAATTTACTGGACTTATGCCTCAGTAACGGGACAGGTGAAAAAAAAAATAAGCTCCACTGTTGCTTTGATTGACGTCGCCCTCATTGCCTGGAATAAAAACAAAATGATCATTAAAATAGATATAATTTTCCGTACCATCAACCATGGATTTTAAAAAATATTGAAAAATATGAATATATATATATATATATATATATATATATATATATATATATATATATATATATATAAAATTTTCGCCAACAAAGTGTCCGTTTTTTGTATGCCAGATTGTCATTTTTGGTCCAATCAAAAAATCCATGGTTTATGGTACGATAAAACATGTCCTTAACATTCAAAAAAAATTTAAGTCGATACAATAAATTGTTTTCAAGTTATGGCTACAGAGAGAGCGTTTAAAGAATAACTAACGTGTAACACATAAATAATGATCTCTTGCCACGTACCTCCCTTCGTGACTATTTTAAGTTCACTGAAGTATTAGATGTTACTTTCACTTATGTGATGACGTCACGGCATTGGAATTTTAATACCTTCCGGTTCGCGTTACGCTTCCAAAAGCGAGCTTATGGCCCCCTGAGCAGCTGTGCCTGGCGACAGCTGTGTTTTCAGAAATAAGCATAGGCTGACCTTGATACTTCGACTTCTAATTCTATACATATAGAAGCATCGACATGTAAAAAAATCGATTTTTTGAAATTATCACGCTGGTATAGCCTCTTAATGATGTTTGAATTCAAGTACCAGGACAGTGCAAACAGAACCAAGGCAAATAGGTCGAACCAGGAGAAATTTTATGTTCATTCAGGAATGTTTTTTAGAATAGAAGATATGGTGAGCAGTACGAACAAGAACTATGCTGGAGCTTAAGGACAACTTGTACAGGGTGAGTCAACGATAGAGTAAAGTTCATTATCTCATTTGTTTCCGGAATATCGAAAAAATGTTATATACAATAGTTTTAGGGAATGTTAAGGTGCACAGTTTAAAATTATTTTGGAGTATACAAAAAAGTGTGGCTGATATAGCATATGTTTTTTTAAATGGAACATCCTATTTTCTAATTTATTTTTAAATTCCGCGTAAAAATTTTACAACTTTTTTTATTAATAATGTTATATACCTAAACCTAGTAGTTTTTCTAATATTTTCAATTTTTTTTGAAAAATACTAGTTTTCAGTTTTGTAAAAAATCCAGTAGCGCCATTGTTTCTGAAGGTAGAATACTCATAATTGGTACAAGCGTTCTAAAGAGATGAAAAAAAGATATATGTAAAGAAATTTGAGTTAAATGCTACAGGGTGTTCAAAATAAATTTATGCATTTCGACTATTTTAAATTGAAAAATCTCAAATTTTTTTAAATGGCACATCCTGTATATTATTATTTTTTCTGATAGATTTTAAAAAACCCTCCAACTTTTATTAGGTATGTCATATACTTATTTCTAATAGATTCGATTTATTTTGAATTTTTCAATGTTTACCCTTGTTTTTAATATACTTACTATACTTACGCTATAACATAACATCATAGTTGCCAAGGCCAAACAAAAATGTAGGCATTGTTAAATTTTGACATGTCTATTAAGCAAGTAAAAATAGTTTAATGTGTTGTAGTAAGTGACGTATAAAGGATTTTCCTAAAAATTAATTAATTGATATGGTTAATATACTGGGCGAGGCGGGAAAAAAATGGTCTTTTGGCAGTAAGGCTTTACGGAGCGAAGTACTCTAATAGATGTATACCATCTAGAAAATCTTTTCAGTGTTTAATGGAACGGTTTGATGGTAGTGGTAACGTTGAGTATACGAAACGGAAAGTAGTAAACCAGAATGCTACCAATGAGCAAAAAGAAATGGAGATTTTACTTCATGTTAAAGATAATCCTCAGGTCAGCAGCCATCAACTAGCTCACTTATCTAGCATATCCCAATCTACGGCTAATCGCACCACGATAAAATACAAAATACAAGGTAGTGGTAACGTTGAGTATACGAAACGGAAAGTAGTAAACCAGAATGCTACCAATGAGCAAAAAGAAATGGAGATTTTACTTCATGTTAAAGATAATCCTCAGGTCAGCAGCCGTCAACTAGCTCACTTATCTAGCATATCCCAATCTACGGCTAATCGCACCACGATAAAATACAAGTATCATCCTTTTCATATGGAACTACACTAAAAACGTCAAGACCGTGAGTTTGAAGGACGAGTAAACTTTTGTACCGTCATGAATGGAGCAATAGAGGCCGATCCAAATTTTCTATCTAAAATAATATTTTCTGATGAAGCTACTTTCCGCAGTAATGGAGCAGTTAACAGCCATAACATGCATTATTATTTAACAGTTAAGCCATTTTGGGTCCGGGAAGTTCAAAACCAAAACCATTGGTCGCTTAATGTATGGTGTGGAATATTAAATTTTCAAATTATTGGTCTATATTTTTTCCGCGAACCGCTTAACGGGCCTAGATATCTAAATTTGTTGCAAAACAAATGTGGATTCAACAAGACGGAGCTCCTGCTCATTACCACCGGGAAGTTCGAGAATTTTTAAACGATTGTTACCCACAAAAATGGATCGGTAGGGATGGATTCATTCAGTGGTCCCCTCGATCATGTGACTTGACACCTTTAGACTTCTTTTTGTGGGGCTACACTAAAGATCGTGTTTATGTGAATCCCCCTACAACACCAGTAGATATGGAAAATTCAGGACTATAACGCCCTTTATGCTAAATAAAGTGAAGCAAAATATAGTAAAACGACTAAACATGTGTATTCAAGTAGACGGGCATATTTTTGAACATTTATTACGCCATTACAATTAATCATTAGATAAGTTAAACTATATTAAAATTATTATTAACTATTTGTTTATGTTTTCACAATAGCGTAAGTGTATTAAAAACAAGGGCAAAAATTGAAAAATTCAAAATAAATCGAATACTATTAGAAATAGGTATATGACATACTTAATAAAAGTTGAAGGGTTTTATAAAATCTATCAGAAAAAATAATAATATACAGAGTGTGCCATTTAAAAAATTTGAGATTTTTCAGTTTAAAATAGTCGAAATGTATAAATTTATTTTGAACACCCTGTATCATCTAACTCAAATTTCTTTACATATATCTTTTTTTCGTCTCTATAGAACGCTCGTACCAATTATGAGTATTCCACCTTCAGAAGCAATGGCGCTACTGGCAATTTTTTACAAAACTGAAAACTAGTATTTAAAAAAAAAAAAAAAAATAGAAAAATCACTAGGGTTAGGTATATAACATTATTAATAAAAAAGTTATAAAATTTTACGCAGAATTTAAAAATAAATTAGAAAATAGGTTGTTCCATTTAAAAAAAAACTATGTTCTATCGGCGCACTTTTTTGAAGTAACCTGTATACTCAAAAATAATTTTAAACTGCTTAACATTCCCTAAAAGTATTGTATTTAACATTTTTTCGTCATTCCCGAAACAAATGAGATAATGAACTTTACTCTATCGTTTACTCACCCTGTACAAATGATAATATGTCATATTTATGAAGAGGAAACGTTTTCAAGAAATTTTTAGAGACTCGTAATACTAACACTAGGAAAAAAGGCCAGATTTGTGGAAATTATCGGACAGTTATATTACGCTACTTTTCAGGCAGAGTAGGAGAGATTCTCGTTCAGTAGGCAATGATAGTAGAAGGATTTAGAATGATAAAATCAAAGTTCGTCGTGTCTGTACATTTAGAGAATTTAACAATGTAAAAATGTGAAACATCCTGAAGAAGGAGGAGTCAAGGGGGGCTGAGTAAGTAATCACAAGAGGGGAGAATGACCAAAAGAAAGGAGTAAACATTAAGAAGGGAGTTTGATACGCAATCCGACCAGTCTTGTAATTTTGATTCTGTACTTTTAAATGGTAGTGTACTCGGTTACGAAGGATCTCAGCGCAAGCGTCAAGAGATGCGGTTCTGAAATATCTGTTACCAGAAGAGTAAGAAAAAGTTACAGGACACATCATCCCAAATGCGTCAAATACTCTCCTGGTGTAAAGTGAAGATAAGCAATATGAAGCTCAAACTTATGAAGTGGATAAAAGCCGATGATGAAAGGAGAATATACATTAGACTACAGGAAGTTGAAAAGTTTCACTATCTCGATGTCATCATACAAGCTAGTCACGACATGATGTAGAGTCGGCCAAAGAAGAGCCTGTCGGCTATAACTTGTAGTTGGCAAAAGAAATGCCTTTTATGAGGCTATTGTTCGCGCGTCGAGGCTGTGTTCCTAAGTACTCGTCCAAAGGACCCGAAAATGACGCATACAATAGCTGCTAAGTATATGCGAAAGTCAAGGGCATTCGTTAGCAGGTGGGTGAAATGATACTCTCAGTTAAAAAAAATGTTGATGATCTACCAGGACGTGGTTCGAGAGAAGTGTCGTACAAGGACGAAAAAATTAGTATTAACATGTTTCCCGAAACCCTCAACTACCTCAAACTAAAGCAGAAAAGTTTGAATATATCATATTAAACGATTCACACTCATCTCCGGGCTAACGATTTAAGTGGCGGAGTACAATCAAGAAACCATTGTTGAGCGAGAAATAGAGAAACGATTCGCGTGGGCAGAGAAGAACATACATTGAGTCTGCAGCCATGCCAGTTTTTGCAATGGAGCCTGATTTTGGAGTTATGTTATTACCTCTGGTCAATTTCCAACAACTGATTAGTTCAGTGCACTCTGAAACATCGTGTGAAGTTAAATATTTGGGGATGTCTTTCCGAAAAGGGTTTTGGGAGACTCTTGATTTTTACCTATAATTTGAAAACGAAAAAAATGCTCCAGATTTACAAGACATCGGTACCGACTGCTAAACGGTGGTTTGTCGATAAAAATGACAAGTGGGTTCTTCAAGCGGACAATCACCCCAAACATCGGAGTAAAACGTGTGGCCAGTGGAAAGGGGAATCCGGTATCGTCACACTAGATTGTCAACTCCAGTCGCCGGATGTAAACTCAATCGAGAACGTATCATCAAGCAGAAGCTTCGTAGTAAAAAGGTGTACACAGTGAAGCAGTGGTCACGGCAAATTCGGGCAATTTGGGAGTTTTTTGCTCCAAGAATACGCGGGAAATTTCGTCCAAAGTGTGCCCCGAAGATGCAAGGCGATCATCGACGTTCATTGGGACTGGAGGAACTACTGAATCGTTAGCATTTTAATGGCAATCCTTTACTGTCGAATGATGCAAAAAATCGTTTAAATAAATACTTTTTTTAATGATCTTTGCTCGACACGTTCTTACTTGACCGACTGTAAGAAGCAGGACAGTGCAGGCAGGAAAAATTCTTAAAAAGAAGAGACACACCAATTTAGGTGCAAGAATGCTAAAAAGCGTGTCTTCAAAGTTTAACTACTTTCGGTGCGTTGTTTTGTATGAGTGTAGAAACAGAAAAAAAAGGTATATATAGGGTGCTACAGAAAAATTATAAAGGTAAGTTAGGTTGACAAGAGTCACAAAAAGGAATTCCTGGACCATTTGGACATCGTCCCAGAAAGGAAGAGGCAAGATATAGGGTATAATTCTAAGTCATGCCTATCAAACAGGTAGTTTATTACGGGTAGACTTAAGTTATGTAGATCGTATAGTAAAGGACCTAAATAAGGTTAGCTGTAGAGAACTTGAAGATTTAGCACAGGCGTTAATGACGGAGTGTTATGTTAATAAAAATTTCAACAGAAGGATCGGCCGAATGGTTCCAGCCTATTATTCTTACTATTTTGGAAATAGTTTTGATTGTCAACCCGTTTATTTCTTTTTTCATCTACAATTTATCGGATTAAACCAGGTTTAGTTTAAAGAACTTTTTTTCTATTCCTTTGGCAAAGTACGATGTCTATCAGGAAATGTCTCAAAACGAGTTATTAATTTCATCGTGTGTTAATTGGTGAAGGCATTGGAGACACTGCTAATCGGAGGAATCAACCATCACCAAAGCTGATGGTCAACTGGCAAAACTGTATTTATTTTTGAATGGGACCGGCATACTGTAGCTCAACAAGTTCATATCCTACAAAACCATCGTCAGGGAAGGGCTGTTACAAGACATGGCTTCACGTGTGTAAAAGGTTATTGGAGTTGTGGTTTAGACGGTAGAAAACAAAGCAATGGAAATGAAGACCAGCTTGTCATGGTTCATCAGGAACAACGAACTTCACTGTGAGCTGAAGACATTGCAACAGTGCGCCATAAACCAACAAATCATGTACTTGGAGAGAGTAGAACACTACGGGGACCTCGGGGGGAGATTCAGGGCCAACCGCAACCTCCTACAAGGAGCCTAGGATATTGGTAACGACGATCTTTTAACTTCACTGTAGTTATCAACTCTCCAGACGTAAAGCAGAAACCATTATTGGAATGTTAGGTAACAGGATCCCCCTAATTACTAAGCCATTAAGGGCAATGGCATTGCAAAAAAGGAGATATGCGGACGCGCCAGTTTAGTCGACAGAATCTTTTCTGGAACATATCCTAAGCATGAATGGAACTACCACCAAGGTCCTTTGCTGAAATTCAGAGTATAATCTCGCGTGTAAAGTGCTAAAAGTATTTGAAAGGAAAATTAAAGTTGGAGGTTAATGCAACTCGACGCAACTAATCACCCGCGCAACATTTTAAGTGTAAGTTGTTACCTTCGGACCCAACAAATATGTTGCTTTAATTAAGGTACTAGTTATTGCGCATCAGTTAAATATTTAGTTCGTTATCCAATGATTGCTGTGCAAGTGTGAGAAGTCGTACCTAAGAAATTGCTCGAATTAGTGTCCGAAGAACTTTAGACAAGATCGCAAAAATATGCCGTAAGTTATAGATATTAGACAACAATTTTAGTTGTATGTGTCTGAGGTTATGGTATTCACCAGAATGATTAAGCTATTTTATAATCATCCCAACGTGACGTCGGGAATTCAGAGGACAATTGTAGATATGTCGGATAAACCCGCTAAAACCACCAGACCAGACTTATAGTGAAATGATCGACAATACCTATTAATACTTAAAAGTTACTCATTAATCATCAAGGCAAAATCTGGAAGGTGTACAAAAAGGGCGCAAAAAGGTAAGTATATATTCAAATTTCTTATGTTGAAGCCTGCGAAGTGGCCAGGAGGGGCCCGCTCTTATGTAAAAAGTAATACCCTCTTAGAGACATGGCTGTATTTTATTGGTGGAAGTGTGTTAGGTTTCACTGCGTGAAAGGGTTGTTTTTTTGTGAAAAATGTCTGCTCTCTGCCACCGATTTTTATTTTTGTCGATTTTCATTTTATTTTCAGATTTCTCATTTTTTAAATTTTTGTCTTTTTTTAAAGTTTTTTAATTTCTATTTTTGTAGGTTTTTTGATTCGTGGTTAATTTTTTCCAATTTTTGTAGATTTAAAAGTTTTTTTTTATGTTCCATACGGAACACTTATACGATTTTCTCCGAAGCTATTTGACATAGAAAGTTGAAATTTGCACTAATATAGGATTTGTTGGCGTCATCAGAGCCGTATAGTTTTGAAAGTTAAATTTTGACTTAAGGGGTTAGTTTTGGAGGGTGAAATCGGAGGTAAAAAAAAATAAGCAGGTTATCGAGTGGGGTGCCAAATGAAAGCTTATAAAAACACAAGTTCAAAAATATATATAATGTAATACTTGCGGGCACTTTTCTTTGTTTTATTTTTAAAAAATTGCGACAAATTGCTGTCCCACTCTTATATCGAAAAGTTCTGATCAAAAAATTCTGGAATATTCTCCACAGGGTGTAAATTGAACGAAACTTTATATCTGGTATATAAAAAACGAAAAAATAAAAATTTCAGTTTTCAGTAAAAATCAGAAACAAACTTTGTCAAAAACTCATTTGGGATGTGTTTTGTGAAGTAACAAAAATTTTTATTTTAAAAGCAATCAACGTACGGAACACTAATTGCGCAAGTCCAACTTGCACTTGACCGGTTATTGTTTATTCCTTATCTTCAGTTTTTGTCAATTTTTTTTCAGTTAAAACCACAAAAATTGAAAAATGCAAAGCTGTGTGAAAATATTTTCCACCGCGTTGATTTTCCAATTGGGCTTAATTTTTAAAGTTACATTGTATGAAAGTGTATCTTGTGAACAATTCTCCGTCCTCCGACGGTCTTCGATTTAAGTTTATTGCGTTAGGAAAGGTTTAAGCTGTTAGAGGTCATGCCTCCACTTATCTATTAGCGCACCCTTCTATAAGCAGCTTCGACTTTGGTGTTTTTTCTTTTTTCCTTAAAGAAATGCCCCGTGTATCCCCCTGCTCCGCTCCTTAAACTTGATTACGGCACTGGTTGAAGTCGACAAACATAGAAATGGGTAAATCGAACCGAAAATTAACTTATATTTGACAAATTCGCGAAAGTACATGAAATATACTGGAGTTGTTTCTTTTAAAGTTAAAATAGATATTTTTTTCTAAAAGTTTTCTAAAATTAGGTCTCGCATTATTCAGTTCTATTAATTTTAGTCCTGTCATGAATTAAATGAAGTAACACAAACTGCCATTATATAAAATAACCGATCAAGTGCAAGGTGAACTTGCGCAATTAGTGTTCCGTACGTTGATTGCTTTTTAAAATAAAAAAAATTGTTACGGAGGTATAAAATAATCAGTGACTTCACAAAAAACACCCCAAATGAATTTAAACAAAGTTTGTTTCCAATCTTTTACTGAAAACTAATGACCTTGAAATTTTTGTTTTTTTTTATATACCAGGTAAATTATTAAAGGTAATGCACTCGTGATAATTTTCGTTCAATCTACACCCCATAGAGAATATTCTAGAATTTTTTCAAAATTTTTTGATAAGTACTTTTCGAGATAATGCGGGTGGACAGCGATTTTTCTCGATTTTTTTAAATAATACAAAGAAAAGTGCGCGCAAGTATTACATTATATATATATATATATATATTATATATATATATATATATATATATATATTTTACTCGTGTTTTCACAAGCTTTTATTTGACACCACACTCGATTACCTAGTAAAAAAATTTTTTTTCACTTCCGATTTCGACCCCCAAAACTAACTCCTTAAGTCAAAATTTAACTTTCAAAACTAGATGGCTCTGATGAGGCCATCCATTCCTATATTATTACCAAATTTCAACTTTCTACGACAAATAGTTTCGGAGAAAATCGGATGTGACAGACGGACAGACACCAAAGTTATCTTATAAGTGTTCCGTACGGAACACTAAAAATATTTTGGAGAAAAAAGACTAAAAGTGGGTTATTTATAGAGGGGACGTTGAAATCGATGACTGGGGGAGAAATTTTTCACAAAAAAAGAACCCTAGGTATAATGGAACTTATATATATGGAAGTTTAATAATTTATTAATTTAATTAATTTAAAAATCAACGATTGAGGGGGGAATGTGCTCAAAAAAGGATCTTACCTACAATGGAACTCCAAAAACCTTACTTAATCCTTATGCCTTTCTACCCCTTTTTTAGGGGTGTAAGGCCCGTGGAGTTGAGTTATTCCATATTTGTCTTTTCCACATTTCTTTCCACCTCTTTTTATCCTGTGTGGTTCGTCTTGCGTATTCCCCCTCTATTCCTTTTCTGGCCACTGCCTCTCTAACATCTCCCAACCATGTCCTTCTGGGTCGATCCCTTGTTCTCTTCCTGCTCACTTTGGCTTCAAACACTTGTCTAACTATTCTTTGTTCAGATATCTTTTCAACATGTCCATACCATCTTAGTGGTGCTTCCTCAATTTTTCCACCATTGGTTTCAGGTTCAAATTCTTTCTGAGTTATATTTTCCTAACCCTGTCCATCCTTGCTTTGTCCTCTATTTTCCTTATAAATCTCATTTCTGTAGCCGTTATCTTCCTCTTCTGTCATTGTCAATGTTTCTCCTCCATATAAAAGTATTGGTGTTGCAATATTGGGCTTTCATATTTTTTGGTATCTCTTTCTTTCCAGAAATGTATTTTATATACTATCTCCCTCCTATTATCATTCTTTCCTTGATCTCCTCTTCCATCCTCTGATATTGTTTATAGCAAATATTTTAATTTCCCTACTTGGTCCAGCCTTTCCTCTCCTATCTTTATTTCACGCTGTCGTTTTTATTTTCCTATTAGCATAGTCTTTGTCTTGACTTTATTAATTTTCATCTTTTTCAATGCTTCTTCATATATCCGTATGTTTTTATTAAGCGTTTCCTCGTCTTTTGCTATAATAACCATATCATCTGCATAGCATAGTTCTGATATTTCTGTCTTTTTCATTTTCCAATAGCCTCTCTGGTATGGTTGTACTCCTTTCTTCTTTGCTTCTTTTATTGTTTAATCCAGAACTATTGAGAAAAGTATGGGGCTTAGGATGCATCCCTGTCTAAGGTCCAAAAAACTAACACCTTTAAATATCAATGTCCAAGGCAGGGTCGGCTCTAGGCGGTAGGTAAGGTAGGCAACTGTTTGCGGCATAAAAATATATTTCCATTACTTGAATCTAGAAAATAAATGAATAGTAAAATTAAATGCAACAGGAATAGACAGGCTTCTGCCAGAAGCTTGTCTATAGAAATACCAAGAAGTTCTGGGTATTTCTATATGTAAATTGTGAGATACGTCATTTTCCTGGTTAACATAGTTTTCTTTAAGCTTGGGTACGGTGGCAAAAAAGCTAGAGCCGTCCCTGACCAAGGACACAAATAAGAACCTCTAATAAAAAAAAGTTCTGTTCCTAAGGGGTATATTTTTTATTTTCTACATCAAAAGGTGCGAAGACTGCATCTCAGACTTGGAAATAAAATACTTTTTTTAAGATACTCTGTAATCACATGGCAATCCCTTCTGCATACATTCAGTGGCACAGCAAGGTTAATATTCCTTCGTAGAAATCGCCATACCTTTACTTTTATCTTTTCTTCCCTAAAAAAAACCTTTGAATCCATCCTCCACCCCTAGAGTCGGAATACGCCCCTGCATGCTTTCTTCACATATTCTTAATTTTCATGTCAATAGGTAGACAAACCAATAGAAACTGATGAATTAGGTTTTTCGTTTACTCTAGGAATTAGCCTGAAACTTAAAGAAATGTGAAAAAAGTTCGAGTTGTATTTTTTCACGACTACAATACTCTCAGCGTAGGCAGTAAAAAAAATAGGAAGATATTTTTTTCCCTTCTGGTTTAATTCAAAAGATGTCCCTTTTTGTAAAAAAAAATATTTGTTTCACTTATGCAACCAGTTATCTAGCTATGTTGGGGCAATTCAAAATATTACGTATTGGAAATTAAAAAAGTCGTTTAAGATAGTTAGTATACTAAGGAGTGTCACCGACAAGCAATCCATGGTGTTGCATTTTATAATTTGTGTCTGATGTTTGCATGATTGTTTAGTTTAGCATTCTACTGCTAAGGGCTCTACGTACTTTTGAAACAGCCTCTGTAAAACCATACCCATACTTCAAAGTTATTGAATATCTTTTAGCGCCACCTTTTAGACCCTTAGGGAACTTTTCGTCATTTTAAATCGTGACGCCCGTACGTCGTAGATTCTACTATCGTCTTAAATAGACAAATCTGAAATAAGATGCAAAGTATTTCTGTCCTTTGTTTTCTGGAATAATAATCAAGGACAGAAATACCCCGACATTGCGCCTGATTATTGAATTCAATATGTTATACGACATATGTGTCATGAGATAATAAATAAGACTTCGCACCTGCGCAAATTTTAGGTTAGCAAAATATTGAGTTCGGAAAAATATGGTGGGTTTTTGTTTGCATCATACGTTTAGTGAGTAGTTTTTTTGTGAAAAATAATGAATTTCCAGATGGTGAAATTATGTTTTGTTTAAAATTTAAAGTTACTTGTTTTATCCGAAACGTTATACTGACAATTTAGTGTTTTTTTGAAAAAAGTTTTTCGTTTACAAGGGCTGTGTGTCTAGAACTAGGAAATCAAAATAATTCTCAGGTGAGCACCATATGTCAAAATGATTAATTTATTTGGTTTAGAAGGAAGAAGTTTATTTTTGGATAAATCGATTTATCAGTTATTTCAACGTAGTTTTACACTGGATCAGTCAAACATAATAAATGTGAGAATCAGGAAGTGAACATTGTCAAAATAAGAAAAAGTAGATAAAAGAGATGTGACAAGAAATAAAGAAAAAATGTTTAAATGTTCCCTGTACTGTAAATTTATTTTATGATTGTGTTTTTAAATATATTTGGAATATTTATGTACTTTCAGTGTAAATGTAGAGTCTTAATAAAATCTGCACGTTGAATTTCTTATTGAGAGTACTAAGAATCTACAGTACTAATGAATTTTCTAAAATAATTTTAAAAATTGTACACTTTCTGGGAATTTTTATTGTAATGTCATAGTGCTGATTTATGATAGGTTCCAGAATAACACGAGACAAAGCTGGTTATTTATTATATAATTGGCAAATTAGATGTCAGCTGAAACATAGCAGCATGCACTATCGGGTCATGTCATTTGATTTAATTCACATCACAGCATTCATTTTCTGTAATATTGGTAAACAAACATGAAAAGAAAGTGGATAATGGCAGAGACTAAGAAGCAGATAAACTCATCAGTGTATGAAAAAGAAAAGGATGTTGCACTGACACTATTAAATACTCATTTAACATCTTTACAAATCCTGCTCCCAGATGAGATAGTAATAAGGATGCACCATTAGGTAGTACAATTTTACTTTGCATTCATGGTACCACAGATTAAATAGCCAAATTATTCAAAAGATCCAACATTTGTACAATCCTCGACATTAATCTGAATTTTGGACAATGCTTGAGATCACCAAAAGACACAGTTCATTTACGCACAGGACATGTTTATAAAATTTCCTGTTCATGTAGTACAGTGTATGTGAGAAAAGCTGGAGTTCAATATAAACCAGAATTAAAGAAGGAAGTATAAGAAAGAAATAAATTGTATAGTCAGCTGTAGCTGAACATCAACATTTTACAGGCCACCCCATTAATGTAAATTTCTCATTTGTAAACGAGCAATTACATCTTTGTTTTCAATTTTGTATTTAAATATGAAAAAGAAAACAATAAGTTTACATTAATGCTAATTTTTAGTTTTGAGTAGATCCTAGCAGTATAGCAGTCATACTTTTGAATTAGGTTATATTTTAAATATAAATTTCAACTAAAAAAGGATTACTTACAGGAATATGGCTTCACCAGATACGCCACTCACTGTTGGTAGTACTGCAGCTGCTGTGGCAGCTGCCCTCTTAGCTAATAGCACTTCTGGAACTTCTACCATGTCGACAGTTCAAGCTGACCTTGTCCATTCTCAACCATCAGAACCAATTTTTCTTCAAACCAAAATGGCCCAAGGTATTAGTGGGATATTTGTGTGTGCTGCACTATTTATAACCTGTTCTCAGGTAAGATATCATTAATGAATTATTTGGTTATTATGTATGTACGTATATATATATATATATATATATATATATATATATATATATATATATATATATATATATATATATATATATATATATATATGTATATATATATATATATATATATATATATATATATATATATATATATATATATCCTCTTTAGGCCCAAGAGAGAATTAACGTAAATTTTTTGCTGCCAAGTGAAATAAATACTCTTCAGGGGTCCCAAAACATTAATCATTATAGATAAATTTTTTTAAAAGCGCAGTTTTTTCAAAAATTGTGGTATCACAAATGATACTTTGGGTCTGTACGATGCTATTAAAACAATTAAGGTTTTTTTTCAGTATTTATTTGTGAAATTTAGAAAAACAGTTTCTTTTAATACTGCAGCATAAAAATACATTGCATTCAACACATTTGCAAAAGGTTAAGTGTGTGCACCCAGGATATCTGCATTTTGACCTACATTTTTGTTTCTCGCTAACGAATTCCGGGAGATGTTTCGCTTCTTGTTTTCATAAACGTTTGTCAGGAACTGACATAATTTTTCTTGTTTTCCTTGGAGGTTCATTGTTCTCTTCTTCAGTAGTTGTCGAAGTTGATTCATGTCATTTTTCACTGTACAAAAGAGACTTAGCAAGCGAAAATTTGAATGACAAATAGTCTTCGATGTCTTTTTTGGGAATTTTTTCAGCAGCGCAAACGTCTCGATATTGGAGCCAACTAGCTGCAGCGCTAAAATCAACAAAAGCGTAAATACATCAGATGGTCCATTTATTTGTTCTACTGCTCATAGGGTACTTTGACATAAATCTGTCCAACAAGTCCACACCTCCCATTTTTTCATTGTATTGCTGAACCACTGATGGACGACTGATTTCTATGTATTTTTTTTCCTGCACTAACCAGCGCTTGCATGAACTTAAGGGCTCTGTTCCAAATTCTCCCGAAGCCAAATGAATTGGTTTAGAATCAAACCATTTTGTAAGAGTTATTTTGTTATCTTCAGTAACCAACATATCATGACTGCCCCTTCCAGATTTTTTTAAATTTTTGTCAGATAACAACTGCAGATCTGTTTTTGGTATTCTCATTTTCATTAGCGTGCCAGTTATGTATATTTTCCGAGAAAACAGAGTATCAATCAATGTTTCTGATGTGAAGTATCTGTCGACAAATACTGATACTCCTACTGGTAAAGTATCTGTTAGTTTCAACACCACCTTTCCACCAACATTTAATTTTTCTGGTGTATGGATTAGACTGGATTCTGTGGATTTGCCCTTCCCTTCATATAAATGAAAATCAAGTGGTATCCCGGTAGTCGTCGTCATAACAAAATTTTTCAGCCCAACAGGATTAGGTTTTCCCCGCACAAACTGTCTCATTAGTACCTTTCCATGAAATGGGATCATCTGTTCATCAATTGATACGTTTTGAGATTTTTTATTTTGTCGACAACCTTTTTGGATTGAATCCAACATCGGTCTGACTTTCCAAAATCTGTCAAGTGCTTTAGCCTCGTTGGATACAGAATCATCGTCCACAATTTTTAGCCGTGTTCTCAGAGCGAAAAAGCGATTTCTTGACAGATTATCTGAAACGATTGGTACCCTGGTATCCGACCTCCAAAACATTCGGATTCTTGGTAAACTGTAAATACCAATGAGCATGCAACACGCAAAAAAAAACGTTTTTAATTCTTCTGGACTGGTCCCCAGCGACTTTCCTGATACTTTCACTTCCTTCATATTTGTGTACATAGCCATGGATTGAAAAAAATTATCGTCAAGGTATTTATTGAAAAAGTCAATAGGCTTTGGAATATTTTCAAGGCTCAACGGATCTCGATCACAAGGCACATACTTCTCACGTTGTGGTTGAAAATTGGTTCTCTTCCATTTCCTTTTTTTACCAATTGGAATCAAATTTATTAACGGCAAGTCGTCGTCCCTACTGCTACTGTTTTCAAGCTCACAGCCTAAATTATCGTCCTCTTCTTGGTCATTTTCAAGGATCATTTGGTCTTGGCTGGCGCCAAAAGTTTGGATTTCTGAAGGCTCATCCCATGCGCCCCACTCGTTGTCGTCATCAAGAAGATTTTCGTCCAAATCGGAATCATTTAAATTCAAATTATCTGCGATATCCTGTAGTTCTTGAAGAGAAAGCGCTGAAAATAAAAATGATAAATGTATCGTTTGGGTCCCACGGTATCAACGGTGATACCCTGGGTTCCAGGAATCAAAAATATTATTTATCCTACTATGCCTACTATAACAAATATTCCCCACCTTTCTTTAACTAATAATTAGAAAGCTTATTAAAAAAAACGACACAAATACTAGGTACTTACGTTTATTTTGCGTAATTTTATTAGCAGCGGCCATGGCGACTCGAAACATGCATGTAAACAACTGAATATCTCGACTACATTGGCCCCAACGTGAGCCGGCAATTTTCTGCGCATTAATATACGCATATCATATATGATAACAGCGGGAGCGTTGTCCAAATCGAGCTGCAGATTTGTTAAATAATTTAGAACTCGTGGTATCATATATGATACCCGGGGCCCGAGGAGGATATATATATATATATATATATATATATATATATATATATATATATATATATATATATATATATATATATATATATATATATATATATATATATATATATATGTGCAAGCATTTTTAAAAATACTTTTTTATTAGTGTCGAGCAATAAATAAATATGAAATTTCTTCAAGAAATTTGGTTGACAGTTACTTCTCCAAATACCTAGGTCAACTATTATAAATTGGTGCTTACACTACTTTATTACACCTAAATTGCTTTACCAGTTAAATAACCTTAATATTAATAATAATACATGAGTTCCAACCTTCTTTTACTTCTTAAGATTACACTTGTAGGTTGATACAGAGAAACATTAAATTTTCTTTTATTATTTTTCTGCCTTCAGTCTGTGTGTGAACTTACAAAATTAGTTCTATATGAATAAACTTATAAATTAAAAGAAGACTCAAACTAGGATTTTTAAAGTCAGTTTTAGGAATTTTATCATTTCACAATTACTTTTCCAATCCAAGCAAAAATGTACCATCCATTGTTCAGTGTTGTTTTATGCCTCTCCTACCCCTATGAATTTACCAAATATACCGCTAGGTATGGAACTTTTTTTATTGGGTACTCTCTTCTATTAAAAATGGTTACCACCTGGTCATAGGTTTTTAAACTGAGTGAATTTTTTTGGAGTTCTATTGTAGGTGTCCTCCTACGGTCTCCATAACCAACCATCAATAACAAAGTGATTCTTTCAGTTTCTTTTAAATGTACCATTATATTATGCTCAAATGGCAGTTTTACAAAATGCAGCAATAAACGTTTTCATTGATAAATCATTTTTTGAGGCGTTAAGTCGCCTGACGATAAATGCAGCCAAGCTTAAGCCAGCTTAAAAAAAAAAAATTTAATTCGATCTTAATTTCAAATATCAATAATTCCAAAACAGTTCAATTTAGACATATGGTACATTAGACAAATAATATCTAGAATTTTTAGTAGGACTAAAAAATAAAATAATATATAGTGCTTTCCATTTAAAATAAAAAACCGGTTAAGTGCAAGTTGAACTTGCACAATTAGTGTTCCGTACGTTGATTGTTTTTGAAATAAAAATTTTTGTTAGAGTGGTATAAAATGATCAGTGACTTCACAAAACACACCCCAAATGAGTTTTCAACAAAGTTTGTTTCCAATCTTTACTGAAAACTGGTGACCTTGAAATTTTGTTTTTTTTTTTTATATACCAAATAAATTATTAAAGGTAATGCACTCGTGATAATTTTCGTTCAATCTATACCCCGTGGAGAATATTCTAGAATTTTTTCAAAATTTTTCGATCAGTACTTTTCGAGATAAGGTAGGGGACAGCGATTTTTCGCGATTTTTTAAAAGTAATATGTTGAAAAGTGTGCGCAAGTATTATATTATATATATATTTTTTACTCGTGTTTTCACAAGGTTTCATTTGACACCACACTCGATGACCTAGTAAAAAAATTTTTTTTTCACTTCCGATTTCACCCTTCAAAACGAACCCCTTAAGTCAAAATTTATGTTAAGGTGGTATAAAATGATCAGTGATTTCACAAAACACACCCCAAATGAGTTTTCAACAAAGTTTGTTTCTAATCTTTACTGAAAACTGATGACCATGAAATTTTTGTTTTTTTTTAAATACTAGATGAATTATTAAAGGTAATGCACTCGTGATAATTTTCGTTCAATCTACCCCCCGTGGAGAATATTCCAGAATTTTTTCAAAATTTTTTGATAAGTACTTTTCGAGATAAGGCGCGGGACAGCGATTTTTCGCGATTTTTTGAAAATAATACAAAGAAAAGTGCGCGCAAGTATTACATTATATATATATATTTTACTCGTGTTTTCACAACCTTTCATTTGACACCCCACTCGATGACCTAGTAAAAAATTTTTTTTTTCACTTCCGATTTCACCCCCCAAAATTAACCCCTTAAGTCAAAATTTAACTTTCAAAACTACATGGCTCTGATGATGCCATCAATTCCTATATTATTACCAAATTTCAAGTTTCTATGACAAATAGTTTCGGAGAAAATCGGCTGTGACAGACAGACAGACACTGAAGTGATCTTATAAGTGTTCCGTACGGAACACTAAAAAAATCAAGATGGCATAATTCTTTTGAACTGACAGCTCAAAACATTTCATTGTCAACGTTAGCATGTGCACCATATAACACCCTATAACTTTTATTTAAACATTTTTTTGATATACTGATTAATAAATGCTGTGAAATCAGTATCTGTAAAGTAAGAGGGGAATTAAATTACAAAGGGGGGGAGAAGTCAAGCTCCTTGATCAAAAAAGCCTTTTTTACTGGAACACTAAAAACTGGGACTCACCATACAATAACCTAAAAATTTATAAAGGGAAGGGCGGGAGATTTGTCACAAAAAAAGCCTACCTACAACGGAACTGAAAAAACTTATATCCAATTTAAAAATTATTAATTGGGGAAGGGGAAGATTTTGCACAATAGTACTCCAAAAAATACATAGTTTAAAAACCTGTGACCAGGTGGTGAACATTTTTTATAGAAGAGAACTCCCAATAAAAGTTCCATACCTAGCATATTTTCTAAATTCGTAGGGTTAGGCGAGGCATAAAACAACATTGACTTATGGAAGGTACATTTTTGCTTTGATTTGAATATAAAGTATTTTTTTTCAAATAAATGGTAAACTGTGAAAAGTTATGAATTCCTAAAACTGGGTTCAAAAATTCTAGCTTGAGTTTCTTTTCATTTATAAGTTTGTTAATGTGAAACTAGTCTTGTAAGTTGACACACAGACCGAAGAGAAAAAAATAAATATTTAAAAAAAAATATCCTTTTTCTGTATCCACTTATAAGTATAATCTTTAAAAGCAAAAGAGGATTGTGACTCCTGTATTATTATCAGTACTAAAGTATTTTAACTGGTAAAATGTCATGTGTAATTAAATCAAATAGTGTAACCGCGAATTTCTAACAGCTGACCTAGCTATTTTAAAAATTAACTGTCAACCAAATTTCTTGACGAAGTTTCATATTTATTTATTGCTCGGCACTAATAAAAAAGTAATTATAAAAATGCTTGCAGATAAAATTCTTAACATAGACTAGAGTTCGTTTCTTACAGCCCTAAAAAATATAGCCATCTCTGGGAAACTCGACGAGGCATGTTTTAAACGATCCGGCGGTAGCCAGTTGGCTTCGTTTCGCGGCGTCGTTTTTTTCAACTGTTTGTCTTTCTATAGCCTTAGCTATATTTCCTGAGTCTGAAGTCTTAACAGCATAGAATACCCTTATACGTGCAAAAGACTTACAGAGTGAAGCTCTTATTTGGTGGATAAACTCTGTATTTTCTGGAATACAATGTTGTAAAATTATAAATGTGATTTGAAATAAATATTATGCCGGTTTAAAGACGTTAACGGTTTCCATTGAGATTATGGTTTTATGGTTTAGTATTTTCACTAAAATACATTTATATTTGTTTAATTGATAATAAAAAATAGGATGACTAATCTAAATGTGTACAGGTGTGTAGAAATCTTAAAATTATGTTGTTACTTCCCTGGCTAACAGGAGTATTTATATTCACAAAAAAATCATCCACCCGAAATTTTGACCTGTCGACAAATCGTCTGCGTAGTTGTTCATTCTATCGGGCAAGTCTAATTTATTGCTCGACACTGCATTAAAAAGTAAAAAGTTATAAAGAAAGTATATACCTAAAAAAATTACTTTGCTTTCGTTTGTTAAAATATGAGTTTACCTCCTAGTTGTTGCAAAAACATTGCATAAATATTACTTTTTAATGTATTTTATGATGTCAATTTACGCTGTGGCAACGTGGCTTGAAGATGAGAGCGCGCGCGGACGCGGGCGTTCTTTCAAATTTGGATTCACATATATGTATTGCACTGATTGGGTTTTCTTTTAAAAGATAATAGAATGAACGCATGCCTCACTTTCACATTTATTCAGTTATCAGTGCTTAATAATTGATTTATTTTTAATAAATAATCCAAAGTATCGTTCTAATTAATAAAATACATCAATACGAAATAAAAATAAATAACACGTGATCGCGTGCGACGGGAAGCAAGCGAGAAGCTACGTTGCCACATTCATTATATCCTGAAAACTAAATTATTTTGCGTCTTTCCCTAACATAGTGTTCTCTCAGTCTTCTCGTAAGTACCTTAAAATCAGCATATTTAATAAAAGACCGGCCAAGTGCGGACTTGTGCAATTAGTATTCCGTACCGTGAATGCTTTTAAAATAAAAAATTTTGTTACCCTAAATAAGTTTTCAACAAAGTTTGTTTCCGATTTTTGTTGAAAACCTTGAAATCTTTTTGTTCAATCTACATTGTGTGGAGAATATTCCAGAATTTTTTCAAAATTATTTTGTACTTTTTGCGGTAAGGGGGGCAGTCATTTTTGGCAACTTTTTAAAAAATTATACGAAGAAAAGTGTGCGCAAGTATTACATTATATATATTTTTGAACTCGTATTTTTACAAGCTTTCATTTGACACTGCACTCTATGACCTGGTCAAAATTTTTTTTCCCTGTCGATCTCACCCCAAAACTAACCCCTTAAGTCAAAATTTAACTTTCAAAACTACACGGCTCTGATGGGGCCATCCATTCTTATATTAGTGCCAAATTTCAACTTTCTGTGTCATCTAGTTTCGGAGAAAATCGGGTGTGACCGACGGACAGACACCTAAGTGCTGTTATAAGTGTTCCGTACGGAACGCTAAAAACAAGATTAGCAAGTTGAGTTTATTTATTTTTTTATTTATTTACGGGTAACCCAGTATAATACAAATTTGACAAATAAAAAATCAACAACAAAAAAATTACCTATACTAACTAACTAACTAACCTGAACTAACTTAACTAAGGTATTAAAAACAAAACAAAATTAAACAACGAGTAAAGAAGTAAAACTTAGAGTAAACATAAATGAATATAAATGAAAGCCTAGAAAGCAATAACCGAAAGATGATAAACAAGAGACCAAAGGCACATTGCATAAACATTCACAAGTGGCATAGCTGCCTCAAAGAGTCATCCCCTAATATTCGCCTAAGGCCGCCAAGTGACACATAAAAAAAAAATACAAACTTCAGCTATATTGCCTCTGGCGTGAAGCCGAATGTAAGGCATAGTTGGATCTATGAACATACTGTGAAAAGGTGGTGTATTTTTGGGTGGAACAAAAAAATCAATTTGAGCTAAGAGATCAGGACAGTCTAGCTGAGAATTAACAGTCTTATATACAAACAACAATTCCGCATTAGACCTTCTCACAAATAGCCTAGGGAGCCGGGTCACTGACCTCATGGCTGTTGCAGAAAAATTTGAATGGTGGATATTAAGCTTTCTAGAAACAAAACGCAAGAACCTGTTCTGACCAGTTCAATTGAGTGAATATGACACTCATAATAAGGTGACCATACCGGGGAACAGTATTCCAATAATGATCTCACCAAGGATTGATATAATAGTCTCAATGCTAGAGAAATCCCTACCGCCTCTGCAGATAAAGCCGAGCATTCTAAAAGCTCTATTGATTATGTAGTCATAATGCAAGTGATAACTTAATTTTGGGTCATGGATTACACCCAGATCTTTAACCTTATTCACAGTCTGCAAAACCCGTCCATCGATGCTATAGGAGAATGCAACAGCAGCACCGGCTCTACAAAAGTCATCACCTGATACTTGTCAACATTGAGATCCAGGCCATTGGACTTATACCACACAGTGAAGGAATCAAGATCATCCTGCAAAAGGCGACAATCCGTTAAAGAGCTCACAATTTTATAAATCTTGCAGTCATCTGTAAAAAATAAGAAAGGACACACATCATTAATAAAAATGTTAAACAAAAGTGGACCTAATTTCAGAGACCTGAATTTAATAATGAAGGGTATAGGTTAAAAATGTTTTATAGCTTTCACTTAATAAAATTTCTATGTAATATAGGAATATATTAAATCATCATTATAAATAAATTAGGTAATTTATAAAACAAGTTTATTAAATACTAGAATTATTTAGAATATGATATTAATGACGATTGAAGGTTTATAGTAACTTAAATATAAGATATTTACAATACTCATGTTAAAAAATAAGTCACTAATTAAATTTCTCCTAATTAATTTAGCTGTTTGATAACGCTGATTATGGTGTTAGTTAAGGCGCATTTCAGTCTACAGTGACTGAAGAGCAAACCGCTTCTAAACCTATAAAATTCGATACCGCCTTTATAATACTACGAAATATATCTACATATACACACACGGTGTCTCTCAAAGTAAACAGGACTTTTTCAAATAGCCAACATTGGTGTCGCTATCATATAATATGCGTTGGAAACGTACATCTTTCACTGGTATTATATCTATTTTTGATGACAATTGGATGAATAGAAACTTGAGATATTGCGCGTAAAGTGGCAGTGTGGTTTCGGTCAAAAACAAAGAGCTTAATTTTTGTGTAAAACGTGGTAAAACATTTATCGAAACATATTAATTCACGAAAAATGTTTATGGTAATGATTGGCTATTCCGTAGCAGAGTGCATGAATGTATACACGTTTGAAAGAAGGTCGTGAGGACCTAAATGACGATGAACATGTTCGTCAACCAAAACCCAAGAATGGCTTCAGAAGTGTTATGGCACATCTGTTCCCTCGAAAGCCACTATATGTCGACAGTTTAGTGAACTTAAATGCGGTCGTACAAACACCGATGATCCACCACGTTCCGAACGTCCAAATAAGGCAGTCACTTCAAAAAAACACAAAAAAAATCATCAATTGTTCTGAATAACCTTAACGTGAAAGTCGGAGAGATAGCTGACATCGTGAAGATATCAACAGAACGCGTGAGGCATATTTTGCATGAATATTTGCATACGAAAAAGCTATATGGCCGATGGATGCCGTGCACTCTCACGATTGATCACAGCAACGTGTCGAAGATTCAGAACGCTGTTTGGCACTGGTAATCCAAAGAAAAATCGATTCGTAACAATGGACTAAACATGGATTCACCACTACACGCCTGAGTTCAACAGGCAGTCTGCAGAGTGGCTGGAAACGCCTTAAAACTTACCGAGGCGTACAAAAGCACAAACATTAGCTGGAAAGGCAAGTATTTTTTGAGATGTGTATGGAATAAGGCCGATCGACTATCTTGAGAAGGGGCGGGGGCGAGCAGGAAATTGAGTTAACACCGAACAGGACAGATATCAGTGGATGTTCTTAGAGGAGGCCTGTATCCAGCAGTGGATGAGAAGAGCTGATGGATGTTAATGATGGTTAGTTTAACAATTGTAGCTTGACCTTTGGATACTAGATGCTCAGAAGAGGACCAATAGACTTTACCAATCTCTTTCGTTTTAAATAAGTTCAAAATTAGTCTATTCGATGTTCATGATTGACTGATAATTTTTCCGCCCTATAGAAATTTCATGGATAAGTGTACCTCGATCCATTGCTAGTACAGCTACTGTAGCGTCGTCAGCGAATTTTCTGGTTACTTCTGAAGCAAATTTAGGATTATTAAGGAGCAAAATAAATATTGACGATACGATCACTGAACACTTAACTGTTTTAATATTGACGTCATTCTGACTAGATTGGACTGCTACGTCGCGTAAGGACCTTCCTTGTTAAAGAAAGGATATTACAAGATACAGCGCATTTTCCTTTATGACCTTATTGTTTGGAGTGTCGGATACTCTCCCAAATCAAGAAACAAACCGGCAGCAACATGTCCCAATTTAACCTGCTGATATTTAAATTATACTAGTTCAGTTGCAGAAGGAATTTGGTATTTGTTGAGAAAATTTACTTGTCTGTCATTGAGTAGTTTTTCCAGAATCTTCGAGAAAACGCTCAAGAACAGTAACAGGTCTATAATGTTCAACAGTTTTAAAACCATTTTTAAAGATGTAACTAATTTCGCAGGTTTTTAAAGCCGAAAAAAATATGCATGTTATAGCAGAATTTATTAAAATTTGGTAATGCTCAGCTATCTCACCTGCTATCACTATAAGTACATTTACTGGCATGTCATCCATGTGGTGGCCTCGTTTCTTTCTAGGCTCCTTTACTCGGGAATCCGGCATTTCGTTTTGTTTCGCCTCGTCAATTTGCAGCTTCGTGCTGCATCACCATTACACGGTATGAATCGTACATAGCAAGTTACAACACAAGAACTTTAGGATCCGAAGAAAAAATGATCGAATTAGAAGAAGAACTAAAAAACATAAAATGGACAGTGTTGGGTTTAGCGGAAGTAAGAACAGGAGAGTCTTGTATAACCCTAAAAAGTGGCCATAAATTTTGTCATAGAGGCTACGAAAGTAAGAAAATTGGAGGAGTCGGTCTACTTATACATAAAAGAATAGCAGAAAATGTTGTTCAGTTCAAAGCCATATCGGAAAGAGTGATTTCAGTAGATATACAGATGAACAGAAGATGCAAATGTAAGATCATTCAGGTATATGCACCGACATCAGATAGCGAGAAAGATGAAATTGACCAATTCTACGAAGATATAAACAAAGTATTGCTCTACCACAAAATTAGATATATCATAATAATCGGCGAGTTTAATGCCAAAATAGATAAACCAGCGAATACAAATGAGAAGTCGGGAGATTTTGCGTGGGTACGGGGAAAAGCAGAGGAGAAATGTTATAAAAGGGTCTAGGCGGTTAAGATGGTGAGAAATGCCCCCAGCGCTTTTGAAAAACAAAAAATATCCTCATGTAGAACATAAAAAAAATATGACTTTCCTGAAATTTTCTGCCCCCTAGACCTTCCCATAACCTCAAAAATCTATTAAACGTGATTTTCGGTTTTTTGGCGATATCTCCGGTTCTATTCATCGTAGAAACCTCTTTTTTTCAAATTGTAGGATTTTTATTGCGTACAACGTATTTTTTAAAAAAATTTTTGGCGTGAAATTCAAATTGTTTTGAGCGTTTTAAATTTTTAAAATTGAATTAAAAAAAAAAAAACTAGGACTTACTCAGGCCCAAAAAAATATATATTGTGTATTTTATGTCAAACTATGCCTGTGAATTTTTTCAGATTTTTAGAGGTGGGGGAAAATGGTTACAAACGCGAAAAAAAACCGCTTTTTTTTCGTCGTTTTTCCCGCATTTTTACGTACTTTTGGGGCACAGAATTTCGTTGTAGATCCTCAGTTGCTTCAAAATTATATATAAATATATATATATATATATATATATATATATATATATATATATATATATATATATAAATATATATAAATATATATATATATATATATATATATATATATATATATATATATATATATATATATATATATATATATATATATATATATATATATTTATATATATATATTTATATATATATATATATATATATATATATATATATTTATATATATTTATATATATATAT
>CM032453.1:32151266-32168766 GCA_019049505.1 Pachyrhynchus sulphureomaculatus | reverse complement strand
GGAAAAAAGACCATTCCACATCCACTGAGGTAAGTGGGCAGTATTTGAATTTGGGTGCTATGTTAGCACTTATTGTTTCTGGCAAAAGTTCACCCGTCCCATTAATAAAACTATCAATTTGACACAAAGGTTCAAAGCCTGAGTTATTGCACAAAATATTTTCAAACTTTTCTTTAAATCTACGCGGGGAATACATCTGGCAATGTGGAGTTTATTTTGACGGATTTTATTCATTAACTGAATTGATTCGGCCAACGCCAAACCTCGAGTTTCAAGCTTTTTAATACCCGCAGGTATGTGGGAAAAGTGAGTGCTAATCAAAGCTATGTTTTTTTTTTAAATATCAGAATCGTTAAATGCTTTCTTGGATTGACGAACTGCCATAACCTCTGCACTATCGAAGTCATTTACTACACCTTTGATGGCCTCGAAATGTTCATTATAAAATAGTACAGCTTCAATCCATGTTCCCCATCGAGTTACCACTGATTCGGGAGGTAAAGGCACATTTGGCAGTTTTTCTTTATAGGCGTTATTGCGAGCAGGTGCCTTAAGAAACACTTTCTTTGCTGGTGAAATCAATTTACTTACATTTCCAAACGTGGATCGTACTTCTTCAGCGAGTTGATGGACTCTGTGAGCAAAGCAAGTCACATGAATTAAATTTGGATAAAATACTTGGAGGACTTTGGCTGCCTTGATCATATAGGGAGCAGCATCTGAGAGAAATATAAACACTCTTTCATCTGCAGAAGATTCAGGAAATATTTCTTTAATACCCTCATTTACAAATCTGGCTATCGTAGAATGATTTGTCTTGTCAAGTTCTTTACAGGCCACCATATAGGAAGAAGAAGGCTCTAATCTTAATGCACCCACAATTAAATTCGCAATATAGCGACCACAACTGTCGGTAGTTTCATCAGCTGAAATCCAAATAATGTCGTCCTTAAGTTCATTACGTATTTCTTCCAGAACATGTTGATAAATTGTTGGTATGTAATTTTTACGCAGTGTTGATTCGTCTGACACAAAGAACATGATGTGGGACTTTTTGGCCTTATAGGTATTAAAAAACCATTAATCAGTAAAGAGAATAAGAAGGCCCGATTACAATTTGCCAAAGATCACCTAAATTGGACAATCAAAGATTGGAAAAAAGTAGCTTTCTCAGACGAATCTAAATTTAATCTTTTTGGAAGCGATGGTAGACAACATGTACGACGTCCTATTGGTACGAGAAATGATGTTCGGTACCAAATTCCTACTGTAAAACACGGTGGAGGAAGTGTGATGGTTTGGGGAATTTTCTCTGCACAAGGAGTCGGTCCATTGATCGAGATCAACGGAAATATGAACGCTGACATTTGCACATCGTTGTGCGGCTGTTATCGCTGCAAAGGATATGGCTACAAAATATTAACATAAAAATATAATTTAAGTCTATTATAGAGCATATGGACTAATAATTTTTCTCACAGTACAAAGTGGCCGGAAACTTTTGCACATATAAATATAAGAATAATAATAATAAATATATTCACAAACATAAATAATATTCTTTTAATTTTCTTATTTTGTTTCCTATATCTCATACTCACATCTCATAATGATTAAAAATCATTAGTCTTTTTTTTAAATAAATTAGAGTACGAAATGTCACTGGCCGGAAACTTTTGCACGCCACTGTACTTGCTAACGCTATGTTTATTTTTCAGCAGTTTTTAGTGTTCCGTACGGAACACTTATAAGATCACTTCGGTGTCTGTCCGTCTGTCTGTCCGTCTGTCACACCCGATTTTCTCCGAAACTATTTGTCATAGAAAGTTGAAATTTGGTAATAATATAGGAATTGATGGCCTCATCAGAGCCATGTAGTTTTAAAAGTTAAATTTTGACTTAAGGGGTTAGTTAGGTAATCGAGTGTGGTGTCAAATGAAAGCTTATGAAAACACGAGTAATATATATATATATATATATATATATATATATATATATATATATATATATATATATATATATATATATATATATATATGTATATATATAATGTAATACTTGCGCGCACTTTTCTTTGTATTATTTTTAAAAAATCGCTGTCCATCCGCCTTATCTCGAAAAGTACTTATCAAAAAATTTTGAAAAAAAATTCTGGAATATTCTCCACGAGGTGTAGATTGAACGAAAATTATCACGAGTGCATTACCTTTAATAATTTATCTGGTATATAAAAAACAAAGATTTTAAGGTCATCAGATTTCAGTAAAGATTGGAAACAAACTTTGTTGAAAACTCATTTGGGGTGTGTTTTGTGAAGTCACTGATCATTTTATACCTCTATAACAAAATTTTTTATTTGAAAAGCAATCCACGTACGGAACACTAATTGCGCAAGTTCAACTTGCACTTGACCGGTTATTTTTTTAACATATCTGCCATTTTTTATTCGCGCAGTTATTATTTGTGCACTATTAAAATCTCCAATGCGAATGTAATCTCGAAAAATACTCCAAAACATTAAAACCCAACATGAATAACTCGTGTCTCTATCAGAATAAGAATGTAACGTTGCCAGATCCGAAAAACGACACAGTGGGATTTTTTTGTATTTCTGCGCATATGGAACGGGGCAAAAGAGCGCCCTGCGCCCCAACTATTTTTTATTGTACGCATGGTAATTTACATAGGGGGGGATCTTTCTGTAAGTTAAGTACGACTATTTCTTGGGAACGTCCCTAACTAATCACAAATCTTAGTATACGTGTCTAGTTTTTAACTTAAGGTTTCCTGATGATGTTGACATTGTTAGCAAAACGCACGTCGAGTGCATAAATAAAGCGTTTCGTGTAGTGGTAACGACCGTTGTGTAGTGTCATGGTGCTAATAGTTCCCAAATTCTGACATAGTTTGGTTCATTGGTTTAAAATGATACATTGAACTAAATAATATGACTTAATTTGTGTTTTAAACTTTAAAAAGCCGCATATTCCCCTGTTATGAAATATTGCTTGCTCACGTTCTTCACCTTAAGAAGAAACCAACGAACCAGCATGGTTCAAGGTTAGTACTCGATCTCGTCAATCCCGTTCACGGTATTGTTACAAGAGATATCATTACATTTTCCGTTTTCTCAGAAGTATAATTTTTTAGTTTAATATTACTACTATTATTTTGTTATTATCTTATTCACTCAACCTTACTTAAATCTGGCGTTACTGAAAAATTAAACTTGTTTTTCGATATTTGAGTTAAGGGGTTACGTCACCTTGAAATTTTCAGAAAATCGATTTTTTTTTGATTAGTTTTATTAACACGTAGGCTGAAAAGTTTTTGGTCTGACACATAAATGTCGCCCTTTTTTAAAAATCCATATGATTTTTAGGAAGTACCAACCTTCAAATGATACGTGACAAAAATTCATGACATTTCGACGATTAGTTTACAAGTTAACAGTGATTTAAGTGATGATACTTTTGATACACTTTTTTTGATGGGAACAAATACCGTTCAAGCAAAACAATGGCTTGATAAGTGTTACGGGAATTCTGCCCTTGGAAAATCACTCATCATTTAGTGGTGTGCTGAATTTAAACGCGGTCGTACAGACACAAATGATGCTGGACGCTCTGGATGCCCTAATGAGGTGGTTACACCAAACAACATCAGAAAAATTCGCAAAATTGTTTTAAATGACTGTAAAGTGAAATTGTGTGACACAGATATCCAAAGAACGTGTTGGTCATATTTTGCACGAACATTTGGGCATGTAATAGCTCTGTTCTCGAAATGGGTACCGCGTTTGCTCACAGTGGACCAAAAACAACAACGTGTTGATGATTCTGAGCGCTGTTTGGACCTGTTTAAGCGCAATAAAAAGAATTTTTCATGTGATATGTGACAATGGATAAAACATGGTTCCACCACTACATACCGGAATCAAATCGGCAGTCAGCTGAGTGGGCAGCAGCCGATGAAAGCCGTCCGAAGCGACCAAAGACACAACGATCGGCTGGGAAGGTTTTGGCCTCTGTATTTTGGAATGTGCATAGAATAATTTTCATCGACTATGCTGAGAAGGGAAAAAACCACCAATAGTGAATATTATATAAAGTGATTGGTGCATTTGAAGGCAGGAATCGCCCCCAATGAACAAGAAAAAAGTGCTCTTTCATCAAGACAATGTAACGTGTCACAAATCAATGGTTACGATGACAAAATTGCATGAATTGAAGTTAGAATTGCTTCCTCATCCACCGTATTTTTCAGATTTGGCCCCCAGCGACTATATATCTATTCGCAGATCTCAAAAAAATGCTCGCGGGAAAGAGATTTGGCTCCAGTGAAGAAGTTATCACCGAAATTGAGGCCTATTTTGAAGGCAAAAAAACAAATCCTTCTACAAGAAAGGTATAAAAATGATAGAAAAGCGTTGGACTGATTGTATCCCTTTTGAAGGAGACTATATTGATGAATAAAGTCAAATTTTGCAAAAAAAATGGGTTTTAAGTAGCTAGACCAGCAACTTTTCAGCCTACATGTTATTTATAATTTTAAAAATATTTCAAGCTTTATAAAATGGAATCGCAGATTGAAGATAATATAAAAAAATTATAGACTTTTTTCAAACTGGTGGACAAAATATCTCGAGATCTACCGAACCGATTTTGATAAAATTTATACCACATATTCTTTAAAATATCATCTTGAACTTGGCGTACGGTTTTTTTCGATTGGATGCACCGTTCATTTTCTATTAATTTTTAAAGCACGAAATTTTTGTGAAGAATCTGAGTTTATTTTCGAACCTCCGACACTTCTACAAAAACAAAATTAAATATTTTTTCCGTATGTGGCGACTTAGTTATGATTTTTCTTAACAATAAAAAATGATTTGTTTAGTTTTTGGACGATTCTTGACTGAGAAAAAAGTTCCACCGGTGGCAAGGATTCTTAAAAGAGGATCCTACAGGATGGTTCATATTTCCGCCATTTTTTAATTTTATCTTTTTTAAATTTTTTATTAAAACCCTGATGTATTTATGAAAAATAAAAATTACATATACCATACAATAGTTGCGTTAAAAAATTTTTTTATTTTATGCCTATTTTTCCGAACGCCAAAGTGGCTTAACCCCTTAACAGTACCAGCTGTTTTTAGATGTTTTTTCTTTTCTTATTTACTTACTGCGACTGTTGATAACTAGTTAGCCTAAATTACCTCCCATTGCCAAAAAAAAATTCGGGTGGGATGGATAATAGTTCGACATTTAATAGATACAGTCTGTCACGTAAAAACGTGCCGGCTCGTATTCTTGAAAAAATTGGTTTCGACAATATTTTTTGCGATCAATGTACTCTTTGGGTGTGCTAACAACGGCGCAATTATCTTAATTGTCCAATCGTTTATCGTTCTGATTAGTTTTTGGTACTTAGTTTTGTAAGGGGAAAGCCATGGCAGGCCTGTGTAATCAGTCATGTCAAATATGTTTGGGCATTTTCGACTGCACGTTGGGGATAGCGTGTAATGTAATACTTTACCCCGGAAATTTGACAGTAAAACAGCGAATTCAGTTAACATGCAGCCTGTTTGCAACAGGCGTTGTTACAATAGTATTGTATATACACTACCGTCAGAAAGGATTTGCCCACCTAGTCCCAAAACAACAGAAACCCAGATAATATATTTTTTTTAAATTTTAATGAATTATTATTTATTTTCACATTATTTACAGTCTAGAATAATCAGAAAATTATTCATGATTTTCCAGGATTTTTTTTTATTTATGCGACCTCCTTTTGTTTTTAATTACCGCTTTACATAGTTTCGGCATTCTGTCCAGTAGTTTCTTCGGTTATTTCTGCTTGTAAAAGCTCCCACAAGTGATTTTCTGATGTTGGATTGAGTTTTCGAACACAAGTGTCCAAATGGGCCCATAGCAATTCGATGAGGTTCAAGTCGGGTGATTGTGGAGGCTAAGTCATCACTTCCAGGACGTCATCGGATTTTCATTGATCCAAAAGTTCTCTAATTTGTTTAGCAGAATGTTTAGGGTCGTTGCCATGCTGAAAAATAAATTTCCCCTGAAAAATATCTCTTCCAGAAGGAAGCTTTTGAGTTAGCGAAATTTCTTGATAATGTTCTTTTTGCATGATTCCTTCTATCCTAAAGATTTTTCCAACTTTACCGTTGCCAAAACAACCCCAAACCATTACTGAACCTCCACCATGTTTTATTGTAGGCAACTAACAGGCTTCCAACATCCTCTCTCCAGCTGACAGCTGCACGTAAACTCGTCGATTTGAACCGAAAATTTCGAATTTAGATTCGTCGCTTCAAAGGACGGAATTCCATTGTTCTGATGTCCAATTTTCATGTTCTCGGGCCCGTTTTAATCGTTTACGTTTATTCATTTGCCTAAGAAGTGGTTTCCTCACTACAACTCTGCCGTGTAGTCCACCTTTTGCTAACATGTTTTTCACGGTTGTCACGCTAATGGTGATGGGCCGCTCCGGGTTTACTTGACCCGTGATTTCTGGCTCGGTTAGGCGGCGAATACTTCTACTGGACATTGTTATAGCTCTGTCTTCAGTGAGAGTCGTTTTTCAAGGCCTTCTTGAACGTTTTTGGTTGGAATTCCATGCCCCGCAGAAAATTTTTTTACGATGTAGTCCACCGTTCTCTTTGGCATCCGCATATCACTCGCGATTTGTCGACTCGGGTGACTATTTTGATGTCTCGCAATTATCAGAGCCCGATTTTGAACGAAAACTTCTTTCGTTTTTGGCATTGGCAAACAATTGAGCCTGCATCGATGACAAAATACTGTTTGCGAAAATGGTTAATTTCCAAAAGGGTAATGGTATTTATAGCATAGTTTTTATCATAAAATGTCACTAGAAATTTCCATAATCTCTAGAAACTTGAACTGTTATTACTTCAACTGGAATTCTCAGAAATCGCCTCAAAACGATTATCATGCAAAACTTGGAAATTTGTTCTAATTGGTTTTTAATTTGTGATTTCACCAAAAATTTTTATCTAAACAATTTTATGATGGACACTTGTTAAGAACAATTAAATTTATCTAATATAATAAAAAGGTTAAAGTTTGTCAGTTACATTGAAATTTCTAGGTGGGCAAATACTTTCTGACGCTGACGGTAGTGCATATACGTTTAACAACATGTAATCATATTCTGTTTTAAAAAATAAAATTACGAGAATCTCTTCATATGCAAGTTTCTACAAAGAAAGAGTTGTATACAAATTGCTTTTAAAATGTCATTACCAAAAGTGAAAGTATTTAACTCGTTGTTTACAGCATCTTAAAATTGAAATCGTTCGTATTCTTTGCTACATCCTATTTGTTAGCAAAACAAGTTTATCTTTTAGGTTCGTCAATATGGGGAATACCACAGAATATGAGCTATACAGGATATTCATTTATTATTAGATTTTATTATTATACAAAAAAGTTCTTTTTCTCACATTTGGTCAATGTGGTTCCATGTTTGGCTAACGGGCCCAAGCCAAGTCAGCACAAACACTATTAGGGAATGACCTGACAATGTTTCATGTTTTCAAAATCACTGACTTCTGAATGTTTCTGTGTATGTTTGTGTTGAGCCCTAAGTGTACTAATTGTGGTGTGAATGTTATTGGTGTAAGGCTTGGGGCTGATATAATGAGGGGGACAATGATGACTTTTTCTTGTTTCTATAGCCTTTTTATTTCTGTTGCAGGGTCTGTATTTGGAGATTTTTTCTGTGTATTTCGTTTGGATGTTTGTGTCGTTGGAGACAGCTGTGTCAATTAGATAGGTAACCTTTCCTTTTTTACACTGAAAAGTAATATCGGATCTATTGGCGCAGACTGTTTTATCTGTATGGATACTGATATTCCAGTAGAGCTTGTAATCTTTATTTTCAATTATGGATGTTTGTATTTTCTATGAGTTTGTATGTTGTGGTTACTACTTGGTGCACTACTTTTGCCACTGAGTCATGTCTGGCTGTGTATTCCGTTCCGGCTAATATTTTACATCTGCTTGTTATGTGTTCGATCGTTTCTTTCTGCTGGTGGCATTTCTTGCATATGTCTTCTGTAATAGTTGGGTCTTTGATGATACGCTTTTGGTACTTTCTAGTTAATATGACTTTATCCTGGATGGCAAGCAGCCTTCTGTTTCAGGGAATAGCTGCCCATCCTGTAACCAAGTGTGATTTTTATCAGGTAAGAGACTTCCAAAAGTTTAAATTCAAACGCGATGTAATATAAGCATTGATAACTGTATTTTTTAGTCCGATCAGTGCAATGCATATATGTGATTCAAAATTTGAAAGAACGCACGTGTCTGCGCGCGCTCTCCTCTTCAAACTACGTTGCCACAGCGAAAATTTACTTCATAAAATAGATCAAAAATAATATTTATTTAATATTTTTGCAACAATTAGGAGATAAACTGCATTCATATTATACCATTTCGAGAGGTCGCGATTGGCGACCAAATAGCTTGACGCATGTACTAAACATTCATTATTTTGAAACAGTCGCAATGTTGAAACCAAGTGCGGAGTATAATCGGAGAGCTGCTATTATCGAAAGTGTTCGCGCTGGGCGTTCAGCGACAGAAATCATTCGATTCTTCGGGTACCCAAGATCGACTGTGTATCATGTTGCCGCGAAGTATAACGAGTCGGAGAAGTCCAACGAAGGTTTTGCAACACCGGCAAGGAAAAAATTGGTTGTCGGACAACGTCGACATGTTTTGGTCCAAAGAATTTTGACCTCCCAACAGCACAGATTTAAATTCTTTGGGCTTCTATGTATGGAGCGTGGTTGTAAAGGTCACTAACAAGTTTAGACATCCAAACGTCGCATCATTGAGAGCCGCTATTGAAGCGGCATTCGCCGATATGGACCGTGACTCATTAAAACGGGCCTACGACCACTTCAGACCGAGAATGGAGGCGATCATTTAAGCAGAAGGGGGTTATATTGAGTAAATGTGTTCTTTATGACCTAACAAACAATTTAGTAAAAAAATCATTAAAAACTTCTCCATTTTTGCAATAAAAATTATGTTTCAAAAAGATGTTTAATTTATCCAGATTTTGGCGCCACACCCTGTGTATATTTTTTTTTGTGATTTTTAGTGTTCCGTACGGAACACTTATAAGATCACTTCGGTGTCTGTCCGTCTGTCTGTCCGTCTGTCACACCCGATTTTCTCCGAAACTATTTGTCATAGAAAGTTGAAATTTGGTAATAATATAGGAATTGATGGCCTCATCAGAGCCATGTAGTTTTGAAAGTTAAATTTTGACTTAAGGGGTTAGTTTTGGGGGGTAAAATCGGAAGTGAAAAAAAAATTTTTTACTAGGTAATCGAGTGTGGTGTCAAATGAAAGCTTGTGAAGACACGAGTAAAAAATATATATATATATATAATGTAATACTTGCGCACACTTTCCTTTGTATTATTTTTAAAAAAATGGCGAAAAATCGCTGTCCACCCGCCTTATCTTGGAAAGTACTTATCAAAAAATTTTGAAAAAATTCTGGAATATTCTCCACAGGGTGTAGATTGAACGAAAATTATCACGAGTTCATTACCTGTAATAATTTATCTGGTATATAAAAAAAACAGAAATTTCAAGGTCATCAACTTTCAGTAAAGATTGGAAATAAACTTTATTGAAAACTCATTTGGGGTGTGTTTTGTGAAGTCACTGGTCATTTTATACTTCCGTTACAATATTTTTTATTTTAAAAGCAATCAACGTACGGAACACTAATTGCGCAAGTTCAACTTGCACTTGACCGGTTATTTTTTACTATTTAATGCACATACGACAACAAAAATTGTAAAAAAACTCATGCTTTTGATCGAAGAAAAGGTATGGATCCCTATCATTTACGTGTTAAATATCTGAAACTTTTACAATTAATTATGGGTGTGATAAACCATCTTTATATTGAAGCTAAAATATATTATTTCTCAAAATTTCAAGCAACGTTACTTTTAAGGATTACTCGTAAGAAATACCTTAAAGCTTTAAGGTAACATATGGTATTAGCCAAAAAAAAAATCGATTTTTGAAAATTCCGGAGTGGCCTTACCCTGGCTGGAAAACAGTTTTTTTACGACTGTGCCTTACTCAATTTCAAAAAAAAAAACTGAAACATATCTATCGAATAGTTTCTCTCTGTTTATATTACAGTCTGTGCAAATCCCTTGCACAAGTATTATCGATTTGGTGAGAGAACGATATCAGATTTTTGTTACAGCTTGAGCTCATATGACCTTATTCTCAAACGCTGTTTATTATTTAAATTATTTTCGTAGCCGACATTTTCACTTCAAGAAAATAATTAAGTTACTATAATGGTTGCGTTTTGTTTAAAATCGCTGAAAGAACTAGTTCATATTGTACGAAATATGGTAGAATTCTGGTCAAGGTCATTGTTTAATATGTTGTAATTGTTTTAAGAAAAAAAATCTTCTTTGCTGAATGTATAATACTATGACGCATTTATTTTATCCTCTATCCAGTAGACATTTACACATTGTCGTACTTTATATTAAATGACAAAATCACCTCCATTATCAATACATAAATAAATATACCTGTCTTTCCTTGTGTTTCTCTTAGATAATCGTAAACTACCACCATGGCGTAATTGTTGGTACGGTAAAAATGTAACTAAAAGGAACGGTGATTAAAATATAGGGGTTTTAATCTACATATTTCTATTAGACCAGTGCTAAGTGCCTGTACAACATAAAATACATAGGCGTAGTCATGAATACTGGACTTTTGGGTTGAGAATTTTCACACTATAAGTACATATGAAGAAAAAATATAGTTGTATTGAGATTATCGATGTTTCTACATCAGTATTGGATATTTTTTGACAATGAAAATTATACAGGTATACAAAAAAAATTCTCTGTCTTTTAAGTGAGACACTTGTTTTCTTAAGTATTTTTTTATGCTCAATCCAAAAAAATTTTAAAAAAAAAAGACATCCACTGTGAGGTTTTTTTCAGAAAACACACTTAAATTTCCTAGAAAACTATTAAATTGAACAAAATATATTTTAATAAGTAATGTAACACTGTATAATCATTAAACTTATGGAATAAAACTATTATTTCGGGTGTCTTTAAATGTTCTGAATATACATTTATCATAAAAACTTATAAATATTAGGTTTTAGTGTCCATGTTTAACAAAAAACACGCATACACCACCTTTAAGTAAGCTATGTATCAAAATGCTGTTTAAAATAAATTAAAAATTGTTTTTAATTTTTAATAATATTGAACAAATCAAATTTAAAAGACCAAAAAAGAAAAGAAAAAGTTATCCCGAATAAATACAAAATTTCTAATAAAAAAAACGAAAAAAAAAAAAAGAAAATTAAAAACAGTTAAAATAAATAGTAAATAAGTAAACAAAAATCACTCACATACTAACACATTCACTCACTCGCTTATCATCATACTCACTCAATTACTTACTTACCAACTAACACACTCACTCAGTCACTGGCTCACTCAGTCATTTACTCACACACTCACTCATTTACATACCCCTATATTCCCTCACTCACTCGCTCGTTCGCTCACTCACTACCTCACTCACTACCTCACTCGCCCACTACCTCACTCACCCACTACCTCACTCACTCACTCACTCGCTCGCTCACTTACTCACCCACTAACTACCTCACTCACCCACTCACATTCCCCTATTTTCACTCAATCAATCTGTCCACAAAATTGACTTAAAAAAACTGTCAAGGGATATATATTAGACTGCATTGTACAACCTTTCGTTCCTAAATAGTAAAGGATATTTTTTTTCAACACTAAACACTATTTCTCATGTTTTGATATTAACATAAATTCGAATTTGAAACTTAAAAAACTACTAGAAATGATACTTTTGTTCGAAAAAAAATTTTGTTTGTTTGAGCTGTTGCATTTATTTACTTAAAAAACCGGACAAGTGCAAGTTGAACTTGCACAATTAGTGTTCCGTACGTTGCTTGCTTTTTAAAATAAAAAATGTTGTTACGGTAGTATAAAATGATCAGTGTCTTCACAAAACACACCCCAAATGAGTTTTCAAGTTTGTTTCCTATTTTTACTGAAAACTGATGTTTTTTTTTTAAATACCAAATAAATTATTAAAGGTAATGCACTCGTTATAATTTTCGTTCAATCTACATCCCGTAGAGAATATTCCAGAATTTTTTGATCAGTACTTTTCGAGATAAGGGGATACAGCGATTTTTCGCGATTTTTTAAAAATAATACAAAGAAAAAAGTGTGCGCAAGTATTACATTATGTATATATATATATATATATATATATATATATATATATATATATATATATAAATATATATATATATATATATATTACTCGTGTTGTCACAAGCTTTCATTTGACACCACACTCAATGACCTAGTAAAATTTTTTTTTTCACTTCCGATTTCACCCCCCAAAACTCACCCCTTAAGCCAAAATTTAACTTTCAAAATTACATGACTCTGATGAGGCCATTAATTCCTATATTACTACCAAATTTCAACTTTTATTACAAATAGTTTTGGAGAAAATCGGGTCTGACAGACAGACAGACACCGAAGTCATCTTATAAGTGTTCCACACTAAAAAGCATTTTACCAACCATATAGCACCCTTGTAAGTGTTAAAAGCGAGTTTTTTGTTGGAACTGAACGTAAAACTTTATTTTTTGATGTCAAGTCAGGATTAAGAACAATTTTTTAATTTAGCGGTTGTACCCATTTATTTTAAACAGCATTTTGCTACGTAGCTTAGTTAAAGGTACATCACCATGCGTGTTTTTTTTTTTTGTTAAACATGAACACCACAACCTAATTTTTTATGATAAATGTAGATTCAGAACATTTAATGGTGTCCGAAATAGTAGTTTTTTTTCTTAATTTTAATGATTATACACTTTTACATTGTTTATTAAAATGTTTTTTTTTCAATTTAATAGTTTTCTGGCAACTTTGAGTGTTTTTTCTGAAAAAACCTCACGGTGGGTGTCTTTTTTTATGATTTTTTGGATTCAGCATAAAAAAATACTTACTGTGTGTCTCACTTAAAAAACAAATACTTTTTTTGTATACCTGTGTTATTGTATTTGCCTGCGTACCCAAATTGTAGGTAAAGATAAAGAGTATCCCAAAATCTTTTTCCGAAAGACATCCCCAAATATGGATCTTCACAGGATGCTTAACGGTGTGCTGAACCAATAGGTTAGTGAAAATTGACCAGGTTCACGGGGTGATAACATAACTCTAAAACTTACACGACTCCAGTCTCGACCTGTTTTCCTCTACCCACGCGAGTTGTTTCTCTCTGTGTTGTTCGCTCAACAAAGGTTTCTCGATTGTACTCAGCCACTTTAAATGGTCAGCCCGGAGATGAGTGCTAAACGTTTCATACGATATATCCCTGCTGCGTTGACTAATTGATGATTTCCGGAAAACATAATCATTTTTTCGTCCTTGTCCGACACGTTTCCTCTCGTTTTGGTAGATCATCAACATTTTTTAACTGAGTATCGTTTCACCGACTTGCTAATGACTGCCTTCGATTTGCCCGTATACCAGGTGTACAAGTATGAAATGCGGATTTCAGACAACAGATGGTGCACCAATGCAGTTTGTGCTATAAAGATTCTGCGCCATGTTGTTGTGTCATCAACAAGTGTCAGACGCGCACGAGTAATAAATTAGAAAAATGTGTGCATAGTGTTGTGTTGTTGTGTTCAATATGTCGAAATTTATACCGAACAAAGAGCATTCGCGGACAGCATTAATTTTTTGTTTTTATTTGAAGAAAACTGCTGTTGAATCATACCGATTCATTCGAGAAGTTTATGATGATCATGCTCCATCTCAAGTTACGTGTGAACGATGGTTTCGGCGTTTCAAAAGTGGTGACTTCCATGTTGCAGACAAGGAACGTGGAAAACCGCCAAAAAAAATACGAAGATGTGGAATTGCAAGCATTGTTGGACGAAGATGATTCCCAAACACAAAAACAACTCGCCGAGCAATTGGGCGTTAGTCAACAAGCTGTTTCCAATCGGCTATAAGAGATGGGAAAGATTCAGAAGCCGGTAGATGGGTACCACATGAGTTGAACAACAGGCAAATGGAAAAGCGCAAAAACACGTATGACATTTTGCTCTCTCGGTACAAAAGGAAGTCGTTTTTGCATCGTATAGTTACAGGGGATGAAAAGTGGATTTATTTTGAGAATCCCAAGCGTAAAAAATCATGGATAGACCCAGGCGCACCATCCACATCGACCGCAAGACCGAATCGCTTTGGCAGAAAGACGATGCTCTGTGTTTGGTGGGACCAGAGGGGAGTGGTCTATTATGAGCTGTTAAAACCTGGGGAAACGGTTAATACTAAACGTTACCAACAACAATTGACCGATTTGAACCGTTCGCTGCTTGAAAAAAGACCAGAATACCGAAAGAGGCAACACAAAGTCATTTTTCTTCATGACAATGCTTCATCACATACGGCAAAACCAGTACGCGACACGTTGGAAGCACTCAGCTGGGAAGTTCTACCCCGCGCGGCTTACTCACCAGACTTGGCTCCTTCCGATTATCACTTGTTTGCATCGATGGGTCACACACTTGCTAAGCAGCGCTTTGGTTCGTACGAAGATGTGAAAAAATGGCTCGTAGAATAGTTTGCAGCAAAAGGGGAAGATTTTTACTGGCGTGGTATTCACAAGTTGCCCGAAGGATGGGAAAAATGTATAACAAACGATGGAGCATACTTTGAATAATGCACTTTGTATCATTCTTCCGAATTTAACATGTTTTTTTTCAGAAAAAAAAAATCCGCATTTCATACTTGTACACCTGGTACTTAGCAGCGACCATAGGCTTTATTTTCGGACTTTTTGGCTGTTTAGATAGGAATACAGTCTCGAAACGTATGCATCACTCATATTCGATAATTACTTTAATTATATATAATTTAACCATAAATAATCTCTTTCCACAAAGAATTGTTTGCAGGGATGCCAACAATAACTTCAAAAAAAGGAATTTCTTTTACCGTCTACAAGTTATAGGCGGTACATTTTTACTTGACTGACTGACTGTACACTTTGTGTGTGTATATTTTGACTAACTGTCTAAAAATAATAAGCCGTTGGGACTTTGATTATGTGCTTCCTTGATTTCGTCGATTATTGTTTCGCATCTGTTTTGAACGACTAACAAAGATGTTAGTGAACATGACGTTCTGGTTTTCATGCCGCTATCGGTAGGCAAGATGTTTGGAAGTAATAAATTCTTGGCATTTTGTTCGAACCAAAGCTTGTCGGTAAAAGGACATTTTGTCGAAAAATTGCTTCTATGTTAGCAGAAATGAAGCCAGCGACGTTCTGAACATAATCAGATGGGTCGACAGTGCTTAGCTCACGTTTTTAATTTAATCTTTTTAACTTATCGTACAATGCAGCCAGCAGTTCTCACTTTTCCATTTTTGTCTCGTAGCAAGTGGCACACATAAGATTGCCAATATATATAAATAAACGCAATAGGCTACAATTTCCATCGTTGTGATTAACGTTTCAAAAACATTAATGTTTTTGAGTTGACATTTTAACAATTATGCTTACGCGGATAGCAGCGATGACAGAGTAGTAATTTGTGCAAATATTATTGTTATCTCCTTATCATTAATATGTTTATTTCAGTTTACCCACCTAGACTTTCCGCGAAGTAAATAATGACGTTTTTTTTTTTTGAATTCGAGATCGTTATGCAGATACCGTTGTTCTGTGACCTCAACCATGATAATACATGTATGTACTCGTACGTGAAAATAATAGAAATATTTAAACAGGATTTTTTTAAAGAGTGACACTGGTATTATATTTCCGTGTAGATTTGTTTATATAGTGCAATAAACTAAAAACATGAAAATTCAATTTGATGTTCTTAGAGGAAATCTAATTGGTAAAAATATTTTGTAATTTATGTACGCATGGATACCTTTTTCCTCTTCTAGACGAGTTTACATCTTACCGTAAGAGCACAGGTTTGACCAGAGTGTTGGCATAGGTGTTTTTATAGAGAATTTTTGTTGGTATGGTGATCACTTATCATTTTCCTATCCTGAGTGAAATTATTAGGCGGGCTATGCCAACCACGGTCGAATGCCTCGAATATATCAATTGCAACCCCTAAGATTCTTCGAAGTGTTCAGTTGCGTTGTTCTAAAAAAAAACAAATATTTTTATAATATTTTTAATTATTTATTATCATACTTGTAAAGAGTCAATGAGTTAGAAGGGTTGCCTTGTAAATATCGTGTCATAAGTCCTTTTTAGGGTTCTTGGAGTCGAGGTATTAGAAGTTGTGTAATTTTTAAAATTTTTCCAATTGGTTATGCAGGTAAGGAGTTAATAAGGAAGGGGATGAGGCTGGAGGTGTTACTTCGCATATATCGTATTATATGTCCTTTTCGGGGCTTTTGAAATGTTAGAATCTGAAAATTATGTTATTTTTTTTTAAGTAGGTCAAATATATGAGATGTTTAGAAGAGGGGATTAGACAGGTTGCTTCGTACGTATCGTCTTAAAGTAGTTCACTTGTGACAATCGGAGTCAAAAGTATAGTCCGACAGTAAATACAAAAACTTTAAAATACTCAGTGGCAGAGCATTTTATTTTTGTCGGAGACTGTATTCGATAGATGGAAACTGTCTTATGCAGACACACACTAATACAATCACTCTTTAATGAAAATAAATGTGGCAACGCTGCCAATGCATATACCGAATGCTCTATAGAAGTAACGTTTTGATAGGTTATATTTATTATTCTTTGTGTATGTTTACTCTTTAGACCATATTACTTCTGTTTTAAAATTAAAAAAAATATAATTAAATAAACAATGCCTTTTGATTATATTTAATTGCGACATAAAGGCAAATTTGCAAAGGAAAAACTCATCAATAAACGCAAAAAAAAGTATTTCGGGAATGAATGCCGCAAAAAAATTAAAAACTGAAAGCTAACCTGTGTAACCTGTGTTAGTGTAAAAAAAAATTTAAAGTGTCCTAAAAAAGTCATTAGAAAAGATAACTCATGAGAAACGTTTAGGTCGTAATTACAAATTACGCAATGAATAAAGAGTGCGTCGTGAAAAAAGACTAATATTGCCATCTTTAATGCTTTTAAAAAGTGTTATTTTAGATCTTATGATTAAAAGATTAAATTGCATCTTTTGGAAGATCTAAAAAGTTTTTATGATAAATTGGGGTTCTACATAAATAGTGCAATTATTATCTAGTCGAAAAGACAATGGAAAACCATGTGTAACCAAAGATACGCGAGTATTAAATAAAGTGATTAATTACTTTACAAATAGCTTATATACTTTATTTATCATTAGTATCATTAATTATTCA
>CM032453.1:32143064-32151166 GCA_019049505.1 Pachyrhynchus sulphureomaculatus | reverse complement strand
CGTCCTTGTTTCACATATCCTATATTTTCATTATATAACTCTTTTATTGTTGTTATCATCCCTTCTTTTATCCCTACTGTTCTCAAGACATGCAAAAGTTTATTTCTCGGTACACTATCATATGCCTTCTTCAGATCTATAAAGGTCATATGTATTTCGTCATCTTTTTGGATCTTCTTTTCTATCAATTGTTGCAAAGTAAACAAGTTGTTTATTACACGACCGGCCCAGAGTAAATCCGCTTTGGTCTATTTTGTTATATTTTACCGTACAGTCTATTTTGTAATATTTTACCGTACAGTCTGCTCATAGTGCTTATAACGCATATACCTCTATAATTATTAGGATCTTTTCTATTTCCTTTCTTATAGATTAATGAAAGGTAATAACTTTTTTTTCCATTCGGTAAGTGTTCTTCCTTGTGATATACAATTATTAATTAAGCTAGTTATTGTTCTCCATATGGTTATACCTCCATTTTTAATCATTTCTGCAGAGATATCACCTGGTCCGGCCGCTCTTCCATTCTTCATCGTTTTTTAGATTTGCTTGTACTTCCTCCATGGTTATTTCGTCCCAGTCTTCCCTCTGTGTCTTCTGATTCATTGTCCACTATACTAAGGAATTCTTGTCTGTTTTCAGTTAGTAATATTTCGTAATAATTTTTCCATTCTTCCAGGGGTATTAAATTTACGGCCCTCTCTTTATTGTTCGTTTTCATATTTTTGATGGTTTGCCACACTTCTGTCGATTGTGCTCCTCCAATATACGTGTTAATCTGTGCACATTTTCGTTCCCAGTATTCATTTTTTTCTTTTTTTATTTTCTTACGTACCTCTCTATTTTTTTCTTTGTATTCTGCCCGGGTAGTTTCTGACTAGTATGTTAAATATTTTTGGTGTAATCTATTTTTTTCCTCTATTAGTTCGTTTAATTCTTCTGTTATGTAATATCTGCATGTTTTTTTTTTCCCACTTATACTCTCCTAAAGTTTCTTGTGCCATCTTGTGGATCACTTTTTTAATGCGTTCATAATCTTGCTCTATATCTTCGGTTGGTTCCAGTGTAAGTAATTCATTGTGTAATCTTCTTTGATAAAGCTCTTTAATACTTTCGTGTTGAAATAGCTAAGTTTTGTATCTTTTCATTTTTATTTCTATCTTGTCTTCGTCTGTGGGATAAGTTTGTAAATTTTTATTGTTTTTTGATGAAAAAGGGTACACTAATTTTTCTACTATAAAAAAACTGTGGCATGACAGAATGTTGAAGGTTTAGAAATTGAGACTAAGAGCTACGAAATATTAGTACGTGTATGTATTTGGTGCAATCAGTAATATCATGACTGGTGACCAACGGATAGGTACCGCAGATTAAATAATTTTATTATATTTCTTTATAATTAAACAAATATTTAGTTACTAAATATTTGTTTTAAACTTTTACTACTAGATTCTAGATTGAGCTAGATTTATTTATTGGATATTAGGCAGTTAATTTTTATTAGCGTTCCGTACAGAGCACGTATAAGATCACTTCGGTGTCTGTCCGTCTGCCACACCCGATTTTCTCCGAAACTATTTGACAAAGAAAGTTGAAATTTGTCACTAATATAGGAATTGATGGTCTCATTAGAGCCGTGAAGTTTTGAAAGTTAAATTTTGACTTAAGGGGTTAGTCATCGAGTGCACACTTTTCTTTGTATTATTTTTAAAAAATTACTAAAATTGCAGCCCCTCCTTATCTCGAAAAGTAATAAATTTTGCAGAAGTTCTGTAATATTCTCCACAGGGTGTAGATTGAACGAAAATTATCACTTTAATAATTTTTCTCATATAAAATAAAACAAAAATTTCAAGGTCATCAGTTTTCAACAAAGATCGGAACAAACTTTGTTGAAAACTCATTAGAGGTGTATCTTGTAAAGTCATTGCTCATTTTATACCTCCATAACAAAAATTTTTATTCTAAAAGCAATCAACATACGGAACACTAATTGCGTAAGTCCGACTTGCATTTGGCTGGTTATTATTTTAAAAGTAATCACTGCTAATTGCGCTTGACCAGTTAGTTAGTATAAAAAAGTTAAATTCGGCAATTATTCTAGAACTACGCATTGAAAGGGAAGTACTGGGAACATCACTACCGCCTAATAAATAATTTAAAAATAAGAAAGCGCAGATTTTCTATCTTATACGTTGACGTTCATAAATTTTCATATTATTTGTTACACACCTAACTAAATTAATGTAAAACATAAACACCTTTCATGCTATTACATTAACAAGGATATATCGCACTATAATTCTATATTTAAATATGGATTTATTGACATAATTCTAAAATTGGTATGCTTTTACAGCAAGGAGGTGCCAGCATGTTCTCGCTGTAGAAGCGGGATCGATACGATAATTTTCCTCAATGTTTAGTATTTTCCAAATGTGATATACCGGGTACAATAAGGTTGTTGACCATCAGTTTATTATTTTGCTTGCTAATTAAAAATACATTGGATTTTACCACGTTTAAGCAAGTGTGCGAAGTGTGGTTAGAAAATAATAGGATTATTGATGTAAAATTCTGTATTATCTTTTACTGGGGGAATTATATCACGTTTATTGCACACCCTTCCCCAATTCCTACATTGCTCCATGGTATTTTTCCACTGCTCAAAGCAATACTTGAGGTAATTTTCTGAAAGGCCCTTCTTAATTTTCGTCTCTTTTGCTTTTACTGCCCCTACGGTCTTAAATATAGTTTCTTTTAGAGGTGATTTGAGTTTTGATAATAATAAGTCACAGGGAACGAGATCAGTTAAATAAGGTTAATGTTTTAACACAGGAATTTCGAGTATGTTTAAAAACGTCTTGACAAACATTGCATTTTGGGCCGAAGCGCTCTCGTGAAGTTGAACGGTTATTTCACAAATAAAGGCGTTTTCTCTTTACCCGCTTACGATTTCCCGTAGAAGATTTTAAACTGTAGACTGGTATTTACCGGTACCTACCTTGATTCTGTCATTTCTTAATAACTTATATTTATAAGCATTTGTTATGTATGACATAACATATTTCTTTATTGAATGTGGCGATCAAAGATCATTAATTAATCAAAGACAAATTATATTTTAATTGTATAAAAACGATGTTATAACCAATTTTAGTGTGCAAAAAATAAAAGTAATAGCAATTTACAAGGTTAAATATATTAGTAAATAATTACTAACCAAATCAAAAAACACATAGTCAATTTTTTTATTAATAGTGGTAGGTTTCCTTCCTTACAGAAGCTCGCGCTTGTTACTCTAATGCATAAAAAAGACAATATTTGTAACCCCTGAAATTATCCTACGAGGGCTACTTTTTAAGTTTTTACAAAAACAATAAAAGAAAAAAATTATGGTACAAATCGTTTTATTATTTCTCAAAATATTCGCCTTTAAGGTTTGCATTCGTTCGAACCGATTCTCGAAACATTTTTTCCACTCTGAAGTTGGTACCTCAAAAACATTGTTTTGGAGGGATTCAGCAACTTCTTGAGGTGATGAAAATCGCTCTCCACGCATTCGGGAACAAAAAGAAGTCGTTAGGCGATAAATCAGGTGATTACGGGCAACGAGACATTTATTCAATGTTTTTCTCGGTCAATTGTTGATGTGTCGTGTGAGAGCTGGCATTGTCATGATAAAGAATGATGTGACGTTTTCGGTTGTTTTTTCTGATTTAATCGATGACTTCTGGCAAACCAATTGTTGTATACCATTCAGCATTACCTATTTTTCGTTCCTCTAAAGTAATGGTCACAACATGTCCAGTATAACCAAGGAAACAAACGAACTTCGAAGTGCTTTGCGAATGAACCACTTTTGTTGGATTCGGTTCATTTTGGAACACCCAAACAGTTGATTGTTGCTTAATTTCCGGCTCGTACGAATATATCCAAGGTGTCTCTTGTTACGTGTTGTATACGGATTTTGCAGGTCGTCCACCAATTGACACGTGTCTGTTTTTGAGTTTCGGTTAAATATCTTGAACGATTCAATATTATTAGCGATCACCAATATGGTTTTCGTAAACATAGATCAACAGGAGATCTTCTGACTTATGTAACATATGTTTGGAACAACGCAATTGAACACTTTGGAGAATCTCGAGCGGTTGCTCTTGACATATCCAGGGCATTCGACCGTGTTTGGCACGATGGACTGTTGGCTAAGTTGCGCTCTTATGGTATGTCTGAAAGGTTCTGTTTGTGGCTCTCATGTTTCCTCAGAGAGCGTTCTTTACGAGTGGCGGTAGACGGATTTCTTTCTAACACCCTCACTATCAACGCTGGTGTGCCCCAGGGCTCCATACTGTCTCCTACTCTCTTTCTCATTTACATTAACGATCTGCTGGAAAAGACCGGGAATCCAATCTATAGCTTTGCAGATGACAGTACGCTCGTCTCTTCATTCACCTTGAACGCTCGGACATCGGCTGCTCAGGCGAATATCCGCAGACAGCAGGAGGTCGTTCAACTTAACAAAGACCTGGAAGAAATTCTATCTTGGGGTGACAGTAACCAAGTGGAATTTAACGCTACAAAAACCCAGGCGGCAGTTTTTTCTAAAAAAGTTAACGTTGTTGAACCCGACATAGTTATGTCGGGGCACTCCATTCCCCTAGCATCGTCGCTCAATTTGTTGGGTGTTAGTTTGGGAGCAAATATGTCTTGGCATGAACATGTTGCAGGCATAGCAAGGAGAGAGCTTCTCAAAAGTTGGGAATATTATTTAGAACCAGAAAGCTTTACACCCCACAACAACTGTTAATTCTTTACAAAGCCCAAATTCGACCAACTATGGAATACTGCTCCCACGTTTGGGGCTCCGCTCCCAAACATACACTGCATTTGTTGGATTCTGTTCAGAGAAGAGCGGTCCGTCTGATTGGGGACCCGGAATTGACCGGCGGCCTTGATTCGCTGGAACATCGAAGAACGGTTGGCGACTTGAGTCTGTTCTACAAGTATTTTCATGGAAAGTGTTCGAAGGATGTAGCCCGCTTAATTCCTCCCAAAGCGGTGCATGTTAGAAATACACGTCGCGCTGGTGCTTCGCATCCGTATGAGGTTCAGCTTGTTACTCCGCGTACAACGCTTTTCAAGCAATCTTTTATATGGAGAACGTCATCCCTTTGGAATAATTTGCCCAGCGCTGTGTTTCCCACCGAGTACAATTTTACAGCGATTCAAGAACAACGTGAATCGCTTTTTCCGCACTCGTGCCGCTCCTGGAGCGCTTTAGGGACTTCCCTGCAGCACGTGTGCTAGACCAATAAAAAAAAAAAAAAAAAAAAAAATTATGCAGAATCCATCGGAAACAGATGTTTTACACAGCAAAATCGGTTGTACTGCAGTCTTCGATGTGCCTAAGGATGCCTCTATCTCACGGTAAATCACATCCCCATCCTCTTTAATCATGTTGCGCACAGCGTTGATATTTTTTGGAACAAAAACCGATTTTAGTCGACCTTCACGAAATTCATTGCTGACGAAACACGACGATGATTCATTACCAAAAGTTGAACGAAGCAATTCGGGACATTGTTGTTGAGTTAGACCTAAAACCGACGAAAATCTTCACGTGAAATTTCCATTTGTTTCCAGAACTGTTTTTTTTTAAACGCTCACTGTAAACAAACTACTCGGCCAATTTCTGAGCTGCCACTGTTTTAACAATAACAAATGTCAAATTTTACAGTAATAGTAATGTCACATCTCAAGAACGCCATCAAAGTTAAATATCCATTCTAAAGTATTTCAGAGAAGTGTATTATGGAGGGACGCTTATCTTCGTTTTCTGTTCACTGCACTGATTCTTGTCGAGGTTTGAAATCATTCTGGTAAATTCATATAATCCGTCGGTTTTTTAGTGTTCCGCATCAAAAGTGTAAAACAGAACACTTATGGAATCACTTCAGTGTCTGTCTGTCTGTCCCATCCGATTTTCTCCGAAACTATGTGACGTAGAAAGTTGAAATTTGTCACAAATATAGGAATTGATGGCCTACTCACAGCCGTGTAGTTTTGAAAGTTATATTTTGACTTAAGGGGTTAGTTTTGGGACGTAAAGTCGGAAGTGAAGAATTTTTTTTTCAAGGTCATCGAACGGGGTGTCAAATGAACGCTTGTAAAAACACGAGTTGAAAAGTCATGCTAGCCTTATTCGCTTGGTGATTTCTGCATGCTGGCTCTCCTTTCCGCTCTTAATACTGTGACCTAAATAAGTATACTCGTCTATGCGTTCTATGGAGTTATTTCCTATCTGTATATTGGTACTTTCAGGCGTATCAGTTTAGCTTTTTTAAAATTCATTTAAAATACCTACCTTTGCAGAGTCCACGTTCATCTGGTTTAACATTTCCTGTAGCTTATTGGTGTTGTTAGCTATTACGACTATGTCGGCTTCAAACCTAAGATGACTCAGTCTAGTACTGTTGATATTGATGCTCTTCTCATCCCAATTTAACTCCTTAAAGACGTCTTCAAGGGCCATCGTAAACAGTTTAGGTGAGAGAGTATCTCCTTGTCGCACTTCTGTTTTTAATGGTCTGTTGTTAGTGACAGTAGTTTCGTCAGCTTTATATATATATATATATATATATATATATATATATATATATATATATATATATATATATATAAATAAATAGAGAGAGCAAAAGTTGCCGTATCTAACAAAATCCTAAGATATGAAAATAGTTGGGGAACTCGGCAAACGGGGGCAACAACAGATGTTGACACTATATTCATTTAGCCAATATTTCGATCCTAGGTTGGGACCTTCATCGGGGCACAAAATGCAGTGTGCGAATTAATCTAACAAGAGTGACCATAAATAACAATTGTCACAACAAAAACCAACACTGAAATAAAACAGCTACTATTCACTAACATACCTTGGTCATTCCTCTTTTCAGATCACAGGTGGTTAATTAATTTTGATTTTTCAGCATCCAAGGTTTCTAATGGCATCCTTGCTGTAAATGCCATATTTTTAAATTAATATGTTAGTGAATAGTGGCTGTTTTATTTCAGTGTTGGTCTTTGTTGTGACAATTGTTATTTATGGTCACTCTTGTTAGATTAATTCGCACACTGCATTTTGTCCCCTGATTAAGGTCCCAACCTAGGACCGAAATATTGGCTAAATGAATATAGTGTGAACATCTGTTATTGCCCCTTTGCCGAGTTCCCCAACTATTTTCATATCTTATATATATATATATATATATATATATATTATATATATATATATATATATATATATATATATATGCTTCTTTATAGATGTTATCTATTATTTTATATTTCTGGAATCTATAGTATTCTTGCCTTCGCCACTCTGATAATATATATTTAAAATTCAGGTGAAAAAATGAAATTCTATTAAAAAAAAGTAATTATATTTATATATAAAATACATTATTTGAATTATGAATACAATTGTTTATAGCAAATACTGATTTGTTAATAATAGATTAATTACAGCAAGTAATTAGTTTCTAATAATATTCTACTGTATTTTTTATTACAGACAAGTGTAAATAGACCTTACTTTATGAATTATTTATTGTTTTAATCGCTCTTTAATTTGTATGAAAATATATGACGGAAATTAAATTCAATAAGGTGTAATCTTTTGCAAAATCCTAATTCTCGACATAGCAATCATTTTTTGATTTAAACAATGATTCATTTATTTATATTTTACAAATACCTAGAACCTTATCAGATAAGCAAACATCTGGCATTATCAGGTGATTAAATTCAAGGTGTCTCAAGTTTGATTTTAAAATATTTATAGTAAAAAAATGAATCCATGAATCCCTTGAAGGCATAAACAGTTAACGGGGTCCAGCAACTGATCAATCGGGTCGTAACAGCCAGCGAAAGATTTGGATTAACTTTGAATGTAAGAAAAACCAAGTGGATGGTAATAACAAAGAAAAATCTACCACCAGATTCCCTCTAAATCAGGGACACCGCAGAACAGGTCTCCACATTTAAAGATTTGGGAAGCAATATAAATGATATGTGGGACCCAAGAAAGGAAATATATT
>CM032453.1:32035564-32138064 GCA_019049505.1 Pachyrhynchus sulphureomaculatus | reverse complement strand
GAGCCGCTTCACGTCGTGATTTTCGCCCAGCAAAGGTTTCTTCAATGTGCTTTGAAATTTAACATTATGAGCAAAAGGAGGTTGTCGAATGGTCTCATGGGACACATTCAAATCAGATTTTCTTAATTTTGTCGCCCTTTAACGTAGCGTCAATTTCGGACCCGATGAAAACGAAGACGCGATTCGTTTGGGGTTGTTTTCGACGGTCTGGTACGGTGTCATTGGCAAAGATAAATGGTAGAATGGATGCTCAAATGGATCTTGAGATATGGGAAAATAATTTGATTCTTTATGAAGAAGATTTGCCACTGTCATGGATTTTTCAACAAGATAATGACCCAAAACACACATCTCGCTTGGGCAAGATTTGGTTTTCTGAACAAAGGATTCGGGTGATGAGGTAGCTTTCACTATCATCTGATTTGAACCCGATAGAGAAACTTTGGCACTATCTGGATAAACAAATTAGGAAAAGAAATATATAAAAACCGTGACGAATTTTGAATCGCATTAAAATAAGAATGGGAAAAAATACCACCCGATTTTTGTGCTAGGCTTATTGACTCTATGGGCAAAAGATGTCAAGCAGTGATTGAAGCAAAAGAATATCTCACTAAATATTAAATATTTTCGACATCTTAGTCGCCTTAGTGGAATTTTTATTTAATAACAAAAATGTTTCCATACTTTTGTTTGTGCATAATTTTGTTATGTTAAAAACTAAGCATATCTCTAATAAACAATAACTGTTTTAGTCTTCAAAATGTTTTTTTAGCATGTACACGATTAATAAATAAATATTGTAATTGTAAACCGTTTAAATGTTAAGACTTGAGATGGGAATTTAAATCTTTCCATACTTTTATTCGCCACTGTATATATATATATATATATATATATATATATATATATATATATATATATATATATATATATATGTACATACATACACATATTATCGCGAAAACATCTTGAAGTGATCAACGCTTGGAAAAAGATGGATGAGGTTCCATTGAAACATCAGCGAAAGTTTCCATCAAGGGACTTTAAGCTACCACGAGATACCCGAAAAACCACTACTACATATATATATATATATATATATATATATATATATATATATATATATATATATATATATATATACGAGGCTGGTTTGAAAAGTCCGTGCAAAAATAAAAACTACTTATGTGTTTGGGGTAAACCTTTTTTATTTTTTCGACATAGTCTCCTTTTAGGCTTATACACTTCGTCCAACGATGTTCTAGTTTGTTGATCCCTTCCGAATAATAGGATTTGTCCAAGTCTGCAAAATATCCATTAGTGTCTGCAATCACCTCCTCGTTTGAATAAAATCTTTGTCCCGCCAGCCATTTCTTCAAATTGGGGAACAAATAGTAGTCCGAGGGAGCCAATTCTGGAGAATAGGGGGGGGATCTGAAACGAGTTGGAATCCTATTTCCATTAATTTTGCGACCACAACTGCTGAGGTGTGTGCTGGTGCGTTGTCGTGATGGAAAAGGACTTTCTTGTGGGCCAATTGCGGGCGTTTTTCTTGCAGCTCGGTTTTCAAACGGTCCAATAACGATGAATAATATTCACCTGTAATAGTTTTGCCCTTTTCCAGATAGTCGATGAGGATTATCCCTTGCGAATCCCAAAAGACAGTCGCCATAACCTTTCCGGCCGAAGGAACGGTCTTCGCCTTTTTTGGTGCAGATTCCTCCTTGGTAACCCATTGTTTAGATTGTTGTTTGGTCTCAGGAGTATAGTAATGTATCCATGTTTCATCCACAGTGACGAAACGATGCTTAAAGTCCTCCGGATTCTTCTGGAACAGCTGCAAACCATCCTTGCAACACTTCACACGATTCCGTTTTTGGTCAAGCGATCCACACCCCCCCCCATTACTGAGCAATCGCGGCACCCATCTTGCGGATAGCTTTCTCATGTCCAAATGTTTATGCAAAATATTATGTACCCGTTCAGTCGAGATGCCCACAGCACTAACAATCTCACGCACCTTAACTCTTCTGTCATCCATCACCATATCATGGATTTGATCAATGATTTCTGGAGTCGTAACCTCCACAGGCCGTCCAGAACGTTCAGCGTCACTTGTGCCCATATGGCTAGTCCGAAAATTTTGAAACCACTTATAAACTGTTCTAATCGAAGGTGCAGAGTCACCATAATGTTTATCAAGCTTCTCTTTAGTCTCCTGAGGCGTTTTGCCTTTCATAAAGTAATGTTTAATCACCACACGAAATTCTTTTTCGTCCATTTCTTGAAAATCACTCGACTTCCTTGATTCACACGAATGCCAAACACAAAGAAATAGACCAATATGGCTGAAACTTGGTGTGCGTTCATTCAAGAGATGCTACCAACTAAACATGACCTCGATACGCGCCGGTGGTGCCATCTCTCGGACTTTGCACGGACTTTTCAAACCAGCCTCGTATATATATATATATATATATATATATATATATATATATATATATATATATATATACATACAGTGTATATATATATATATATATATATATATATATATATATATATATATATATATACATACAGTGTATATATATATATATATATATATATATATATATATATATATATACATACAGTGTATATATATATATATATATATATATATATATATATATATATATATATATATATATATATATATACATACAGTGGCGTGTAAAAGTTTCGGGCCAGTGACATTTCGTACTCTAATTTATTTAAAAGATCGTCCGCGTAGTGGAAGACCAAGAAAAACGTCTAAAAAGGTAGATCGTATCATTAAACGCAAATCAACTGCGGATGTCAAGAAAACTGCTGCCGAAATTGCACGCGAGCTAAAGGATGAAAACCTAGTTAATGTTAGTCGTAGTACTGTGACATGAAGACTACATGATGTGGGACTTTTTGGCCGTATAGGTATTAAAAAACCATTAATCAGTAAAAAGAATAAGAAGGCCCGATTACAATTTACCAAAGATCACCTAAATTGGACGATCAAAGATTGGAAAAAATTAGCTTTCTCAGATGAATCTAAATTTAATCTTTTTGGAAGCGATGGTAGACAACATGTACGACGTCCTATTGGTTCGAGAAATGATGTTCGGTACCAAATTCCTACTGTAAAACACGGTGGAGGAAGTGTGATAGTTTGGGAAATTTTCTCTGCCCAAGGAGTCGGTCCATTGATCGAGATCAACGTAAATATGAACGCTGATATTTACAAGGACAGTTTTAGAAAACAATTTGTTATCATATGCTGAAGAAAGATTGCCGCAGAATTGGATATTTCATCAGGATAATGACCCCAAACATATATCCAAGTTGTTAAAACAGTGGTTTTCTGCTTCAAATGCGAGAGTTTTAAGCTGGGCATCTCAATCACCGGACATGAACCCAATAGAACACTTATGGGAAACGCTAGATCGTCAAGTTCGAAAGCGTACATATTCAAATAAAGTCGCATTATTCAAATCATTGAAGGAAGAATGGGATAAAATTTCACCTGCTTGTATTAATCGATTAATTGAGTCAATGCCACATTGTTGTGCTGCTGTTATCGCTGCAAAGGGTATGGCTACAAAATATTAACATAAAAATATAATTTAAGTCTATTATAGAGCATATGGACTAATAATTTTTCTCGTAGTACAAAGTGGCCGGAAACTTTTGCACATATAAATATAAGAATAATAATAATAAATATATTCACAAACATAAATAATATTCTTTTACTATACTATTTTGTTTCCTATATCTCATACTTACATCTCATACTCACATGTCATAATGATTAAAAATCATTAGTCGTTTTTTTTTAATAAATTAGAGTACGAAATGTCATTGGCCGGAAACTTTTGCACGCCACTGTATGTACTTTCTATCCTTTTAGGTAATAAAAATTTACTATTCAAAATCTCATTGAAAAAAAAAATTCTGAAAAATGATTTTTCTTATAAATTTATTTTCTCTCGAAGCTCACTCCTGAGCTTTTAGTTTAAAAAAAACTTTAAAATATTATGCATTTTATTCAGTCGGTCAAGTAAGAACATGTTACATATCATTTGTCGGTAATTTTTTTTTTTAAGGTTATTGTTGGTACCCCTGCAAACAATGCTTTGTGGAGATGCATTTCTAATCTTATATATTTATGCTTAAATAGTACATTATCGCACATGAGTGCTGCATACGCCTCGCTCTTCGAGGTTGTTCCTATGTAATCATCCGAAATGTCCCAAACGGACGCCTACAGCAGCTGCTAAGTATATGAGGAAGTCAAGGGCATTCATTAACAAGTGACTGAAACGATACTCTCAGTCTAAAAATGTTTGATGATTTACCAGAACGTAGTTCGAAAGGAAAAGGGTCAGACAAGGTCGAAAAAACGATTATTAACATATTTTCCCGAAATCCTCTATTAACTTTGCGCAATGGGGTTCAAAAACTAAAGCAGGAAGGTTTGAATATATCGTATGAAACGATTCGCACTCATCTCCAGACTAACGTTTTGAAGTGGCAAAATATAATCAAGAAACTATTGCTGAGCGAACAACACAAACAGAAACGACTCGCGTGGGCAGAGGAAAACATAGATCGAGACTGGAGCAATGTAATTTTGTTCGATGAAGCTTCAGTCTGAGATTATGTTATCACCCCATGAGCCTAGTCAGTTTCCAGTAGTCGATTAGTTCAGCTCACCGTGAAACACCCTATGAAGATCCATGTTTAGGGATGTATTTCGTAAAAAGGTTTTGAGAGACTCCATTTTTAGCTACAATTTGAACGCTAAAAAAATGCTCCAGACTTACAAGAAGGCTTTAATACCGACTGCCCAACGGTGGTTTATCGATAAATATGGGGAGTGAAAAGGGGAATCCGGTATCGTCTCACTAGAATGGCCAATCCAGTCGCCGATGCAAAGCCAATCTAGAACGTGTGGTTATACATTAAACAGAAGCCTCCTAGTAAAAAGATGTACACAGTGAAGCAGCTTTCATGGCAAATTCGGGCAATTTGGAAATCTTTATCTCAAGAATACGCAGAAAGTCTCGTCAAAAGGATAGCTCGAAGATGCCAAGCGATCATCGATGCTCATGGAGATCCTTTACTATCAAATGATGTAAAAAAACTTTTAAATAAATACATTTTTCAATGAACTTTGCGCGACGCATTCTTACTTGACTGAGGTCTCCTAGAAATGTATAAAATATACCATTTTTTTTTTAGCTTTTGTAATCTACAACTTCTTGTCGCTATGTTATGAATACCTTGGAGGTGAAGGTAATATCATGTCGGAAATCAGAGGCAAGCCGATTAGGTCCAGTTGCTTATATGGAACATGTTGCCTTCAAGGAAAAACGTATACCATTGGGTTCCTAAGATTCTGCAAACAGGCTACGTTACAGTTTTGCTTGGTCAAGCCGCTTATGGCTTTTATTATTATATTTTTGCAAGCTTTTGGCCATTATCATGATGGTGATTGGAGGTAAGTCACAGTAGGATATACCGCAAACGCTATAAGGGTAGTATAACGCTATAAGTGTAGTGTCACAGTGAACATAAAACACAGTAGCGGCAGTCCGACTCGGCACCTTTGATCTCAAAGGGTTCGAGTTTGTAATAATCACATGACCTGTCGCCATATTGCTGATATGATGCCCGCGAGTTTTTGAAATATTCAAATTCTTTCTTTCAAGAAAAATCCTATTCTTTGTTATCGATCTACCCTCGTAGTACCTTAATGTAACATCATTCGTTCGAAAACTTTCTCAGAAGTTACGACTTTATCTATAACAATTAAAATTATCGGTTGTTTATTGTTATCAGTGGAATGAATTATGTTATCTTAATTTAATTGGCCACAATCAGGCACGCCGAAATGTAAATTTTTTTATCGCGACTAATAAAAATTATTGGCGGAACATTCCTTTTCCTGATAAGAAAACACAACGAAAGTTTTCCATATTAAAGTGTTTTCATAATTTAATAAAGTAAAAAACAATTATATGATTATACTGATTTTGAGCCTATTCTAAAGAAACAAGGGCTATATATATACATATTAAAACAATTTTGTCATGTAAATTCTGCTGTAAAATAGTAACATCGAAGGACTATACCGAAAAGAATTCGTAAAACTCCTGATTTAAAGTCAATTTTTATTCTTTAGCAACTTAATAAGTAAACGGAAATTTTATAACTATATTTGATATAACATAATTGGTCCACTCTTTGAATAGATTCTTTCACGAGATTTGGGATACCCCCATCCTTTTATTTTTGAAATTATATACATTTTCGACCTTCTCATTGCTTGTTTTTAATTTCCTTTTAATTAAGATCTTACAATTGGTCGACACCGAGAAACATTTGGTGGATTTGTAGAGACACAAAATCTCCATGATTTTCCGTTAACAAGTTTACCAGTGTTACTTGGACGTAATGAGCTGAAGCTAAATCAGGCCAAAACAATGTCAATCTATCATGTCTTCCTAAAAAGAGCAGCAGACTACTTGCATACGCCCTTCTATGTACACCTCGCTACAAATTGTACCCATCGTTACAAAAAAACTGCTTCGCATTCCCGATTGGCACACTACACAAGATGTTTAGTTCCAAATTTTTCTGTGATAGTGGAGGTTTTCGATGCGGGCAGAGAAAATTTCGCCTTTAAATTTCGTATCGGATAACTCTGAAACTTTAGCCTTGACATATGTTTTGTCGTTCAAAACCATGCGCTGACATCGTTCAATTACGTGTGATAGTATTCACTTCTTCAGATGAATCTTCTTCCGTGAGGACTATTTTTTGCAACGGTACAGCGTTTCCAGGTAGTTGTTAAAGTTCGTAGATAAATTACTAGCGTCTTGTTTTGCGCACATTTGAATTTTAGGAATTACAATACCGTCAGAAAGTATTTGCCCACCTAGAAATTTCAATTTAACTGCCAAAATTTAATACCTAATTAAACCCTTTTATTATATTAGGTTAATTTAATTGTTCTTAACAAGTGTCCATCATAAAATTGTTTAGATAAGCCTTTTTGGTGAAATCACAAATTAAAGACCAATTAGAACAAATTTCCAAGTTTTGCATGATAATCGTTTTGAGGCGATTTCTGAGAATTCCAGTTGAAGTAAGAACTCATTTCAAGTTTCTAGGGATTATGGAAATTCCTAGTGACATTTTATGATAAAAACTATGCTATAAATACCATTGCCCTTTTGGAAATTAACCACTCTCAAACAGTACTTTGTCATTGATACAGACTCAATTGTTTTGTGAAAATGCCAAAAACGAAAGAGGTTTCCATTGAAAATCGGGTTCTGATAATTACGAAACATCAAATTGGTCACTTGAGTCGACAAATTGGTTGGAATTCCAACCAAAAACGTTCAAGAAGGCCTCGAAAAAACGACTGCCGCTGAACACAGAGCAATAACAATGTCTAGCAAACGCAATTGCCGCCTAATCGCACCAGAAATAACGGGTCAAGTAAACCTGGAGCGGTCCATCCCCATCAGTGTGACAACCGTCAAGAACAGGTTAGCAGAATGTGGACTACACGGGAGAGTTGCAGTGAGGAAACCACTTCTTAGGCAAGTGAATAAACGTAAACGATTAGAATGGGCCCGAGAACATGAAAATTGGACATCAGAACAATGGAATTCCGTCCTTTTGGAGCGACGAATCTAAATTTGAGATTTTCGGTTCCAGTCGACGAGTTTAGGTGCGGTGGAGAGAGGATGTTGGAAACCTGTCAGTTGCCTACAGTAAAACCTGGTGGAGGTTCAGTAATAGTTTGAGGTTGTTTTTGGCAACGGTAAAGTTGGAAAAATCTGTAGGATAGAAGGAATCATGCGAAAAGAACAGTATCAAGAAATTTTGCAAACTCAAATGCTTCCTTCTGGAAGAGATATTTTTCAGGGGAAATTTATTTTTCGGCATGACAACGACCCTAAACATTCTGCTAAGCAAATTAGAGAACTTTTGGACCAATGGAAATCCGATGACGTCCTGAAAGTAATGACTCCACAATCACCCGACTTGAACCCCATCGAATTGCTGTGGGACCATTTAGTCAGATGTGTTCGAAAACTCAATCCAACATCAGAAAATCACTTGTGGGAACTTTTACGAGCAGAATGAGTTAATATAACAGAACAAACTCTAAAGAAACTACTGGACAGAATGCCTAAACTCTGTAAAGGTGTAATTAAAAACAAAGGAGGTCACACAGATGAGAAAATCCTGGAAAATTGTTAATGTTTTTCTGATTTTCTAGACTGTAAATAATGTGAAAATAAATAATAATTCATTAAAATTAAAAAAAGTATATATTATGTGGGTTTTTGTTGTCTTGGGACTGAAATAACTAGGTGGGCAAATACTTTCTTACGGTAGTGTATATGCGGTACAATCTTTATTTACATTTTCTCAGGAGAAAGGGAGTTAATAATGTAGAGTAAGATACAGATTTTGTTCAAATCCAGTTAGAACATTTAACTTTAATTTTTAGATCCTTTCCATCTTAACTAAACAATTTTCTTTTACAGCCCTAATGGAGGTTATATCTACATCACAATAATCTACAATATATCCGTTTCTCTTGCCCTGTATGGTCTCTTTCTGTTTTACTTTGCTACCCGTGACCTTTTGACGCCATTTGAGCCTGTGCTAAAATTCTGCACTGTTAAGTCTGTGATCTTTTTGTCATTTTGGCAAGGTAAGTTAGGTTCAAGTAAAATTGCTTAGTTTTCTTTATTTTTATAACAATTTAGCGTTTCTCTGCTCTTATACATACTTGCTTTAAGGATTCAATTACTAAGTATCGTAAGCAATACTAAGATAAAAATAGATAAAGGGTCATTCATTAGTCTTGAGATTAATTTTAGGCGTTTGGGTAAATGCTGAACGATTGATAGATAGCAATATTGTTTACGCTGAAGGTGTAACTCTGATTTCAGAATTATTCGCATTGGAAATGTAATATAAGCTGGACTTACTTCCTTGTCTGGACAACTGTCCACGAAGCAAATTCTTGAAGCGTTTGAAGATGAGCCAATATCTCACGCCACCATATTTCGTGTTTTGCGTGAACCAGAAAAAAAAGCCGGTCGGCTATCAGTTCTTAGCAGACGAACAACAAAAAATCTTCTGTCAAGCGCAAAAGACAAAGAAAGTTGTTGAGAAAATACAGTATTTCGCAATCAACTGTGTGAAGACAAATAATGTGCAAGTTCGAAAACGTAAAAAGGCACCGAAATACACCGCAAGACAGCTCGAAAAAAGTACCAAAATGCTGCCATGTTAAGCATTTCACGCATGGGAAATTCATCGTTACGGATGATGAAAAATACTTATATATTTAGGATAGAAAATCACCACAACTGAAGACCACATGATTGAGTAGATTTCTCTAAGAAATAAAATGTCTTGGATGTCCTTTGGCAATTTAGATGACGGTCTTATGGAGCTGAGATCAATACTTTACATACTTTACAATTCTCTCAGTGAAAATGATTCTTTCTACTACACTGACGATTATGAAGCAGCACCAGGCGACGTCAAATACACCGGCAAAATGAAATTTGAACCAAAAGTGTTGATGTAGATTACTATTTTATCGAAAGGTATTCAGCTCCGTATTGCCAACCAAGCAGTGCTGCCAGTCAATTCTGACGTGTATACCAATAAATGCTTGACTAAATTGAAGCAGTTTATCAGAGAAAAACATGCGCGCGACAAAATAATTTTCTGGCCAGACATTGCACGTTATCATTAGGTAAAAAAAAAACCACAAGAATGACTCAAAAGTCAAAAAATTGAATTTGTATCGCAAAATGACAATGCACCAAATGTTCCACAGGTCCGACGAATTCAAAGATTTTCACGGGCAAAGATTTGGGCAATACTTTCACATAAAGTGTATGAAGATGGTTGGGAAGCACAAAACCACCGGCACTTGATTGGCAGAATAAAGAGGAGGTTGAAAGAAATCGACGTTTCGATCGTCCAATGCCTGATGGATGGCGTTCCAAAAAAGATGCTTAAAATCAAAGATAATGCTCCATTCCTTGCAATGTAAACGTGCTATTTGATAGATTTTGAATAAATTTATACGATATAAAGAACTGCATTTGAAATATTTTTCCTGGTTTCACTTATACACGCGCCTAAAAATAGTCTCAAGACTAATGGATCACCCTTTATATATATTAAATTTTTGTGATATTTACACAGGTACACGATATATAATAATAAAATAACATAACATATATATATATATATATATATATATATATATATATATATATATATATATATATATATATATATATATATATAAATATAAATAAATAAATAATAATATAACGCTTAACAGCCAACCTCTAGAAAAGGTCGAACATAATACATATTTAGGATAGAAAATCACCACAACTAAAGACCTCATGATTGAGTAAATTTCTCTGAGAAATAAAATGTCATGGATGTCGTTTGGCAATTTAAATGACAGTCTTATGGAGCTGAGACACGGAGTCTTATAAAAAGGTATGCTTAAAGATTAACCAGAGGTCAGCGAACTCACGAACGGAGATTGTTGGGTATTAAATTAACTGACCGAAAACGCAATGAATGAATACGACAAAACTAAGGTCGTGGTCATATTAGCAAGGGTGACGATCGAATCAGAGCATCGTCAGTAATCATAGTTTCCCGTTTTGATGATGGGAACTGCTGAAAAATTGGTGTTGTTTTTTTTTTGTTCAAAGATTGTTTTTCATTGATGAACAAACGAAATTAATTAACAAAGATTAGGAAGTGTTAATAGAAGACCTCACTTTCAAAAGTTTTGTTTTTTAGGTGTTGGTTTAGCCATCTTAGAAAAGGCCGACATTATTTCACCGTACATTGACAGCAGCGGCACGCGCACCTCCGCAGGTACTGTGTCCGCCGGTTACCAAAACTTTTTGATCTGCATTGAAATGTTCTTCGCTGCTATTGCGCTCCGCTACGCGTTCCCACATAGGGTGTACGTTTTCAGGGCTGCGTTACGGATTCTAGAGGAAGATCCGTTACTATGCAGAGTATTTCTAGTAGCCTTAAGGTAAGTCTACATTCTTATTGTATATATATTTATATCTGCTTTGTGTGTACAAGTTCTTAGGTCAAATGCTGAATTACGTTGATACTAGAGAAATAGAAAAAAAGCAGAAACATAAACTGACAGATTCTGCAATCCAGTTTAATTCACAAAGTTGAGTGTTGGAAACTGTGACGTAATTATAGATTTATTTTCACATTATATTATAGATTTATTTTCACATTACACAAGTGATTTTCTGATGTTGAATTGAGTTTTCGAACACACCTGTCCAAATGGTCCCACAGTAATTCGATGGGGTTCACGTGGGGTAATTTTGGAAGCCAAGTCATCACTTCCAGGACGTCATCGGAATTCCATTGGTCCAAAAGTTTGTTTAGCAGAATGTTTAGGGTCGTTGTCACGCTGAAAAATAAATTTCCCCTGAAAAATATTTCTTCCAGAAGGAAGCATTTGGGTTAGCAAAATTTCTTGATACTGTTGTTTTCTGTTCTTTTCACATGATTCCTTCTATTCTAAAGATTTTTCCAACTTTACCGTTGCCAAAACATCCCCAAACTATTACTGAATCTCCACCATGTTTTACTGTAGGCAGGTTTCCAACACGCTCTCTCCAGCTGACCGCCGCACGTAAACTCGTCGATTTGAACCGAAAATTTTGAATTTAGATTCGTCGCTCCAAAGGACGGAATTCCATTGTTCTGATGTTCAATTTTCATGTTCTCGGGCCCATTCTAATCGTTTACGTTTATTCACTTGCCTAAGAAATGGTTTCCTCTCTGCAACTCTCTCGTGTAGTCCACCTTTTTCTAACCTGTTCTTCACGGTTGACACACTGATGGGGATAGGTCGCTGCAGGTTTACTTGAGCCGTAATTTCTGGCGCGGTTAGGCGGCGATTACGTCTGCTGTAGATTGTTATAGCTCTATTTTCAGCGGGAGTTGTTTTTTGAGGTCTTCCTGAACGTTTTTGGTTGAGAATCCATGTCCCGCAGAAATTTTTTTTACGATGTAGTCTACCGTTTTGATATCTCGCAATTATCAGAGCCCGATTTTCAACGGAAACTTCTTTCGTTTTTGGCATTTTCACAAAACAATTGAGCCTGTATCAATGACAAAGTACTGTTTGCGAATGGTTAATTTCCAAAAGGACAATGGTATTTATAGCATAGTTTTTATCATAAAATGTAACTAGGAAACTTGAAATGAGTTCTTACTTCAACTGGAATTCTCAGAAATCGCCTCAAAACGATTAACATGCAAAACATTTGTTCTAATTGGTTTTTAATTTGTGATTTCATCAAAAAGGCTTGTCTAAACAGTTTTATGATGGACACTTATTAAGAAAAATTAAATTTACCTAATATAATAAAAAGGTTTAATTAAGTATTAAATTTTGGCAGTTACATTGAAATTTCTAGGTGGGCATATACTTTCTGACGGTAGTGTATATAAGTAATTTATTATCTTTTCCAGGAAACGATGAATCCTAAAGATATTATGACAGACGCCATTCACAATTTCCATCCCCAATACCAACAGTATACACAGTACAGTTCAGGTAAGATAGTTCTTGAAATATATTTGTACTTTTGTTTATATTTTTGCACGTAATGTAAATGTTGCACGGTTGTTGTCTAAATTACAGCTAGATTTATCTTTCATGATTTATGGTACAATCAACACAAAAGAAAGGTAGGCTGTCCTCAGTAAGTTTGCATTAAAAGAATGGGATGCCCAAGACAATAAACAGTACTGGACATGTTTCGCTCTATTCACACGTGTTCAGATAGTTATGGGCGAAGGTTAAGCAGCCATATCGTAAAAGATATCAGTAATCAACGGACATTAGAGCCACCGAACGTGAAACAGCCGAAATTATTAGTCTCAGATAATGTACTTGTACATATTGTTATATTCCGTAATTAATGAGAAAACTGACCCCAAAAATGTATAGTTTTTGAACATGTACGCCAATGATTGGAATAAATATGTCAAAATAAATGTTATATTGTGTTATGACCATTTTTAACCTTTTCACTTTGAAAAAATCATCTGGAAAAGGTAGAAAGAGGCTTTCGTCTGGCTTCAGTGATAGTTTGGTGATGAGTATCTGCCGAAGCAAAAAGCATTAGAATTTAAATGTTTTAAAAGAAATTCACTAACCGAAAATGACATAAAAGCACTTTTCTAACTAAAACTGAAATTTTACTTAACACCTACAATCGCCACATTTCCGTTAAAAAAAATTGTTTAATTTTTGTTACAGTTTCTTTAACGACACGACACGATAGTAAAGATATCCAGGATATAGTGTTTTGTCACTGACTGCTTATATCCAAAAATAGATTCAAAATTTTGAGAAATACTCGTCAAGGTCTAAAATCTAGAAAACAGAAATTAAAAACAATTTTCACGAGAAATAAGTATTACAAAGCTCACCGTCTACTTTTAAATTTATAAAATGGTAAAATAGCTATTAAAAACCACAAAAAAATTAAATTTCCAAAGAAAACATTGCAAATAGCCTCAAAATTTAGGAAACTGTCAGCACCCCTGAACTATTAAGAGCCCGGTAGTGTCTACAGTTACGCTGTACGGGCGTTAATATCTTCAGATGTTATTTGCTAAACAAAAATTAAGCCCATTTTAAATATTCGTTAAAAAAAAATTGAACATTTGGCAACAGTGTTTTAGACTCCGCTAAGGTATTAATAGTAGTAGTATAGTCCGACGGTGAATGCACTGACGATTGTCACCTTCTTCCGTAACTATAGTTGACGAGCTTCAATTGGACCGAAATATGTTATGAACGAGTTTGGTGATTGATAGAGGGCACGCTCGGATTTTATCCACTGTCTTCGACTTCCCGTGCGTTTAATGCAAGCATAAAATTTGTCAACAAGCTTCATCTGCTGTACCAGTATTTAATTTAATACAATTTATTTCCATATAATAAAGACCTTTTATTAATTTTAAAAAAAACAGATATACTGATTTTTTATTTAGATTATGTTTTGACATTTTATTAGCTCTAAAAGCAGTACGATTTTTTATCATTTAATCATTTTTAACTCTTTACGAGGTCTGCCTAAGTTTGGTTAACATATATAGTATAACAACTTCCTTTTATTATTGATTTCTTCGGAAATATTAAAAATATTACCGTTCAGCAGGAACATACAAGGCAGTTTGCTTTAAGAAGCATCGCTGAGTTCGTCAGTTTGAAAATTACAATTTCGGGTAATGTTCATTTATTTTCCATTTGACTAAATATTTAAATTCTCTTTACGAACTCCCTAACATCTATTTCCCTTATATACAAGATGTTATAAAAACCGCTTAATACTTTAAAATTGGAATATTATTCATCTGTAACAAAATTAATTGTAAAAAAATATTAATAAATATCACTCCTCTGTAATAATACATAAAACGAACTGAAAGGATGAAAGATAATTTAATACAAAATCATCGCGCCACTGTCTGAATGACTGTCAATTCAAAACTACTGAGCTATATATAAAGGGTCTATCCAGAAAGTAATGTCACCGATTTTATTGTGAAGCGACTGTACATCTCAGCGCGCTCTACCTGCCGGAAATCGGTGGCGGAGGAAGTCAGCTACCGAGCAAGTGCTTTTTCAGTTGTCTCCGAACTCTCTGTTTCGTCTGTTGTACAAGTCGGATACATCGCTCACTGGAACAAAAATACGCGATAAAGTTTTGTGTGTAACTGGGCAAGTCGGCAGTAGAAACTTTTCCACTAGTTCAGCAGGCCTTCGGGGATGAGTGTTTATCACAAAGGCAAGTCTCTAGATGACACAAGGCCCTTTTACGAGGCGAATAAGCAAATCAAAGATCAAGACCACGCTCATTGTGTTTTTTGACATCAGGAGGATCGTCCACCATGAGTTTGTTGTACTTTTCGGGACAACCATTAATTCGAAATTTTACCTAGAAGTGCTCAAGAAACTGAGAACAAGGATCTGGCGGGTCAGGCCAGACATCAGCAGCGATTGGAAAGCAGCTTGTACAACGGCTTTAAAGCAATTCCTGAACAGGCCTTCGCAGCTTTGAAATCGCGGTGGCAAAAATGTATCGACGCAGGAGGAGACTATTTTGAAGAATTTTAATGTGTTATACCTATCCGGTCAATATATATTTTTTTAATTGACTTGGTGACATTACTTTCCGGACAGACCATGTATCTTAGCAATGCAGTCTGCTGCCTGTTCAAAATACAAGATCAAAATAATAAACAGGATATTTCTCTTTTATATAATTTTATTTGAATGGCGAAAACAAGAAAAAAAGGCCGCATTTAGTGTTGTTTTACCGAGATAATACACCAGCTCACAACTTCATAAAATTGATGGTGAATTGGACCAATTGGTTCAATTGCTTTCTTATCCGCCTTATTCACCAGATCTGGCCCCTAGCGATTATTACCTCTTTCCGAAGGGTATCCTGAGTTTTTGAAGTTGAAATGCCCTACTTCAAAAAGTTTTTTTTATTATTATTTTTTTGGGTAAAAAAAGAATTTTTGGCATTTTTTGCCCCCTCCCCTCTCCCCCCGTAGTCGCCCAAAAGCCACATATTTTTCATATATTTAGTTTTTCTCCGGTTTTTCTTAATGAATCATCACAAACAAAAATTGGGATGGTAGGGAAGCATCAGGGCAAAAACTAAGTAACATTTTTGGTATCACGTGACCTCACCAACCTTCTAAAAAAATAAAGAAATCGAAAATTTTAATAATTGACGAACTGTCGACATCCCTTTTTTTACCCAATTTAACCCCCAGAAAATCTTTTTGTCGGGGTGCCCCATTCTTAAAAATTGAATCTTCCAGATTTTTTTGCCATTTTAATGTACAGTTGTATTTAAAAAATTTTTTAGCATGAAATTCGGATTTATGGAAAATTTTACAAAATAAAACTCATATCTGTATGCATCCTAATTTTTTTTCTAGTGAAAGGAAAATTAATTCGAATTATTTAAGGAAGTTCTTAGCACTAAATTGACTGTTTTTTCCTTTTTTTTTGTTCATTTGAACGTACCATTGCATTCAGAGAATACATTTAACCTCAGATTCGGATTCTAAGGAAAATTTTACTCAAGAAACTGATTTCTGTATGTATCGGAGTTTTTTTATGGACATAAAGGAAAATTAAATTGCAATTTGCAGGCCATTTTTAGCTCTAAATTGTCTATTTATCGCTTTTTTGACCATTTCAACGTACAACTCCTTTCAAAATAATACATTCTGCTTCAGATTTGGATTCTATGGGAAAAGTATTTATTAATCGTAATCGTGCGACTTTTACTTTTGATTTCTTTTAATTTTTTAAAACAGGTTTTACAATGGTCATTTTCATTTTGCCGCCTTTCTTTTGATTGTAGAACCGCTTTTGAATCTTAGAATTTTCTTATCATCTTACTGGTTTTTTCCGTTATCTTTTCCAGTTTCCTTGGACGAGATAATAGGGCAGGAACATTTCATTAAAATGGCCAAGAAAGCGATAAATAGTCAATTTAGAGCTAAAAATGGCCTGCCAGTTGCAATTTAATTTTCTTTTATGCCCATAAAAAAAAACTCCGATACATACAGAAGTCAGTTTCTTAAGTAAAATTTTCCGTAAAATTCGAATCTAAGGTTAAATGTACAGGGTGGTCCAAATTGGACACTTTTAAAAATAAACCCCTTTATCTAAAGGAGATAAACGAAAACTGATGTCGGTGTCTGATAAACTCAATGGTGAAAACCGCATATCGATATCTAATACCGTTTCAGATATACAAGGTGTTTTTCAAAAATCTGGATTTTGGAAAATGTGTGTAATTCTTTTCCTATTGAAAATTTTTGATTTCTGTAAAAACATTCTCAAAGCACTTTTTCACTAATATTTTAATAGTTATTAACGCAAAAATATATTTTTTAAATGGGATACCCTGTATATTTTTCCTTATCCGAATAGAGCTTTAAATTACCATTTTAAAAATGTGTGCTCCTTTATATTTTGCTTAAATCTACTTCAAATATAAAGGTTTTCAGTTCTTACGCGAGTTTTAAATGCACATTTTGTGAAATAGGCTTTGGACGGATCGGCCATATGGTTTAATTCAATTGTTTACTCATAGTTATCAAATTTTACTTCAGGATCAGTTATTGAATTGTCAAATAAATCGCAATGAAGTTTTAAAATTACGAAAAATGGGATATGATAGTGTGTTCCATACAAACTGGAGAAAATTTGGAAGCGGCAAGTAATTTGTACCACGAACGGTATCCAGAGAGGCGTCAACCCTTCACGGATATATTCGCTCGATTGCGACCTAACCTAGTTAATAGTGGCCAGTTTGAAAAAAAACGACCCAAAAATCATGCATCAAACAGGGATAAGAAGTTAGAAGAAATAGTAGTTTTAGGAACTATCGGAAATAATCCCAACACTTCAACCCGACAGTTAAAAGAATCCACTGGACTACCAAGAATTAACTTAAGTCGTACTTTGAAGAAGCACAAATTCAGGCCATATAGGACAAGAAAAGTTCATCACCTTAGAGACGGAGATTTTCAACGGCGTATGGATTTTTGCCAGTGGTTTCTGGAGAACTATGTTCCGAATTTTTCATTAAATTGCATTTGGACAGACGAAGCTTATGTAAGCAATGCAGATATTTTTAACCGTTACAATTCTTATACGTGGGCACAAGAAAATCCTTATTTGTGGAGAAAAGAAATCAAGCCAGATTTGTATTTAATGTGTGGCAAGGAATTTTTAGAGGCAGGGTTATAGGTCCATTTATTTACGAAGGAACACTCACCTGTCAGAGATATTTAGAAATTTTAAGGCAGCAAATAGAACCTCTTGTTGATGAACTGCCGTTAATAGACCTTAGAATTACTTTTGGGGATTTTTTTTTTACGATTTGACTGCTATCGGTAAACAATTAATATTGCTGCTCCGTCCAGAGCCTACTTTACAAAATGTGCATTTAAAATTCGCGTAGATAAGGGAGTTACCTTCAAAAGTGTCTGTTAAAATGGCCAAAAAAATGGAAAAATTGTCAATTTAGTGCAAAAAATTTCCTTAAATAATTCGAGTTAATTTTCCTTTCACTAGAAAAAGAAATTAGGATGCATACAGATATGAGTTTTCTTTTGTAAAATTTTCCGTAGAATCCGAATTTAATGCTAAAAAAATTTTTGGAACCCATTGGTACGTTACAATGATAAAAAAAACGGCAAAAAATCTGGAAAATTCAATTTTTAAGGATGGCACACCCTGAGAAAAAAAAATTCGGGGGGGTTAGATTGGGAAAAAAAAATGATTTTTTTTTTAAAAATCCAAATTTAGTCACCTATCAACAATTCGTCCTGATGCTCCCTTACTATCACAATTCTTTTTTGCGATGATTCATTAAGAAAAACCGGTGAAGCCTTTTTGTCGTAAAAAAATGTAAAAAATTTGGTTTTTGGGGGTTTTAAGAGAGAGGGGAGTGGGAGGGAGGCTAAAAAACTCAGAATACCCTTTGAAAAGGTGGCTACAGGGAAAGAGATTTGTCTCATATGAAGAAGTCTAATTAGAACCTGAGGTTTGTTTTAGGGACCTCGACCAGTCGTTAGAAGATCTCTGGAAGGACATTGTGTTGAAGAATAAAATAGATTTTTCGCAAAAACATCGTTTTTTTTTCGTCAAAAGTCTTGGGACCTTTCACCCCATATAGTAAGGGGTGTTTTTTATAGAGGTATAAAACTTTAAGTTGGCAACACTTTTTTAACTGGCGGCCATTTTGTCAGCTGTCAAGTGATTTATATTTAGTTTGGTTTGGCATTTCAACATGAATAGACTGACGCCTGAACAAGGCTTCCAAATTGTGCAAATTTATTTTGAAAATCATGGTTCTGTTCGAAATACGTATCGCGCACTACGTCCATTTTACGGTCAACATAATCGTCCATCAGAGCAACTAATTCGATTAACTATGGAACGTTTTCGCACCACGTTTACTCTAAATGATAATAAGCATCCACAGAGACGTCGTACAGTGCGTACAGAAGAAGTCATTGCTGCTGTAGAGCGTAGCGTAGAGGAAGACCCGAATCAGTCTATCCGCCATCATGCACGGGAATTGGATATGTGTCCATCCACTTTATGGAAGATTTTGCGGAAAGATCTTGGTTTGCGTGCTTACAAAATTCAACTCGTGCAACAATTGAAGCCACACGATCATCTATCAAGGCGTAGATTCGGTGAATGGGCCCAAAACAAGATTGCTGTTGATCCCGATTTTCATAAGCGAATTTTGTTTAGCGATGAAGCTCACTTTTGATTGAATGGATACGTCAATAAACAAAACTGCCGTATTTGGAGTGATGATAATCCTCAAGTGTATATTAAGACACCGTTACATCCAGAAAAACTGACTGTTTGGTGTGGAATCATTGGTCCGTACTTCTTTAAAAACGATGCTGGTCAGAACGTTACAGTCAATGGTGACCGCTATAGAGCCATGATTACCATGATGTGTAGGAGCTGTGGTTTCAACAAGACGGCGCAACATGTCACACAGCTCGTGCCACAATTGATTTATTGAAGGAAACGTTTGGTAACCGCATAGTTTCACGTTTCGGACCCGTGAATTGGCCTCCAAGATCGTGCGATTTAACGCCGCTAGACTATTTTCTGTGGGGATATGTGAAGTCGCTAGTCTACGCCGATAAGCCGGAAACGATTGACCACTTGGAGGACAACATTCGCCGCGTTATTGCCGATATACGGCCACAAATGCTGGAAAAAGTCATCGAAAATTGGACCTCCAGATTAGACTACGTCCGAGCCAGCCGTGGCGGTCATATGCCAGAAGTCATATTTAAATTACAATGCCAGAAGATTATCTTTCGAATAAAGTAAATTTCATGTCAATTTAAAAAATTCATCTTTGTTTTATTCCATTTCAAAGTTCTATACCTCTATAAAAAACACCCTATAATTAAGCGAACTGCAATAAACACTATTTGTCACTAATCTCCGGCAACATCAATAAAACACTTAGTCACTTTCTGTAGTGCCAATTTGCAAGATTCCACGAAAAAACATTTAGTTGTGCAGCACGTTTCACTTGACAGTTGTTCACTCACCGAGTCACCATCTCTCTTCTGCTTAAAAATTTTCTATCTATGTATCATTCAGACAGATTGAATTTTGTTCCAGTTCATGCCAGTAGCGGCACAATACTTTTTTAAATTACGTTGTCCAGTGATTTTCTTACGTTGAAGCTAAAGTAAATAAATTATATGAGCACCGTGACAGACATCCGACTGAACGAAAACGCACAGTGGGTACTGTAACTGTTCCATTTTTACATCTTGTCCATATTTTTTAACCAAAACTAGTCAGACTCTGTATACCCATATAATTTTACATTGTTGCATGATCAAATGCTTTTTCCAGATGTTATATCACACCAGCCCTATGAGAGACTGTGATGCAGTTAGCGCATGCCGTTATGCATGGCAAATCGTCCCAGTGCTAGCATAGCTAAAGCGCTCATTAGATTATCAGCAATTTAAACCATTATTATTATTTGACTCAGGGACTGTTTTTGACTTTTGACTTTTCCGAGGGCCTTATGTGTAGTCATGACTTGAAAAGTTCAATTCTAAAATACGCGTGCGATACTTTTGGAACGGTGAGGAATTCAAATCATCAAACATCGATATATTGCCCACGCTGTACGTAGAATATGAAATTTTTTTGTTGTCTATAAGGCCTTCTGGAAAAATACTTACAATTAAACAACTTTTTAGGACTTTTAGGGCTATATATGAATACCATCTTACTAACTATTTAATTAAACTGTGGTCGCGTTCACAAAAAAAAGCGCGTTCTGGTGGTCACATAAATTGGAAAGGTGAACAAAAATACAAGTGTATAAATCGTGTCATCGCTAATGTGTCGAGCACTAGCGGCATAAACAGTGATCTTGCAAAGCCTGCAATTGTATTTTTGTTTGTCTCTTTTTTTCTCTCACGTTCTTAACGCTATTATAACGCGCCATCTTGGGTTACAGTTTAAAGCTTCTTTTTTAGCACTCCTAATTTTCACATAGCTGGTTGTTCTAATAATTGTTTCTTTGAAAGCTTAGTGAGGGATAATGTTAACAATGTCAATTTAAACAACCTATAAATTCAGAATCAATAGTTGTTTTATCAAAGTGCTAAAATGGTCCTAATTGTTTTATAATTGGGAAGAGGGACAACTGTTTATTATTATTGTACTTTGTGTATTGAAATTTATTTATTTATTGAGTTTTGGGCTCAGAGGTTTTAGAGTAAAAAGCCATTAATTCAGTAAGAAACAGTACCGAAGTACTAGTAATAGTAAAAAATTTACAAACATCTTTAGGTTATTTGGCGGGTATTGTTTTTAGTTAGCGATATTTGGGCAATAGTGCATTAAAAAATGATGAGATAGGCATAATTTAGATACAGCAATGTTATGTTTTTATTCTTTCTGGGGTATCACCAGGAGTATTGTCCTGAGTTTTGGACATCGAAAAACTTGTGCTCTTCTCTATAAAGAATTTAAGTTTTCAAAATGCGTTTTTGAGCTTTAAATGTAAATAACTCCGGTTACATAGGTCGGATCGAGACAAAAAAAAAACAAATCCTCGTTGGTTTTAACTTGCTCAAGTGCGTACATAACTTACAAGATTGAAAAACAGGCTAAAACTGTTTATTTTTCTTTTTATTGTACAGGACGACTAAGTGCTTGAAACTTTCAGAAAGTATGCTTTTTATTATGACAAAAATTTTGTTACAAAAATATTGAACCTAGTAGGTACAATTGAATTTGTTATTTAAAATTTGAATTGCCCGCCATTTTATGCCATTTGATTCAAAATAGATCTTTTTTTTTTCCAAAATTTAGGTCTCGACACCAGCTTTCCGATGCCATTAACAAAAATTTTTTTTGGAGTCATTTTAACCGTTTTTTTTTTATATTTGTTTATTAATCAAATAACCACAAATGCGTTTCTCGGTCATTTTCACGTTAACCAAAATGATTAAAAAAAAAATAAAGGTCTCGCGATTCTCTACCAAATGTAATAAAATATTTTCAATTTTAAAAGATCCATTTTGGACCAAATGGCATAAAATGGCGAGCAATTCAAATTTTAAATAACCAATTCAATTGTGCCCACTGGGTTCAATATTTTTGTACCAAAATTTCAGGGTATTTTTGCTATAACAAAGGGCATATTTTGTGAAAGTTTCAAGCCAATCGGTTCACTTAGTCGACCTTTACAATAAAATTAAAAAAAAAAAACAGTTTTTTGCCTGATTTTTCATTTTTGTAGGTTATGTATGCACTTGAGCGGCTTAAAACCAACGAGGATTTGTTGGAAATTTCATTACGAAGAGTTTGCTTTTTTTTTTGTCTCGATCCGACTCATACAGAGTGGCCCAACATTACCGAAGGGGTTTGAGTTCATTATAACTTTTTATTTAAGACATAATTATAATTTTTTTTTTTAAATACAGTATATTAATGGAGAATATTTTTAATTTAATTATGAAAAATTATATCTCGCAAGTGGTGGCCATTTTCTGCTTCGCATATTCGTGCTCTTTCCAAAACATTTTCCATAACCTTTCGCAAAACTTCAGGTGTTATGTTATTGATTTCGTCGCGTATATTGTTTTTTAATTGCTGGATGGTTCTAGGCTTATTAATATAGACTTTTCCTTTCAAATAACCCCAAAGGAAAAAGTCTGGAGCGGTTAAATCCGGTGAACGCGGAGGCCAATTAAAATCGCTTGTACGCGAAATAATTCGTTCACCAAAGATGTTGCGTAAAAGAGCCATTGTCTCCCTCGCAGTGTGCGCTGTGGCTCCATCCTGTTGGAACCATACTTGCGGATGGTTTTCCACGGCTGGCCTTAAAAAATTTTCCAACATTGTCCGATATCGAACACCAGTGATGGAAACGGCGACACCGTGTTCATTTTCAAAAAAAATATGGGCCAATTATCCTTTCTGACGAAACACCGCACCAAACAGTACACTTAAGTGGGTGTAATTGTCGCTGTTGAACTACTCTTTAATTTTCCGTAGCTCATATCCTGCAGTTTTGCCTAAATGGGCATCGTCCCTCATAATTAAATTATGAATAAAATCATGATTTTCTTCTGCTTTTTGCCGGAAATAAATTGCATAATCAAGTCGTTGCTGGTAATCTATCGGTTTCAATTCTTGGACAAGCTGAATTTTGTATGGAAACATTCTTATTGTATGCAAAATTTTCTGCAGCGACCCTCGTGAGAGGCCAAGTTGTGTCGAACGTCTCCTGGTTGATATTTCTCCATCTTCCCGAATACTCTCCTGTACCCGTTCAATATTGTCATCCGTGTGCACCGTTCGTCGTCTGCCGGCACCAGGAAGGTTCCTTACTGCCCCTTGTTGTCGAAAATTTGCAACCAGACGGTTTATTGTTGACTCTGAGGGTCCAACCCGCACATTAAAATAACGACGATATGCACGCCGAGTCAAAACAATGGACCGTTGATTTGAGAAATAAAGTTCCACGATTTGGGCACGTTGTTCAATTGTGTACTGTTCCATTTTAAATTCCCCAAGTCTTCTTTACAAAATACTGAAAAGAAATAAAAAACAAAATTATAATAAAAAGTTATAAGGAATTCAAACCCCTTCGGTAATTTTGAGCCACCCTGTATAACCGGAGTGATTCACATTTTAAGCCCAAAAAAAGCGTTTTGAAAACTTAAATTGTTTATTAAGAAAAGAGCACCACTTTTTCAAGGTCCAAAACTCAGGACAATACTCCTGATGATACCTCAGAGAGGATAAAAATCATAACGTTGCTGTATCTAGACTGTGCAGTTTCAAATGCTTTTTTTACTGCACTACAAACAATTCGTGTTATTTTATTGTTAGAATTTTTACGAATTATTGTAACGTCGCCCACCGCCAACATCATGAATTAAAAAAAAAATGGAAACATACGTTGAACAACCTAAAAATAAGTAAAAAAAATGCCATTTCTCTATCCATAATTTATTTACTCCTCGGTTAGACTAGTGCATGTTTCACTGAGACTTATAAATAAACAAATAGCGATAAAACAAAATGACCTCTTCCTTGTTAAAAATTAAAAGAGGTTTCTTTGTTATATCATTTTTTTCTATCAGTGATTCTCCTAACTGTGACCTGCTACACTAAAAAAATAGTCAGAATAAATCACAGGATTCCTATGGTTTAGTTTATCTTTAGAGAAGTAGTTGAATTTGAGGACTTAGCACAATACTGTACTTAATTACTATTATTATTTGTATATTTGTATATATTTTCCGTTAACTCTAAAAAAATAATAATAAAAATAAAAAATAAATCTACCAAAAATGTGATAAAATTATGTTGTTTTTTTAATAATGCGAACAATCAAAATTTAAGCTTTAATATTAACCATGCTCGGCAGAGTCGTCTATACCAGTATCAGATGGTACCTTCCTTGCACTGATCTAAGCTAGCTCACAGTGTTTCTATTTTTTGAGATGACTTCGAACATTGTAAGGGAATATTCTATCAGTAAATTGAAAAAAAATTATTAAACTAATTAAATTTAGTCTGTCCAGTATTGTTCATTAATACGTGTTGCGCATTGTTCATTAAAAAAATCATTCGACAGTAAAGTATTACCATAAATATGCTAATGATTCAGTAGTTCGCCCAGTCTCGGCGAAAAGATTTTCAAATTGCCCGAATTTGTGGTGACAACTGCTTCACTGTGTACACCTTTTTACTACGAAGCTTCTGCTTGATTTATGACCATGACGTCTCCAAAACTTTTGGAAAACATATAACACGAAACAATTCAAACAAGCTTAAAAATCCGACTAACCATAACGCATTTCATTGCTTCTACCATTGGTTTTCCGTAGCGTCTTCTCAAGGCGTGTGTTTTTTAGGTGGTTAAACTAATAGTATCCAGTTTAGAATCTATTAAAAATCAAATAATCTAAAAAATGTTATTGATCCCATTTTTTTTTCGATCGAATAGAATAAGTAATATTGCTAACTATTTATGGTTTAATTTTAATAACTGAGCGGAAGGAAAGTCTTATACTACTGTGATCAAAAAATAGTAAGACTTTTGAAATAAAACGCAAACGGATCATTTATTTTTCCAAATTTATTTTGTCACCTTCAAAGTAATCCCCCTTGAATACAATGCATTTATGTCAACGTTCTTTCCAGTCTTCGAAACAGTTGTTGAATTCGATTTCTGGAATGGCCTTTAAAGCCTTCTTCGATTTGGTTTTAATCTCCTCAATCGACTCAAAATGATGTCCTCGGAGCGTTTTTTTGAGTTTAGGGAATAGCCAGAAGTTCGACGGAGCTAAACCAGGCGAGTAGGGTGATTGCGGAGTGATATGAGTTGAATTTTTGATGAAAAAGTCGCGAAGAACCAATACCGTGTAAGAAGCGCATTATCGTGATGAAAAAACCAAGAGTTATCGGCCCATAATTCCCGCCTCTTGAGACAAATAGCTTCACGCAAACAAAGCATAACACTTAAATAATATTCCTTGTTGACAGTTTGGCCCGGCGGAAGGAATTCATAACAACACCACGATAATCGAAGAAAACTGTTAACATCACCTTGATTTTCGACTTGCTTTGGCGTGGTTTCTTCGGTCTGGGCTCACCTCAAGCACGATATTCCATCATGATGCGCTTGATCACGTTTTGATAGTCAGAAATCATGGTTTCACAGATATTAGCACGACGCTCTTTATCGAAAAAAAATTGAGTGTTTTTGGTACCAAACGAGAGGAGACGCGTTTGAGGCCTAAGTTATCTTTTAAAATCGATTGAATTGACCCAAATGATAAGTTGGTGATGTCGATTTTTGAGCACCAAATCCTTAATTTGCTTGACGTGGTTTTCATCGGTAGATGTTGAAGAACGACCAGGACGTCCATCGTCCTCCACACGTTCTCTGCCTTCTTTAAACAATTTATACCAATCAAAAACACTTGCTCTGGATAGAGCATCATCACCAAATGACTTTTTATCATTTCGAACGTTTGGTAAGCCGAAAAACATTTTTAAAACAAAATTTAATGCAGCGTCTTTGCTGAATTGTTTCACTCATGTAAAAAATCGAAAAACGTACTTTTGTTGTTGAATGAATGCAAGCGAATCTTATTAACTACTGACGCTATGATGACGCTAAATTTTGACACAGATGACAGTTAAGGTCCTACCAACCTAACGAAAAAAAACTAATCCGATTTGGAAATGCCCGGGCGATTTAAATTTAAAAATCTTACTATTTTTTTATCACAGTAGTATATCGTCAATGTTAAATGATAAAATTGAAATTTTAGCTGGAAATTTTTAAATTTTATTCTTTAGAGATATTACTTCACTTTCACTTTAAATAACTTAAACGGTTAAACAGAAGAAAGTGTTCTTCTCGACATAGGCCTCCCTTGAACGATTCCAGCCTGAGCGATCTTGTGCCAATCTCATCCGCTAACCAAAAACCCTCTTCAAGTCATCCTCCATCATGTTGAGGGCCTTCCCACACTCCTTTTGTCCATGCGTGGTCACTACTCCAATAATCTTCTTGTCTACCTATCATCCTGCAGCCTAGCCACCTTTCCTGTAAACTGGAACTTCAAATATGCTATCCTTTTGATAATATCACTCACATCATCTCTTTTGCGATTTTCTAAATTATCCACGCGATCGTACAACTGCAAGCCCAGCATAGAGCGTTCCATCTTCCTCTGGGCAATCTTTAACGTTAGGGTGTCTGCTCAATATGTGATAACGGGATGTACGCATTGGTTAAAAACTTTTCTTTTGAAGAAGATGGAAATATGAGTCCGAAACACATTCCTTAATTTACCGTAAGTCGCCTAGCCAAGTCTAATTCGTCTCTGTAACGTCGTACGTTTTATTGTTTCTGCTAATTTTGAGATGATGACCCAGGTATCTATATTCCCACACTTTTTCTATCATGTTGTTGTTTAGGGTTAGTGCTCCTCTTGGTACAAGATTTGTTATAATTTTTGTTATTTGTGTGTTAATCTGTAATTCCACCTTACTTGTGGCTTCGGCCAGTTCTTGAAGGATTTCTTTGGCTTCATGCAGATCATCGGCGATAAGCACAATATCGTTGTTGGTGAAACGGAGATTATTCAACATTTTTCCATCGATGCTGATGCCTTTTTAACTCCAGTCAATCTCTTTTAAGACGGATTTCAGAGTCGTAATGACCAATTTTATACGACAATATGTCTCCCTGCCTAACGCCTCTTTTTAGTTGAGACTTTTTTGTATGTTGGTGGATTCTTGCATACGCTGTGGAGTTGCTATAGATATTGTGTATTAGGCAGGCGTAGCTTAGAGCTTTTTATATATTCGTTTTCAACAGTATCGAAGGCCCTCAAGAAATGTACAAAATCAAAACCAATGGTCTGTTGTACGCAACCGTTTTTTTACAAGTGTTTATAGCCAAAAGATGAACGTTAGTCTCAAATCCTGACCTAAATCCTGCCTGCTCAACCGCCTGATAGAAGTCAAATTTTTATTTTCTTTTCAGTCAGTTTTCAGTCTTTTGTTAATTATTCTCATGAAGAGATTGTAAAGATCAGAGAGCAGGCTTATATAAACACAACGTTACCTCTGAGAAATAAAACATCTAAGAAAACATATGCAAGCTACAATGTATCACCCACAGCTGGGATACAATTTTAGGTCGTAAACACACGGGCTTGTTCTCGGAAACTACTTAAAAATAAACGAACGTTGTTAACAAGAAGTTTCCAGTTAAGCGAATTTAAATGTTACTACGCTGTTACAGTTAAGACAGAAGTTTGAAATGTTACCTTTATCGATTTAACCTTTCACAATAGTTCTCCATAGTTTAGTTTACCCCAATTTAAAGTTTATGGTTAGCGTGCTTAGTTGAATCAAACAGGATATGTAATTTTATTTAGGGCAATATATGAATACCATCTGCCAACTATTTAATTAAATTGTCACAGCGGTTACAGAAAAAAGTGCGTTATGGTGGTCACCCAAATTGAAGAGGTGAACAAAAATACAAATGTATAAATCGTTTCATCGCTAATTTGTGGAGCACTAACGGCATCAACAGTGACCTTGCAGAACCTGCATTTGTATTCTTGTTTCTTTGTTTTTTTTTCTCTCAATCAAATAGGATACGTTATTATAATTTTTGGGTGATTGCAAAGGTTCATGCCCGATTAGAAACCAAATTAAATACAATACATTTTCATGAAAAATACTATTTATTAATCAATAATTTACTATTCCATCATTTTCTATAACTGTCTTCCATCGTTTTACAAGTTTTTGATTCCTTCTTTGTAGAAACTGCGCGAGCTCGATTTTTCTTCAAAGAAAGTCGTAAGGATTTTTGACTTCTTCATTAGAATCAATTTTTTTTCCGTTCAAATTGTTTTGCAATGAATGAAACAGACGAAAATGTGAAGGGGCAAGGTCAGGGGAATATGACGGGTGCTGGAGGATTTCCCATTTTAACTCTGAGTTTTTGTAGTGTCTGTTGAGCGACATGTGGTCTAGCGTTGTCATGGTGAAAGATGATCCTTTTTCGATTGACCTAGTTTAGATGTTTTGCTCGGATTTCAACATTGAGTTGGATGAGTTACTCACAGTACTTCTCGGCCGTTATTGTTTGGCTACGTGGAAGAAACTCGTAAATAATCATTCCTCTGCAATCCCGTCAGACACATAACAACACTTACATTGGATGCAATTCAGCCTTTGCCATAGATTCTGCTCTTTCACTTCCATGCTTCCAGCTTCTTTTTCTTATCTCCAGTTATGACTTGATCCAAGAAAGGTTTGTTTTGTTGACGGGCGAAGAGAGAAACTGCTGTGGAAGTTTGTTCCGTTCTGTCAAAACGTGCGGAACCCCTATATCGAGTATCGAAGTACCTTCAAGTTGCTTTAAATGACGAAATACAGTCGAATTGTCAACATTTAGTCTCTCAGCAATTTCTTCAGTGGTAATCCGTGGAATATTATTCACTAAGTCACGGATAAAGTCATTGTCAATGACGGAAGTCGCCCAGAGTGACGTTTATCGTTTAGATTGAAGTCACCATTTCAGAATCGACCAAACCACTTTTTAACTATCCTAAGAGCAGGAGCACGATCCAAAAAATACGTCTTGAATATTTTTTGTTGTAGTTCCAACACACACTCCCTTTTTAAATTCATATGACATTACGAAAATGTAAATTGTCATTTGCCATTTTGAATATTAACCTTGCAGACAAATTAATTTAAATAAACTGTTTGTTAAGGTCATGTTAATTCACAACGCATTTAGATAAACTGTTAGTTCATAATATGATTATAAAATAAACATCAGCACAGTCAAAATTGCATGCTTCTGTCATCTATGAAAATCGAACTTTTACTGTAATCACCCAGTATAAAACCTCTCAAATTGATTTTTCTCAATTAATTTGAATTTTGGTATCGCAGCTTTTAGACGATTTTTCGGAAAGTATTTTGTCAAAATATCAATTAGATGACTTTAGAAAACTCTGCCGAAAATTCTTTCTATGAGCTTATAGCTAATACATATTTACCATATTTTGATTTTTGGTAAATTTTTGTAAACAGAGATAACAGTATTTTAATTTTAATAACTGAATCTTACATTCGACATTCTGAAATATTAAAATAATTTTTCGTGACTTTACATTAGAACATATTTCATACAGATTGTCCAAGTTTTTAAGGCCTTTTGGTTTGACAAAAATCACAAAACAAAAAGTAGTAATATTTATGAGCCTTATGTTATTTCGTATTGTTACAAGTATTAAAGTTTGCTCCTAATGGAGGTTCTCTTTAGAAGTTATTATAGGAGCATGATTTTAGCTCATTATTTTTAATATTAATCCAAACTTCATATTATTAAATAATATATTTCTAGCATTTTGACTTAAAGTGATATCATAGTCTTTGCTATAGACTTTAATTTTTTTTGTTATAGCTTTGCTTTCGGCAAGCTATATGGTATCGTATTCACCACATATTAGATGCCATATAACATTAGGGGGTTCCATTGGAATCCGCTGTTTTTTTTTTTGGGTTTTTATGAACATTTATTTTCATAACAAAAGGCTAACACGTTTTCCGACTTTTCGGGCAAAAATTGAGTGCCACGGCAATAGAAGGCTCTATTCAACCACCCGTTTTTGGTCTCGTTCGTAATTATGGAAGAGGGTAACTTGCAGAATGTGCTGCGTCAAGTGGAACATCTGATAGCCAGATGAGGCCAAGTCTCGGTAATACGGTGGGTGTGGGAGCACCTCCCATTCAAGCTCTTTTTAATAGCTAAGGTCATATGGAGGCTGAACGGTATCGTGAAGGAGAATAACTTTTCAAGCAATTGGATGTAATAGTGATCGTTTTTGCATCAAATTATCACTCAGTTGTAAAGAAATTCTATTGTACACAACAGATGGGGGTCTGTTATATGAATTTAAGTGGGAAATGTTTAAACTGCTAAACGGTATAACTAACTGCCTACAGATTATGCAGCCAGAGCATTCTACATGTAAACAGCGTATTTCAGTGCAACCACCTGAGATGTTTTCTTGCGCGTACGCTTAAAAAATAAAGAACAGACGTAAAAATAATCTAAATGTGATGAAAACGGTACCATGTTTCTTTCGTATTTTCGTTATGTATATAGTCCTAGTATTTTATTTTAAGCTATTTAGCATTTAGTTTTATATCATATGTACCTACCTATTTCTTTTTTTTTTTAATAAATGGCTTGGTGTATATATTTATTTGTGTGATTATTTTCTTTCAGATCTTATATTTCTAATTTGTTTAGAAACGAAATACGATAAAGAGAATGGAAATATTCTTTACGTAAGGGACAGAGGGCGTACTTAGTTCGATGGAGGTAAAGTATATTACGTTAGTCCAGAAACTATTCGTCCTTGCGTTGTAGCAGCAGAAAGAGTTAACACTGGTAAATGGCTGCAACGTCTCTTACAGAGTACTCCCCTTTGGTAGCCACGACCTTCCTCCAGCGATCCTCCCACTTTCTGAAGTACTCCTTAAATTCTTCTTACGGATTAGGTAACAACTGCTTCGTCGTATTTCTATTTATTTACTTTACGTCGTGAAATCTTTCTCTTTAAGAGGGTTTTTCAATTTGGGAGGCCACCAGAGGTCCCAGGGAGTCAGGTCAGGACTGCATGAGGAGTGACCTAGTTGAACAATTCTTTGTTTCACTCGAAATTACAATAAGTTGCGCTGAATGGATAGGTGCGTTGTCGTGATGAAACGCCCAGTCACCACTTTCCTACAAATCGGGCCGTTTCCTTCTCACTACGCCATGTAATTGCTTAAGAACTTCCCGGTAACATTTCACATATTCATGATGAACAAAACAATGCCTTGATGTTGCTCTGACACTGACGCGCTTTCTTGGATCGTTGCTCGTCGGGCGGCTTTTATTGTAAAGGTTGGGCTTTTGTCTCATTGTCAGAGACATAAACCGATGCCGCATCCTCAGCAATAACTTGAAAATTTCTGGATTGTTTCTGTATTTTTGCTCTGTCGTTAGCAGCCGAAAATTTTCTAAACTATAGTTTGTGGAATTTCGGAGTTTTGTTCTGTCATTCTCACTGTCACGATGATTTTGATTAATTAAAACTCAAATTCGTTCCACATTATCAGGAACTTTTATGGTTGCTGGCCTAAACCACTCTTTAATTTTGAGAATCACTCGTAGATTTGTCACCAGACAGTACCAATTATAACGATGGTCTCCAAACAAGAATTGTCAATTTTTTTTATGGGTCTAGCACACGTGCTGCAGGGAAGTCCCTAAAGCGCTCCAGGGGCGGCATATGTTTGGAAAAAGCGATTCACATTGTTCTTCAATCGCTATCAATCGTACTCGGTAGGAAACAGCCCTGGGCAAATTATTCCAAAGGGATGCCTGCTTGAAAAGCGTTGTACGCGGAGTAACAAGCTGATTTGAAGTATTAGAGCGGCGTGTATTTATAACTCTCTCTCTGGAAGGAATTAAGCGGGCTATATCCTTCGAACACTTTCCATGAAAATACTTGTAGAACAGACTCAAGTCGCCAACCGTTCTTCGATGTTCCAGCGAATCAAGGCCGCCGGTCAGTTCCTGGTCTCCAATCAGACGAACAGCTCTTCTCTGAACAGAATCCAACAAATGCGGTGTATGTTTGGGAGCGGAGCCCCAAACATGGGAGCAGTATTCCGTAGTTGGTCGAATTTGAGCTTTGTAAAAAATTAACAGTTGTTGTGGAGTGTAAAGCTTTCTGGTTTGAAATAATATTCCCAACTTTTGAGAAGCTCTCCTTGCTATGCCTGCAACATGTTCATGCCAAGACATATTTGCTCCCAAACTAACGCCCAAAAAATTGAGTGACAATGCTAGGGGAATGGAGTGCCCCAACATAATTATGTCGGGTTCAGCAACGTTAACTTTTTTAGAAAAAACTGTCGCCTGGGTTTTCGTAGCGTTAAATTCCACTTGGTTACTGTCACCCTAAGATAGAATTTCTTCCAGGTCTTTGTTAAGTTGAACGACCTTGTGCTGTCTGCGGATATTCGCCTAAGCGAAAATTTATGGCTGGTTTGATGGAAAATTTATAGTATGGTTCGATGTGTTCAGTCATTGTAAAGCCCGACATTCACAATGTTCGACGTATACAGGGTACATCTCCAAAATCCGGCAAATCAAATAACTTTTTTAAGGTCATGTTAGGGAAAAAAATAAGCAAAACTGACAGGGAAAGTGTTAACGGTATCAATAATTTTAAAAATAGGTAACCTTGAAAGTAAGTAGCATGTTGACATTGTAAATAAGATTGCCACGGCGGATGACTGATAGTACTCTGTATTTTAAAATCTCTCCTCGAGTCTCGCAGACCCTTACTTATTGTTTTCATCAGTTCGACTTTATACACAAAGGCTCGGTTGCGGATCCTCTTCAATGCTGTCTCTAAGAATGTTTAAAAATGATATTGCATTTCTAGACTTCGTCCGTGTACAAAGTTTCGATCATTTTGTTGACACCTTTGCCCAATTTAAAGCATAGTTTAATGTTGGCGAGTCGCTCCATGATGATTTTTCAGCCCACGCCCAAAACTACTGTTAACATAAATGTTATTTGCTGATGAACCGGATACGCTAGCATCTGGATTGTGATAGCTGAGAGGTAACTAGAGGCATTCTAGATAGTGCTGCAGGCACCGCAGATATAGTACTAATTACCGTTTTTGTGGGATACACCTTGTATATGGACGTATTTTAGACTAGTCTTCTTTTTAAGAATGTAGTCAACGATACAAAAGAACAGATTTTTAAGAGTTTGTTTAAAAATCATGCTGCCAAAAATTCTAAAAATCACACAATATTGCTTATCAAAGTTATTTTATTTGTTTTGTAATTTCACCGAATTTTTGATCTTTTTGGATACGTGCGTGGTTGGATAGGATCCTCAACATTTTTATATCTAAATTAGCCTTATGAAAATAGTGATGTTTTACAACTTCTGGTTAAACCGGAAGTAGAGGACAAATTTATTCTCTTTCTATGGAAAACCCTATAAATTAAAACTACTCTTGCCAGCAATTTTATATCATACGAATGCATTTTTTTTACATTTTGCTTGATGTAAATTTTTTACTAACACAATAAACGTTACTGAACCTTTTGCTGCTAATCTGAAAAACTAACTTTTTCTGGCAAAATTTTTGAGGAAGAATATTCAAGTCTTTAAGATTTGTGGCTTGCAAAAGTCTTTTCGCCTCCCTACTTCGGCGCAGTACCCCCAAGTGGCGTCGGATGCACTGAGCACGTCTTTACAATTAGTCGCTCACGTAGGACACATCCTTAACACGCGAATGTTTATCTTAGAGTGAGTAACGCTTGACATCGCGTTTGCATCTTGCTGATAAGCGTAAAACAAAGTAACATGATACAGAAACATCCTTTCTCTTTCTTTTCAGGTGGTAAAAATGGCCGAGGAATACGCTTATCCCAGTACGACCCTGACGATCCGATGAGTCCGAGCGGCGGAACAGTACCTCAGTCCTACAATAGTTTGGACAATCCATCAAAACCACCCATTAGTCTCAGCTCAAAAGTATCTACTATATCAAATAATTATACTGAAAAAACAATGTTACTTAGTTCAGATGAAGAAAATTAAGTCGAGTCTAATTACTTATTTATTAATTGGAATCTGTTGGTAAAACAATTATGAATCAGTCAACGTTACTGGGGTCTTAGGTGAACGGAGGTTCTTGTACTAGCACAAATAATTCTTAGTTACACGGACCGATTGAAAAATCGATTTTTCATGCGCAAGATTTTTCTATGTGTATTTTCACTAAAATTAATTGTCAATGGGTTGTCAGTGTAATAAAATCTACTCGTGACATTGTTAGCTTTTAAACTTGTGATATTTAATAATTATTAGGGGTATAACTTAATTCTCGGCTTTTATGGACCACTAAATATACAGCAACACTTTTTTGCATGAATATTCGATTTTATGATTCCGTCGGCTTTTTTTCACCTCTTAAAATTAGCGTACAATGTTTTCTTTTCATCACCTGGAGAGCAAGAATGAATGCAGGCGCCAGTTTTTTTTCTCTTGGGAATAAGCTCATAAAGGACCCTTGCGAATCGAGCTGTGTTTACTAACGATTCTCGTCCAAAATTTGCTCCAATTCTTTGTCTTCCGGTTTAACTCATCACATGATATAGCGTTGTCACCCCAAGCCGAACAGAAGATATCTTTGGCTTCAGTCGCCTTTTTGCAAATTGAAATAGATTGAATGGAATATGGCATCGCGTTCACAACTACGTATGTTCACAGTAGGATGAAGTATTTTACCTCATTTTAAAGATGATTATAACGAGGGAAAAAATCCAAGCTGGATACGTTTTGTAGTCCATGAAATATGGGTCGAGAATTATTTTGTACAACTAAATATTAAAAACAACTCTATTTTCATCTTACTTACACCCTAAAAAAAATGAGAAAACGAAGCTCCCAATTGATGTTGACTTATGTATAATGTGGATGAACAGATATATATATATATATATATATATATATATATATATATATATATATATATATATATATATATATATATACTTTATATATATATAATTATATTATTTATTAATTTATTTTGTTATATCTGGATATTATAGATTCCTTAATATATGTTTAATGTTTGAAATCGTATGTTATATATAACATTCCTTCTAAAATATAAATTATTTCATATACAAAATTCGTGTTGCTGACTTTTAATATCTCAAAATTTGCCCTGTGATAGAACAACCCCCTAAACCTTGATAAAAGTCCTAAGAGGATGGTTCAGAGATTTTATTCTTGAAACATTTATCATTGTCATACATAACGGAAATCCTTCTCTAAAACGTATTTGTCAGGTAAGAGTATGAGAGAAAAAGAAAATCCAATTTTACTTTTGTTACAATCTTATCGTGCTGAGCGCTATATATGGATTAGACCCTAAAAGGAAGCAATTCAAAAAATCAAGGAAATATTTTAGTTAATATGAAATTTAAAAATAAACTAGGTAAATAGTACCCTGACCACATTTAATTAAGAACTTAAGTATACAGTTATATACCATTACGTAAAGAACGGCTAGGCAATTTGGCAACGTTGCATACGATGCGATCGGTCACCATTTGTCATGAACATAGTTTTGGCGATGTTTATCTTCAGACTAATCTCTCTGGATTTGTTAAGCTCGTTCAGCATTTTTTCTAATTCTTCTTTGTTGTTAAATATAAACACCCTATCATCCGCGAATCTCAAATGATTGAGTTACTCTCCTCTTATATTTATACCCCTACTTGTCTATGGAAGTTGTCTGAAAGGATCTTCTAACGCCAAGGTAAACAATTTCGGCGAGATGATATCCCCTTGACGTACTCTTTTCATTTCTATCTTATAGGTGTTTTCTTTCAATACTGTCTAAAATGTTGTTTTTTGATTTTAAATAATCTGCTTTCAATTCTATAGTTACTTAGGCTATTTAATGTTGCCCAGATTTCAAGTCCCTGGGTTGATAAGCGTCCAATTTCTTTGTGAGCCTCGCAGTTATTATTTTCATAAATAGTTGGTTACTTTAGACTTATCTCCTTTGTTGAAGAGCAGTTTTAACCTTAGCAGACCCTACAAATTGATGTGACCCAAATTTTGAATTTTTCTTTTGCTTAGGAAACATTTTAAAAAAACATAATTTTTATGTTCTCAGGGCATGCAAGCGGTAAATTGAACAGTGGCTTTCGAAATTTTTTACTGCAGAAAGTAACAATTTTGTATTTCAGCTTTTAATTTTGTCCAAAATAATTATCGTAGATGCCACCTTCCAATTCTAGGACTAAGAAAAACTGAATATAAATAGCAAAAACAGAAAAAGATCATAATAGTGCGGCGATATTAAATAAATACCATCTTTGCTGTATCGAACATAACATAGTAGATCGTCGTAATACCTATAGATAATACGAGACGCAGAAAATATCCTTTCACGTCAGGCAAACTGAGAATTACTGAGATTTAAATTTCCAGCCGCTCAAGCAATTCAGGACAAGCAAGATCAGGCAGACTCGTTGAGGCTGAGGTTTTAGGGGATTTGCTGTTGTCTGATCGACGAATGAAGATCCTTATGCTTGCTAATTAAATTAAGGTATCTGAAACTATAGGCTTTAATGCCCTAAGATTTAGAGATGAAAATGTTTCTGTAAGATGCATCTCCAAACTCCTTACATCAGTGTAGAAACTAACGAGGAAAAAAAATTCTCAAGAATATTAAACCATTTTTCGCGAATTGTCACAGACGACGAGCCTTAATATTCTCATTGTATCCTCATTCCAAGCTAAATGAGATCATGGTTCTTCGAATTATACTGTGTAAAATTCAAGTCGATTTCTGAGGTTTTGCATACGGTGAGAAATTGAGGAAAAAATGAAACATTCATTTTGAAAACAAAGCTTTATTTTCAAAAATTCAATAATCACGATTACATGGCAAAAGAAATATAAAATACTCGCTCATGTGTCATAATTATAATTGTTTTCCTTAATGACAATATAACTGTTTAAAATCTTAAATTTAGGAATCAACAACAAAACACAACAACAAGAGGTTTTTGACTCTCAACATGTTTTATTTTGATCATTTCGTTATTATTCTATCCATGACCTTTTTTTATTGGTACAATATTTAGTCGAGTTAATAGTATACACTGCATTTTGTAAGGGGTTACATACACCTCGAATTTTCCAAAAAAAAAATTACGGATTTTTATTCTTTATACTTCTAAGAAATATTCAAAAAAAAAAATAAGGAGATTCCATTCCAATACAAAGTTGTGTGACCTGGCGTCGGATTAGGACAGCTACCTGTTTTCAGACATTGCAATATTATTCAGTCAATTTTTAATATTTTTTAACTGTTTTTTTTTTTTAAATTTTAATAATTATTTTTCAACAAAATGTGGAGAGGTTTTTTTAATTTTTCTAATAGATAATTTTTTTTAAATAAGTAAACATACATTTTTTGATCGAAAATTGCTAACCTAAAAAAATTAAAGTTTGAAATACAGTAAGTTTTTTATTTTTGAAAAAACTAAAACAAGATTAATTTTTATTTTTGCAGATTGGATTATTTTTTGTGAAGTTATCCTGCAGACAAGGAGGCTTCATAGTTTTCATCAGTAGTCCATTTAACTCGATAAAAAATAATGTTAACGTTTAAAACATATTTAAAAAAAAAAATTCTTATAATTTAAAGTACAATAAAAAATATATAATCGCCATTGTTTGTATGTAACCCCTTACGACGGAAAATAGAGTATTACCTCATAAATTTTTATCACAGTAGACATAAAACACAGTAGCGACGCACAAAAAAAAATTTTAGGTCCTGTTTTTTATTACACATGCGTCCCTTATCATACCAATAACAAGGCTGCCAGCGCTGTCGTGGGTTGTATTTACATCTGGATTTCAAAGAGAATCTTTTTATAACGTGCTCCGAAATTGATTATTAATAATTTTCCAATAAGTAAATGATTCGTTTGATGTTATAATTGAAAATAATTATAAAAAAGATGTCAAGAGAAAGTTTTTGTTGTACGGTTAGTGCTTGTAAAAATATATGTAGTATCCGTAAAGGAAATAGTTTTTTTAGATTTCCCAAAGATCCCAAAAAGGTAATTATTTATTCATAATTCTTTATTTCTATTATGCAATATATATTATAAAGATTATGATAATTCAATCTCTCCAGATTACTAGGACTCGTTGAAATATAGGGAACATGATGATGAACGTTATACGGGCGAAGCTGAAGGTGTGCAGAGATATACTCTCAAAATGAACATTTCCCCCCCGGACAATATATCTAATAGTTGAGAAATATAAATTCAACCATGAGATATTTAAATAACATGCAAAAAACGTTGAAGCCAAATGTATTTTTCGAATGTATTTTTTGCCTTTTTCCCTGTTTTTTCTATATGTTGTTTGGTTAAAATTTGTTTGCAGAATTTCGTCATAGTCGATGCTGTGCGCAGCATGAGATAGAGGCATCCTTAGGCATGTCGAAGACTGTAGTACATTTGATTTGGCATGGACGTTTAGCTGTGAAAAAGATCTGTTTCCGATGGATTCCGCCTAATTTTGTGTAAGGAAATGCTCAAAAAAATTGGACCGAGGACATGTAATATCTGTATACAACATCGTAACAGGAAACGAAACTTGGATCTATTCGTACGAGCCGCAAAACTAAGGAATAACCAACTGTTTAAGTGTTCCAAGATGAACCGAATCCAACAAAAGTGGTTTGTTCGCAAAGCACTTCCAAGAAAATGATAGCTTGTTTCTTTGGTTATACTGGACAGTTAATGCTGAATGGTCACAACAATTTATTTGCCAGAACTCATCGATAAAATCAGGAAAAACAACCGAAAACGTCGCATTATTCTTCATCATGATAATGCCAGCTCTCACATAGCACGTCACACAATTCCTTATTTGACGGAGAAAAACATCGATTTAACGTCTCATTGTCCGTATTCACTTGATTTATCGCCTAACGCTTCTTTTTTTCCGTAAATGTAAAAAAAATGCATGGATTGCGATTTTCATCACCTCAGAAGCTGTTAAATCCTTCCATGTTTTGGAAAATGGTTCGAGAATTGGTTCGAACGCATGCAAAAGTGTATAAATCTTAAAGGCGAATATTTTGAGAAACAATAAAACGATTTATACCAACAATTTTATAAAATCTTAAAAGGTAGCCCTCGTATACAGGGCTGAATTATCGACAATGAGGGTAGCAGACCAGAAAAGAGTGGGCACATTTGAGATGTGGTGCTGGAGACGAATGCTTCGAATTCCCTGGACGGCAAAAAGGACTCTTAATCCTGAACGAGCTGCAAATAACAGAGAGGCTATCAAAGGAGTGCTGGAGGCGAATTCTTTTATATTTTAGCCACATAACCCGTAAAAACGAGGAAAGCTTACAGAAGCTAGAATACAGGGTAAGGTTGAAGGCAAAAGACCAAGAGGTCATTCTCCATCACGTTGGATCGATCAAGTGCAGCAAATGACCCATAACCCATTTCAGGAAACCCTTCAAAACACACAGGATAGGGAAAATCAAGATCTATTACACGAAAGTTTTCTTGAGATCATGAAGCTTCAGTCATGAAGGCACGACTAAGAAGAAAAAGAAGAATGACTACGTGTATTACTTTTTATTTATCATTCTAGTCGTACATATGAATGGATTTGGTACAGATATAATATTCCAGTGGAAGTCTTGGAGCAATACTGATTTAGAAAAAGGGAAGGAAAATTTAATAAATTTCAATTTTAGAATTAAATTTAAAACATGCAAATATCTATAAATTATTAATGTCTATGTGAAATTATAAAAGAAGAATAATTAGATATGTTCGTCTACCTAAATAAAAGAGTGTCTTTAGTGTTCCGTAAGGAACATTTATAAGATCACTTCGGTGTCTGTCACACCCGATTTTCTCTTAAACTATCTGACATAGAAAGTTGAAATTTTGATTTAAGGGGTTAGTTTTGGGGAGTGAAATCAGAAATGAAAAATAATTAGCAGGTCATCGAATTTCAAATTGTCAAATGTCAAATGAAAGCTTGTAAAAAAAGGTTCAAAAATATATATGATAAGCACAGTTTTCTTCGTATCGTTTTTTAAAAATTGTCAAAAATCGCTGCCCTTGCCAAAAATCGTGGTCCCCTTCCTTATCTCGAAAAGTACTTATTAAAAAATTTTAAAAAAATTTTGGAATATTCTACACAAGGTGTAGATTGAATGAAAATGATCACCTTTGATAATTTATCTGGTATAAAAAAAAAAATTCAAGGTCATAAGTTTTCAACAAAGATCGGAAACAAACTTTGTTGAAAATCATTTAGAATAACAATTTTTTTTTTTTAAAGGCAATCACCGTACGAAACATTAATTGCGCAAGTCCGACTTGTACTTGGCGGGTTTTATTTAATTTCTTCTACGAATATTTGTACCCTCTTGCAACTCATGGATATGAGTAATTACGCCAAGACAAACATAAAACATATTGAGAACTTTTTTTTATTATTATTATTTAGAATAGTGCAGGTTTATTATAGTGAATAGATTGCTTATTTGTGCCTCAATACGTTATTTTTTGCTCCCTCTAAAGTTATATTAATATTGCTGAAGAATAAAATTCTTAAGAGAATTTAGAAGTATCACAGTGGTATCAAAGTGTAGGTATGCGATACCCGTATGACATTTAGAAATTGGCAGGATTTTATCTCACCGAGGAAAGAGTAGTAAAAATATCTGAACCATAGCACCAAAATAATTTATTTTTGTGCATTCGTCCGCAGTATTTTTTATTTTCAGAACAATTTTTTGTCCGGAAAATAGTCTTCTACAATACACAGTTTTTCAACAAATTTAGACGAATGCCCAAAAAGTTTTGCACACGTCATCTTCCGTAAGTGGTAGCAGGACACGTAAGCATACAGCGCCTTCCTGAAATACCACTTTTCATACTTAACAGGCAGATACCCATTTTCTCACTTGATTGATAAAATATTTTTTGAGATGGTGTTAAAATACAAATTATTTACTAAATGTTAAGTTATATTATTTGCTGTAATTAATCAAAAAAAAAAATGTTTTTTTGGCACTTTGGTTAACAGGATATTTTTAAAGAACTTAAATTTAAACTTAAATATCAAGAAAATTTACATATAAAAAAAGGTAAACTAGCTTGTAGGGTGACTTTCCTAGGATTTCGTTGAAAATTTAACCAATATACGGAAGTTTTTTTTGAAATATACAAAGCTTTACAATCCACAACTGTTAATTCGACCAAAGTTTAAATTCGACCAACTGTGGATTATTGCTCCCCATCTTTGGGGCTATGCTCCCAAATATACACTACATTTGTTGGAGTCTATTCAGAAGAGAGCTGTGCGCCTGATTGGGGACGCAGAACTGACCAGTAATCTTGATTCTTTGAAACATCGAGGAACGGTTGGCGACTCGAGTCGATTTTGTTGTACATTTGTACAAATTTGTAACGCGGAAGTAACCGAAGGTCTGCTTGTCTCTACGTCCATCCTCACCCCGCAGGAGCTAAGTTTGGAATGAACCAAATAAAAATACAGACACTTTGATTTTGAGGTACTAAACGAGTAACCAAAAATTGTTTAGTTTGTGAGATTATCCTGAAGTATCTACAATTAGTGTCATCTAAACACTAGCATCACTAGTCCTTGATATACAATATGAATTGCTACTTTGGGATAGTTTAAAGTAAAACTTACTAATTTGTGAAAAGTCACCCTACAATAAGCAGTTAGCTAGCTGCCAAATGGTTCTAAGATATAAATAACCAAACCGTCAAGAGTTAAATATTAGTAAAGGTAAGTGCAGCTGGAATGTTAATCTACACAAGAAAACCGATAATCTAATATTTACATATTGTGAAGAACAAGTAAAACACTAGTTAGTTACAGTAGAAAATCAGTCTCATATACAAGCCTTTTTCGAGCTGCTTTACCACAGCTATTTTTTAGTTTATCCCCTCGATGTATATACAATGGCGAATGAACCATAGACATTAACAACCAGATTCACCAAAAAGGTTTAAATTTAAAATCACAGGTCTAACCTTTAAACATCCTTATACCTATTTACTAGACCAAGTTAGACCAACCTTAAACCTAATATTAAAATTTTAAACGTATCAATGGCCTAAATTTTTTATTATGACAGCTGTCATATTTAGATTCAATTTTAGTCCTACCTAATAGGGAAGTATAAAAATGCCCATTCGATGAATTACACACAAGATATGTTAAAAATTAATGTCAATGTCAATGTTTTTAAATTTATGAGCAAGAAGAAACAATGTTGAAATTAACCACTTTCTTAGTTTTTCACTTTAAACCGAATTTCCAAGATAAAATGACCTTTTTACCAGTAAAAAACATAACCTAATATTTTTCGTGCTTCCGTTATAACGAAAATGGCCGCTATTTTCATCCAAATCCAAGCTCCAGTGAGTATTAACTTGTATTGTTTTGTCAAGATAGTTGAGAGAAACAAGGTTGCGGATATTACCGATAATATTCAACGTTTATCCGAACAGTACATATAATAACAATCTGTCATTTTCTTCGGCACGTTTTCTAGTGCTTTTTTTTTTTCCAGTTTTCGTGGTTTACACAGTGTTTGTTTCGTACAGCTCATTGAACCGATTATATGATAAAAAAAAATAGCGATTATATTATATTCTGTCCAAAGAATTCAATTTAAGATACTGTTCACGTACCATATTTTTAGAAAATAAGATACCCACTTTTAATAGAAAAGACTTTTTTAAAAGATTTTAAGTAATTAAATAAAACCTCATTTAAAATTTGGTGCGTTAATATCAAGAAGAAATAAATATTACTAGTTTTGAAAACCACCAAACAAATATTGAATATTAGATTGAAAATGGCGGCAATTTCCTGACCACTACCGTTTGCGCAAGGGGAGGCGTACTCCTTATGCCCCTCCATTCTCTAGTTTGCAAGCTGTTCTGGTAGTGTTTCGATATTTAAGAGTTTACGTGCTTTATTTCTTTTTACCTCAGAATGGGTATATATTTTCTACCACCATATTCTCTACAAAAGTAAATCTTTGCGAATTAATTTTAAATCTGAGACCTATAAAGTATTTAAGAAAGGTTTAGGTTTAGAGGTTTTAAATTTAGTTTATGTTAATGAATCCGCCTGTAAAAAAGTAGAGTTTTGACGATCCCTGAGGCCTATACATATTTAAACAGTACTATTATACAGATCTGACTCTTTCAACCGAATATATCAGAGAGAACAATATATTTTTTTTTTTTTTTTGTTTTTTGCGGTCGATTAAAGAGTAGTTGATATATTTGTACATTGGTGCCATTTTTTTAGGATACGTCATTATTCTACTTCCTTCTTAGCCTATAGTATGAATAATAATGGACGATTCACATTTAAAATCACAAATCAATATTTTGCTAAAAAAAATATTTTTCACAATAAGCTAGCATAAAATTTGATGATATGGTGATGATAATGATGCATGTGATGATGATTGAGCTTTAAAACATTTAAAAATATTTATAATATAATCACTGTTATCATTCCTTATGGATTTTTAAAAAGAAACATTTATTTATTTGTTATAGTAATTTGTTGGAATCAGATAACTGGCAGACGTCTCATTCAAAGTATTTTATGCTTCCTGAATCTTAGTTTTCGTCTAAAAAGTATACGAATCTTGGGCATAAATGTTATTCTCGTTTAAAAACGAACATTTTATATTATGAAGTGTTTTCGGATAGTTTTTTCTAGTCATCTTCAAAGATGGCGCTGACTTCAGGGTATTATTTTTGTCAGTCAATTTTGAGAAACGATCTCTCTTGTTGATAAGCTGTAGCATTTTTTTCCTTATTTCTACCAGCCGATCAATATTAATAATCTTTTTTTTAAGGTTAGCGATATTTTCTGATTTTTTTTTGAGTTTGTCATAAAAAGTAACCATGAGGAAATATGCATATTTCACAGGACTAGAAAATTGATATAATCGGTTGTCAAACATTTTATTGATATTTTTAAACACAAAATTAAAACAATTGTTTTTTTATATTTTTAAAGAACTTTATTAAACCAAATAGATGCCATTTTGTTTGATGATTTTTGGCCATTTTTGTGGCGACACCATAATCCCCCCCGTGTAGAACTTCTGTGATTTCTGGAGAAAAAATTTGAATAAGTGGTTTTCGCAGGCCTTTTTTCAAACTAACTTAACAGCATTCAGAGAGTTCTGCAGAGACCGAAACAAATGGTAGTCTGATGGTGCAAGATCCGGGCTATTTGGAAGATGCATTAGAACTTCCCAGCCAAGCTTCCTTAATTTTTGCCAGTCATCAAAGATGTGTGTGGTCTGCCGTTGTCATGGTGAAAGACGACACCTTTTCTGCTGACTAGTTGCGGCCGATTTTTTCTATCGCTTGGTTCAATCTTGTCAATTGTTAATAGTAGAGTACAGAATCAAACGTTTGACTAAGCTGCAGAAGTTCATGACGTACGATTCCCTTCCAATTCCATCAAACACACAGCATCACCTGTTTTGGTGTCCATCGCAGATGGAAATTCGACCGAGTATTTTTTTTTAGCGTCAAACCATGTGGCGCCTAAACATCGAGCTTCTTTTGGTAGTCAGCTTTCTTCAAATGGTTTAAAACTGTTTGGTAGTGGTTGTTTAGTTTTTTGGCCAAGTTATGGCTGCTTTTGCATGGCGACTTTGCCAAAATTCTATCAAAACCTTTTCTATCATTAGTCGACCACTGCGGGGAGCATCTTTGACTTCGAAATTTCCAGAACGAAAGTGACTGATCCACCTTTTGGCTATTGTTTTTAATAACATATCTTGACCTTAAACGACATTAATTTCTTCATGGGCCTGCGCAGCGTTTGTTCTTTAGCGAAATGAAATTTCTAAAATATTGAGAACTTTCACTCAGTTTTAAGGTGCTCTAAATTAAGTCTCAATAAACGAATTCCAACAGTCTCCTACTAGTCAGCTTTCAACTGATGCTAAGTATAACCCTATGCGACTTATTTTCCTGAGATATATGACACTAAGAGCTCGATACCTTCTCAATAATCATTGAATATAGATAAATGTAACCGTCTATTAAAAGGCGAAAAGAATATGCTGACTGAAAATTAACAACTGACTGGCCAACTCATTCGAATGACATCATATTACATTTCTAATTGTTGTCAAAATGTCTGCCAATTTTATGGCAACTAGAACATAGAACTACTGAGTGAACTAAAAAAATATATCGATTTTTAATTCGTCATTAGTAATTCTAGTAAAAGACAGGGGCGCTGATAATTGCAAACAAACATGGAAATAGTTGAACAAATTTTGACAAGATTTGGTTAACTAGTAGTATACTAATCATATACATTCTATAATTCTATATATATATATATATATATATATATATATATATATATATATTTATACGTATATGTATATATATATATATATATATATATATATATATATATATATATATATATATATATATATATATATTGTTTCAAAAATTATCCAAGGGTGTTATTTGTGTTTCGTGACCAAGATAAATTGTAAAATTTCAAAAGACACAATTGCTGTCGTAATATGTGCTGGCTTAAGTTTTCATATAAGAAAGTTATAAAAAAATTAATTATAATACTAGGATTAGGAGGGGCAGCCTTTGGTAAATTAGAGAAAGTTTTTCAAAGAGAATTTGCCGATATATCTGAAGAAAAAGATGCGAACAATGTGCATCATACCTGCCCTAACGTATCGTGCTGAAACTTTTACGGTGTCAGAGCCTCTATAAACAAACTGAGATTAGCGTAGAGAAGAGTGAAGAAGGCGGTGCTAGGAATACGAAGATATGATAAAATACCAAACACATTAATTAGAGCGGATAACAGGTAGACGAAAAGGTTGATTGGATGGCGATCCAGAGCAGATAAAAGAAGCAGGAGCAGACCACTAACGAGATGAAGCGATGATATAAAAAGGATAGCCAATAAGTGGATAATAAGGCTCAAAACAGAAACTACGAGAAGACATTAGAGGAGGCCTATCTCGAGCAGTGGATACAAATGGTTCCTGAATAGACGTACACGATATAACTCATGTAACTTATAATAGGAATATAAAATAATTTGCAAGTTGGCAAGAACAATCAGTGTATAACAGTAACAATACGAACAATTATAATAATAATAATATAATATAACGCAACAATATATCAATATAGCCACAGAGAGTGCATTTAAATAAATCAATGTCTAAGTTGTTCAAAGTTCCGAGGGAGCTATCGATAGAAAAATATTGCCCAAAATTGGTGGAATGAAATGGTATATGAAAGAGTTGAAGGTTACGGAGAGAGTCTACCAATCCATGGATAAGTTTGACAAACAAGACAAATTAAATCACAACCCACCTCACCTCCAGAGTGTTCAAGTTCAACCTATGCAGCATATCTGACCTATGGTAATGCTCAAAGTTAATATTAAGCTTATTAGACGCAAAGCGAAGGAACTTGTTTTGTACAGAGACAAGACTCGATAGACCAGACAATAGTGGAATATTCAAGATTTGACCTCACCACTGAGGTATATAACCATTTGGCGATATCCACATATAATTCACCATAATTCCTAGTCACATAACCTAAGCTTTTCAGGCTTCTCCTGGAAATATGCTCGGCAAAGGACAATCTATCATCGAATCAGACTCCAATATTCCTGAAGACTGTGCAAAGCACTATCATTAATTGAGTAGCCAGTGTTGAATTTTGTAATGCCCCTAAAGAAACTGATGCAGCAACACTTTTTGATATTCAACAACAAATTGTTAGATTGAGACCAGACCCAAAGCGCGCCCAAATCACTCTGAAGTACTAAAGAGTCCCTCCAGCGCTCAATACTCCTGTACAATTTAAGGTCATCGGCGAACATGATCACTGAAGAGTGCTCAATGCCTAACTCACCACGTCATTCAACATTTATATATTTGGTTGCAACTCATGACGTAATTCTTACTTAGACTTTTAGAAGTTGCTTGCATCCTAAGTAGATATCTTGATAGTTGGTCAAAATATTCAAATATTTGTAGCATGTAATTTTAAAAGCCAGTATTTAGCGTATCATCAAGAATTTCAGTTGGCATAATATGTTTTGAATAACGTCCACCAGTTACTGTATTTTTCATTATTATTGGCATTATAATAATGTGTGGAAAATATAAGAAACATCCTTAATATCTTGGTAAATATATGTTTTTAGAACTCCCATTCGGCATGATACCGTAGCACAGTGTGTCTTAAACAGGTTTTAATGATTTCGGCGTCCACTTTAAATTTTCCAACGGTAATTGATTAGTGTAGTAATACAGAGCATGTGTGAAAAATTTTAAAATTTTTTTCGAAATAAACATAATTTTCTATGTTAATAGTACTCATGGAATTCATTTAAAAGCTATTTACATCATATTTATGTGATATGATTGCAACTATCTATAATAGTATACGTGAAAACCGTTAATTTGAGACGTGGTAGAATAAGTCTGTTGGTGCTCTGGAACCAAAATTATGGTAATTTTAAGAATTTTTAAAATTCTATATCAAAAATCAAAGTTAATTTTCTCGACTTGGTATAAGCGTGCATGTAATAGATATATGATTGATTTTAGTTTGAGTGAGGTCAATAATGTTATTAGTTGAATGTAAGTTGGCTATGTATAAAGTTGTAGAAAATGACATAACAGTTGTCAGTTTCTTTGAATTAGTATATTATCATTTAATTCAACCAAATGTTTAAAAAACGAACAGATAGTGCCCTTACTCATGAAGAAAATCAAGAAAAATTATACTTATTATGTTTGAAAAAAAGGATTCGATGAATAAAATTGCTAGACCTTTAAAAGATAATGTTTTAAAAGTCATAAATTTCGACTCAGACGTTAAACTTCTTCCCATAGTAATTTGCACTTCTTGTAAAACCTTAGTAATGAATATACTAAAACAATTAACTACACTGAGTTACCTGGTTACTCAACTTTTAAAGCATTGCATAGAAATACGAGGTCTCAAGAAGAAAAATTATGTGAATGCAGTTTGTGTGCAGAATATATTAATTTTTGTAAATAGTGAATCTGGAGTGGAAACAAAAGAAATAGATAGAAAGATATTGTCCAAAATATACTGAGGGAATTGACATAGGGAAAGTCTCATGTTTGCTGCCGCTCAAATAATTCCGAAAATTTTAAAAAAATATTTAGTAGGTGATTTATTAAAAAATATTAAGAAAGAGAAATTTGTTGATAAAAAATGATCTGAAGTGGCTATTTATTTATCTCAAAAAAGAGGAAAGCCATTAAATGTTGTATTAAAGATAAGTCATATTATTATTTTGACGTAATTAGCAAAATTATACCTCGATGAGAAAAGATGTTCATATTAGATTATGAAACTAGAAGTTAAACCCCTCAATATTATTTTTTAAAGAAATTTTTGGGTGAATTAGAACTAAAGTTATGTAAATTTTAAAAAATACGGAAAAATGAGTAAAATATGTTTTCACAGATTTTTGACCTGGAATTTTTGAAAATCTTAAAATTACCATAATTTTGGTTCCAGAGCGCCAACAGGCTTTACCACGTCTCAAGTTAATGATTTTCACGTATATTACACAGGCTGACAAATTTTTTACCCAGGAGCCAAAATATACTTTTTCGGAGCTTTTTGACGCGCTAAATTCGAATTCGAGGTCAGAATATCTCTGATGGCTCCGGTTTTCGAGATATTCTAATCTAAGAGTTCGAAACTCACGGTTTTTCGAGATATTTGAGGTTATATTACGTCGAAAGGTAATTTTTTTTTATGGAAAATTAATGGGGTCCGAAAGAACTACTCTTCCTCTTCAAAACGCATTTGGATTTTGTCTGGATATCTCTTTTATCTTTGAGAAATCGTATGTTGAATTTAAGTAGTTAAATTTATTTCTCGATTTTTGGAAAATGATAGGCATCGAATAAAATACAATTCTTCGACGCGTTAACTTTTCTATTTGTTTATTAAACTCAAATAAGTCTAATTTGAAACATCCTTCACCATAAATTAACAAGCGTTACAAAAGATAATGCGTCGAATTTGCCAAAAATCGAGAAATAAGTCAAAATAGTTAGTTTTAACATACGATTTCTCAAAGACGAAAAAAAGATATCAGGACAAATCTAAATGTGTTTTAAAGAGGAAGAGTAGTTCTTCGGACCCCATTAATGGTTTGATAAAAAAATTACCTTTTGATGATGTGACATAACTCAAATATCTCGAAAAACCGTGATTTTCGCATTTTTAGGTTAGAATATCTCGAAAACCGGAGCCATTAGAGATATTCTGACCTCGGATCCGAATTCAGCGCGTCAAAAATCTTCGAAAAAGTATATTCTGGTTTCTGGGTAAAATGCTCGGCCAAATTTTGTCGGCCTGTGTTATTATAGACAGTTGCAATAATATCACATAAATACGATGTAAATATCTTTTAAATAAATTCAATGAGAATGTTGGGAATGTGGAATCTTTGGCACAATGACACTACTCAGTACATATCACCACTACATCAAACACTTTATTTTTGCCCTTAACGCGGGTTTTGCTAATCATGTTAGCTTCATTAGAAGCGATGATTGAATAATCGCTCCTGATGAAGCTAACATGGTTAGCGAAACGCGCGTCAAGGGCAAAAATAAAATGTTTGGTGTAGTGGTGATATATAGTAGTGTCAATGAGCATTATTAATGCAGAAAATTATGTTTCATTTCGAAATTGTTCATTTTAGTGTTCCGTACGGAACACTTATAAGATCATTTCGGTGTCTGTCTGTCCGTCTGTCTGTCTATCTGTCTCTGTCCGTCTGTCACACCCGATTTTTCTCCGAAACTATTTGTCACAGAAAGTTGAAATTTGGTAATAATATAAGAATTGATGGCCTCATCAGAGCCATGTAGTTTTGAAAGTTAAATTTTGGTTAGTTTTTGGGGGGTGAAATCGGAAGTGAAAAAAAAATTTTTTACTAGGTAATCGAGTGTGGTGTCAAATGAAAACTTGTGAAAACACGAGTAAAATATATATATATATATATATATATATATATATATATATATATATATATATATATTTTACTCGTACTATATATATTACATTACATATATATATATATATATATATATATATATATATATATATATATATATATAATGTAATACTTGCGCACACTTTTCTTTGTATTATTTTTAAAAAATCGCGAAAAAAATCGCTGTCTACCCCGCCTTATCTCGAAAAGTACTTATCAAAAAATTTGAAAAAATTATGGAATATTCTCCACGGGGTGTAGATTGAACGAAAATTATCACGTAATAATTTATCTGGTATATAAAAAAAAAACAGAAATTTCAAGGTCATCAATTTTCAGTAAAGATTGGAAATAAACTTTGTTGAAAACTCATTTGGGGTGTGTTTTGTGGAGTCACTGATCATTTTATACCTCCGTTACAACATTTTTTATTTTTTTAAAAGCAATCAACGTACGGAACACTAATTGCGCAAGTTCAACTTGCACTTGACCGGTTATTTTTAATTTTTAAATGCACTTTTTTCAGAACGGCTCGGCAAAAAATTTTAAAATTGTTCACACATGTTCTGTATTACTACACTAATCGATTACCGTCGGAAAATTTGGAGTGGTCTCAAAGTCATTAAAGCCTATTTCAGGAACACCGTGTTAGGCATATGATAAATTGAAGAAACTATATAAGATTTCGTTTACTATCCCATCTTGGATCTAATCACTTTTTAAGCGCTTTTTTTTTTGTAAGTTTTATACTATTATACTGTATATTTGAACGTAAGTAAAAGGTGAAGTTGAAAAATCTCAAAATCACTAATTTAGTAATTTTTTTTACTGACGTTTTTGAGGTGATCCGTATATTTTCCCGATACTTTCCTAATTTTTTATTGAATTCCGCAATCTGACAAATAATCGATAACCGACATATTAAAATTTATTTAAAACTCGCATTAAAAACATTCCCTCACTCCGAATGGCCATTTTTCGCGAGTACTTCCGTCGGCCAACTTCGTTCCTGCAACGAATCCCATTTTTTATACTTCGTTCCCTTGCCAGTTTTATTATTAAGGCCTGGATTGGTTTGCAACTTGCCTATACTGCTACTTTTTCTTATTTCTATTTTTTTGGGTTGCTGTAACAATGGTGAAGTAACCATTGGGGAATCTTCGTCGCTGTCGAAATTGTCCGAGCCAGGACTGGCAGTACGTTCGCGCCGTTTCAGACTTTGTTCCAGTCTTCTTAAAAATCTAAAACCAAATCAATAAAGGGTTTAGTTCGTTTTAGTTTGATTCTGCACACGTTCCGTTTAACTTAGGGTCTTGTTAGACTGAAGTAAGATGTAAAAGCTTTTAGAAACTTACCTTATTTGATTACTAATAGCTCTAAGTCTGCTAACTTTTTGATATTTTGGCGGCTTTCTAGTAAACTCTAATGATCTAGTTAACATAGGTGAGCTAGGGTTGAAATCCTCCTAAAAAACAATAAAGTGATATATTATATGAGGAAATTTGCACCCAAGCGTACACGGTTATAGATTACACAGCCCCACAAAAAAAAAGTGGGGTATACTTTTGATGCGATATATCAGATCCGTAGTATTTTTGCCCGCTGATCACGAATCTGACGTCAGAATATCGCCATCACATCTTAATTTTTTTCTAACCTCAAAAAATAGGTAAAAATTAGTAAAAATTAAGAAAAATATACTCCTAAAAAATTCAACCGATCCTTACCAAATTTGGTACACGGGGGTTTTTTGGGTTGCTGATCATGAATCTGAGGTCGGATTTGCAAAATTCAAAATGGCGGATCCAAGATGGCGGACAAAATTTTTGAAAACCAACCGATTCCTACCAAATTTGGTATACAGTTGGGGAATCCTCAAACCTGATACTCTTAAACCCTAAACCCTGTAACCTCAAAAAATAGACCTCAATAACCCTGTAACTTTAAAAATGAGACCCAATAAACTCAAAACCAGGACTTTTAAACCATATACTCTCAAATAGTAGACCCTTAAGCCCTAGAATTGCGAAGGTTAGACCCGCGCCTAACTTTCCTTTTTTTGGCTGTATCTTGTTCTTTTTTCCGCGAATGACCTATTCAAAGGCTTTTTTGCCCAAACGCTTTTGAGGACTTGTTTCTCTTTTTAGCGACCAGCAATAGTCCGCTAGCATATGGTCATCCCATCGTTCTTGATACCGATTTTCTATGATTTTCAGATCTTGGTGAAAACGTTCCCCTTGCTCCTCGCTGTAGTCACCAAGATTATCTGGGAAATCATCGATGTGGGAGTCCAGGAAATGTAATTTTAGATTCATTAAGCAACCTAATGTTTGAAAATTTTTTACCATTTTCTCGACTATTTCTTTGTACTTAGGACTTTTATTATTTCCCAAAAACTTTGTTGCGACTTCTTTAAAACTAAGCCAAGCAGCTTTTTCAACTTTATTCATTTTAGTAACAAATAATGAATCTTGAAACAATTTTCTTATTTGTAGCCCGTCAAATACTCCTGCCTTAATTTTAGCTTCAGAAAATTTCGGAAATTTTTTATGCAAATAAAATTGTATCTAATGCTCTCGTGAATTGCTTCATAAGTCCAAGCTTAATGTGAAGCGGGGGAATAAGAACTTTTTCCTGGATCTACCAATGGTGGAAACAATACATTATTTTCACCAGGAGTGAACGATTCTCTTGTTGGCCAAATTTTTTTTCTTATAATGACGTTCCTTGTCTCTGCTATTCTACAGACATTTATAACAGGGATAAAGTGTAAACCCTGACTGTTGGCCAAGCAATATTGTTACAATTTTCAGATCTCCACAAATTTTCCAGTTATGATCAGCATATTTTATTTTTTATCAAAAGCTGCTTCATTTTTTCATATTGCTCTTCCATAACTGTGGAATGAGCAATCGGAATGGGAGCGTAAACGTTGGTATTATGCAGCAAAACTGCCTTAATGCTCCGTTTAGAAGAGTCAATGAACAGTCTCCATTCTTCAGGATCGTATGAGTTATTTTGAAATTCATTCATTAGACCTTTTACATCGGTACAATATGAAAGTGACAATTCCTCGTCCATTGTGAAATATTTCGAAATTCTTCATCTCTGTTTCTATAATAAAAAATCGTAGCTTCTGGCTTAAGTAAATGTCTTTTCTTTAAAAAGGAAGCAAGATGCTTAGAACCATCTTTGGATAAGCCTAAATCTCTGACTAGATCACTAAGTTCTAACTGTGATACGAGTATTGGTTCTGGTTTACGGTTGTATGGTAGAAATTCTTTATCTGTGTCACTAGTATATGATAGGTTGTCACTAGAACATTCATTAGTAACAGTGTTTGAATCTTTTTCGACAGTCTCAATGTTTTCGGCATGAACTGATAAGGTGAAATCATTTGTTTCCATAACATCAGCATCAAGTGGTTCAGGAGGCGGAATTAGTTTAGTTGGTCTTGTTACTGTCGAAACATCGTTATAAGTAATAGTGCTTTTATTTTTTCGGTTATGCCTAGATACAACATTCATACAAAAGTAGCAATCATTTTCACTGTATGGTCTATTCCATATTGCTGGTCTGGAATATTTAATCGCCTTCTTATTGATGTACAACATTATTTTGCAAGAACTGCAAATGATGTGGGGAACCCAATCTGTATCCTGGTGCTGTATTTCAATATTAAAACAATCCTTATATAAGGTTTTAATCTATATCCGTTATCGGTGACCCCATTTTACTCAATACGTGTTGACAGCAAATATAACAAAATGGATCACTGTTTTCATCGCACTTATGAAAAGTCCTTGTACCGTGAGACCGTTTTCTTGTAGCATTATACTCTACATGAGCCAAGTCACCCACACATGAAGAGCTACGGTCGCTGGATGACGACGGCTGCGGGCCCGCTTTCCCACCCTGATCAACCGCCGATACTGGGTTTTCGAGTCCCTGCATCGTAATTCTCTTTCTTCTACCTGCCATGACGGCATCTAAGCCGTTATCCAGGGACTCTGCCGGCTAGTGGAGTAACACCGTTGCCCACCGTCACCACGTGGAGGTGCCCTGGATGCAGGTAGAAGAATAAAAATCGACCGATGAATTTTCTCGGCGGAATTTTGCAAATCCAACCTCAGATTCGTGATCAGCGACCCAAAAAATCCCCGTGTACCAAATTTGGTAAGGATCGGTTGAATTTTAATTTGAATTCGTTTTTGCATTCGAGAAGCACTATATCTGTCTGATTTATTAAGGTTAGAAAGAAAACAGAACTGTATGGCTCAATCCAACCGATGAATATTAGCTTAGCGTCTCCGAATACATATTAATACAACTTTGGATTCATGAAAAAGCTTGAATCAATTTTTTAGGAGTATATTTTTCTTAATTTTTACTAATTTTTACCTATTTTTTGAGGTTAGAAAAAAATTGAGATGTGATGCCGATATTCTGACGTCAGATTCGTGATCAGCGAGCAAAAATACTACGGATCTGATATATCGCATCAAAAGTATACCCCACTTTTTTTTTTGTGGGGCTGTGTTATAAATAGACCACCCTTTTAACTCTCTTATTTGAAGAGTTAAAAAAAAATGCTCAACACAGTTTTTAAAGAAACACCAGAAACAATCGTACATCGTATTTTTGGCATAGGACAGAAACTATAATCCTGTACAAACACATTTTTTACAGTGTCTCACCTAATTTACTATTTTTCTATTCTACATACCAAGAAAATTCTTCCAGTTAATTTTGGTAAAACTTTGTTACGCGGGCTTTTCACAAAAATGTTTTTTTTGTTTCGAAATGGGCTTAAAACGGTCTAATTTTGAAAGACTTATGAGAAAATATCCGGGGGAGGCTGTTTTTGCACGTTTTTTTTTTGCATATACATAAACATTGATACATACGTAAGCGTACGAAAATCTACTATGCTATTGACAACCACTGCTCGGGAGAACTCAGTTCGTTTATACGCATGCGCCGAGATGATTATGCTACATTTACAGTCATAGTAAAATTCCAACCAATAAGGAACTTTGCTGTGAAATTTTCTTTGCGAAAACCACATGAAGAGAACAAATCGGAAGGTTTTTTTAATGTATTTTGTAATTCCTGATTATTTAATTCAGGTTAGGTTTAGTTAGTTTAGGTTAACAAAAACGGTTACGTCTCGATTTTTTCTCATAAATTTTTCAAATTCAGGCCATTTTAAGCCTATTTAAAAAAAAAATCTCCCTTTTTCTGAAAAGCCCGCGTACCGAAATTTTAAACAATAAACAATTTTGAGTAAAAGTTCGGTACGCGGGCTTTTTAGAAAAAGGGGGGTTTCTTTTTTGGAATAGGTCTAAATTGACTTAATTTTGAAAAATTTACGAGAAGAAATCGGGAGGAGGCCGTTTTTGCTAACCTGAACCAACCAGAACTAACCTAAACTAATTAATCAGTAAGCAGAAAATACATTAAATAATGAAAAAAAATGTCCCACCTTAATGTGAAAAAATGATGTACGTGTTATATTAGTGACTGGAGATCAAGTTAGTTGAGGTTAGTTCGGATTAACAAAAATGGCCTCCCCCCGATCTCTTCCCGTAAATCTTTCAAAATTAGGTCATTTTAGGACTGTTCCGAACTTTTACCAAAAATTTAATAATTAGATTAGGCTGACCTCTACATTTCACCCATTAGTGTGAACGGAGCCGATTCTTCCAAAAATAACTGACAGTTTCGATCAGTGGTCATCAACAGTTGTCAGTGTGTTGTTAATTTTTATTTACCAAAAAAAAGTGTAAAAACGGCTTCCTCCCGATATTTTCTCGTAAGTCTTTCAAAATTAGACCATTTTAAGTCTATTCAAAAAAAAACAATAAAAAATTTGTCACTTGCCAAATTTGACAGATTAGTAAGCCAACCGGGATTTTCTTAAATGGCACCCTCTACATATGAGCCCACCATTAAACGGGATTTTTCAGTCCGTTTACAAAAATATAAAACTGGGTGAGTCGATTAAGTTAAAATTCTGTTCGATAATTTAAATGCTCTGTATATCGGTAGCGACTGAAAATAAATAACAAGGGTTATATATTTTTGTAAACGGACTGAAAAATGTTATTTAATAGTGTGCTCATATGTAAAGGATGACATTTAAAAAAATCGTAGCTGGTTTTGTAAACTGTCATATTTGACAAATTTTTTGTTATCATATTTGGCTGCTTTGTAAAAAACTAAGTTTAGCATTTTCTTGGTATGTACAATAGGAAAAGAGTGAATTGAGTGAGACACTTAAAAAAGTGTCCCTGTACATTGGCAAGTAACAATTGTTGATCGTTGATGGAGATTTAATAGTTTTAATGAGTTTCAGTTTCTAAACGAGTATCGAGCCTCTAGGATGCTAAATACGTTGAAAATACAAATTGAAATTTGCTTGAAATATTCATCGGATAGGTGTAATTTTTTTATGGGCCTAGCATACGTGCTACAGGGTCCCTAAAGTGCTACGGGAGCGACACGTGTGTAAAAAAAGCAATTCACGTTGGTCTTGAATCGGTGTAAATTGTACTCGGTCGGAAACACAGTCCTAGACCAATTATGTGCATATATATATATATATATATATATATATATATATATATATATATATATATATATATATATATATATACAGTTTAATTAATATAATCCGAATATTGTTAACAGTTCAACAGACATTCATAAAATGCCCGCTTCGGTAGCTTATGCCGACCTAGATTGCTTATTGGGGTATCCTTTACAGTATCGGGACGGAAAGGTAAATGATAAAAAAATCCTTTTTCGGTAGATGAATTCTTAATATATTCGTATATTTTAAGCCCGTAAATCAAAGTTTAATCAAACAGAATAGGATTTTTCTAAATTTTAAGCTTCTTTAGTAAATAAAGAATTTTAGCCAACAGCCCCACACAATTTGGGGAATGGTTCATCTATGGAATCGGCGAATACGAGCCTGTTGTAATATGCGGCCTTCAAAATAGACATTAAAGAAAAAGTTGTAGTTTTTTTTTTAATCTTTCCAGTATATTTAAAGCGATGTGTAATTTTGTTGCATAGGACTTATGAGTTCGGGTATAGGAGAAAACTTAAATATTTGGATAAAAGTATTTTTATCTGATTGGAAAATTTGTGTTGATTAACAAAATATTTTCTTTAATCTAGATTTGGATACTTCATAAGGTAGTTCTTTAACCCTTCTTATTTTTATCTTTTTTGTTAATGATCTTCCTGATCACATAGTCTAAAAGAAGGTATTCAGTTATACCAATGATATAATAAGTAGTTGGAAGCCACAGGTATTACATATGTTATACTTCCACAGTTTTCAACTTGGTATGCTGCTAATGGATTTATGATTCATCATCATCATTAGCTTACTCCATTTATAGTCGGATGTAAGGTAAAGGAATGCGGTTCTGCATACCAAGACTGTTTGAAAATGGTTGTAGGAGGAGTAACAAGTTGAACCTCATACGGGTGTGAAGTCTCGGCGCGACGTGTATTTCTAGCATGCACCATTCTGAGAAGAAGTATTCGATGGATGTAGCCCGCTTAGGGCTACATCCATCGAATACTTTCCATGAAAATACTTGTAGAATAGACTCAAGTCATCAACCGTTCTTCGATGTTCTAATGAATCAAGGCTCGGGGTCTCCAATAAGGGAACGGCTCTCTTCTGAATAGACTCCAACAAATGCAGTGTACGTTTAGGAGCAGAGCCCCAAACATGGGAGTATTCCATCGTTCGTCGAATTTGAGCTTTGTACAGAATTAACAGTTGTTGTGGAGTGTAAAGCTTTCTCTGCCACGCCCGAAACATGCTCATACCAAGACATATTTGCTCCCAAATTAACGCCCAGCAAATTGAGTTACGATGCTAGAGGAATGGAGTTCTCCGACATAACTATGTCGGGTTCGGCAACGTTAACTTTTTTAGAAAAAAAAACTAGGTTATTGTAGCGTTAAATTATATTTGGTTACTGTCACCCTAAGATAGAATTTCTTTCAGGTCTTTGTTAAGGTGAAGGACTTCTTGCTGTCTGCGGATATTTGCATGAGTAGCCGATGTTCGAGCGTTCAAAGTGAATAAAGAGATAAGCGTCCTGTCATCTGCAAACTTGTAGATAATTAAAGTCTCTATTAGATCAGCAGTTTTTAAAATCACTGTTAAAGGTTAGATCTAAACTGCAAGATTATTGATTTCTGTAAATTCCGAAAGTCAAATATGCATTCATAACGGAACTGTAATAAGACAAATAAAATTCATAAAAGTCATAAATTATGAAGGCTAATAACTAGAGACCGGATTATATGCAACATAAAAATCTTGAAATATGCATGAAAAATGCTTAAAATATGCATGAAAAGGGTCAAAATATGCAATATTAAATAATAATAAAAGTAGTAATTTTTAGTTTTTTATTTCAAAATCAGCATAAAATTAACAAGTTATCGACGATGTTTAAATTTAATTAACAATTATTTAACATTTTTTAAAATTATTTAACATTTGTATTCTTGTACACGTAAACAATAAGGTATTGTTCCAAATGTTGGGTAGTAAGATTGTGTCTTCGATCACTTAAAATATTTTTATAAGTGAAAAAAGACCGTTCGACCGTTCCACATCCACTGAGGTAACTGGGCAGTATTTGAATTTGGGTGCTATGTTAGCACTTATTGTTTCTGGCAAAAGTTCACCCGTCCCATTAATAAAACTATCAATTTGACACAAAGGTTCAAAGTTTGGGTTATTGCACAAAATGTTTTCAAACTTTTCTTTAACTCTACGCGGGAATACATCTGGCAATGTGGAGTTTATTTGACGGATTTTATTCATTAACTGAATTGATTCGGTCAACGCCAAACCTCGAGTTTCAAGCTTTTTAATACCCGCAGGTATGTGGGAAAAGTGAGTGCTAATCAAAGCTATGTTTTTTTTTTTAATATCAGAATCTTTAAATGCTTTCTTGGATTGACGAACTGCCATAGCCGCTGCACTATCGAAGTCATTTACTACACCTTTGATAGCCTCGAAATGTTCATTGTAAAATAGTACAGCTTCAATCCATGTTCCCCATCGAGTTACCACTGGTTCGGGAGGTAAAGGCACATTTGGTAGTTTTTCTTTATACGCGTTATTGCAAGCAGGTGCCTTAAGAAACACTTTCTTTGCTGATGAAATCAGTTTATTTACATTTCTAAACGTCGATCGTACTTCTTCAGCGAGTCGACAATATAAAACATTTCCTTCGTATGTAAATGTTGCAGGATAATCAGCTACCCACGAAGAGACACTTTTTTTTGCGGGTGGCATGGTACACGTTAAACTTTAACACAACACGTTAAAAATTTCAAAAAGACTACACTGATGCAAGCGCGTCAACAATAATGTTAAAACTGATATCTTGTTTTAAAATAAAAATTCGTCTTCGAGAAAATTGTTTATTTGATCTTCGCTCAAATAAATATTCTTAGAAACTAACTACTTATCACTTAATATCCCGACCAAGAAACAAAGGAATAAAATACCGTCGTAATTTTGGGTATTCCTTTGGCACTATAACCCAATCGATGTTTAGACTATTGCAGGTAATGTTCCGGCGATGAGATCGGTTAATTTACAATTAACAATACCCTGAGCAATTCAATTGCCTAGTAATACCGAGAAATATTGTAAATATAGGGAAAATATGCATCATTACTAGATTTTGGGTAAAATATGCAATAATCGGTGAGAATGGTCTAAATATGCAAATGCATATGAAAATATGCAAATGCATATAATCCGGTCTCTACTAATAACCCTTGTCGTTATTGTCTTCGTTGATTTATATTTCTTACCGAAAAAAGTGGAGACTACAACATAAGATATTTCTTATAAAAAAAGGGTCAAGTGCAAGTTGGACTTGCGCAATTAGTGTTCTGTACCGTGATTGCCTTTAAAATCCTTACCTGGGCTAAATTAATTAGTACCCTGACATGTACGTATCTAAAATCCAATGTGTATTTTCACGTTTTTTCTCAGTAAATAAATAATGTATAGTAGTTACAGCATCTTAGCTACCTAATAGCCAATAAATCAATCTATCTATCAATTATGTCTAATTTTCATGACAGTCGGATATATAGAAGCTGAGATATTGCTCCTAAAGTGATAGATGGTAATGGTGGTTAATTAAGAGTAATTTTGAATCAGTGTCCAAAAACCAAATCCAAAGTGTGACCTTAACTCTGCCATATAAAAAATAAACGTTAACAATAATGGCTCTGTTTTGTAAAACTTCTTCCACAGTAAACTATTACTTATGTGATGATAAATTATTATAGGTACTCTAACCAGCGGTTATATAATTCATATAGAGTGTGTATCAAAACAGCGCAATACTATTTTTATTAGAGGCGTCTGAAAGTTTCTTCAGCGAAGGGATAACTTTTACTTATATAATTGATACAAGATACCGGTACTTGCTAGAGATTTTTCACATAGTAAAGAGCAGATTAAACTTCTATGCCCTAGATTATAAAATTGTGTTCATTACTCGACAGAATATTTGAGAATATACACAATATGTCTTTATCTAAGTACCAGTGAGAATAATAGATGATACTTGAGAGTTGAATGAGCTCCAACCAGCCGACGTAAATTAAAATCTTAAATTTTATAATTCAAGAATATTCGTGACACCTTATAAATTAAGATATGATACGTCACTATATAAGTAGTGTCCATAATTGTTGACTTTTTGAAGTTCAGGCTAGTTTTTTTTATGGGTTTAGCACACGCGCTACAGGGAAGTCCCTAAAGCGCTCCAGGAGCGACATGTGTGCGGAAAATGCGATTCACGTTGTTTTTGAATCGCTGTAAATTAGTTAGTTATATATTTTAACCTCATTTGGACCTTTTTTTTTTATTGGTCCAGCACACGTGCTGCAAGGAAGTCCCTAAAGCGCTACAGGAGCGGGGAAAGCGATCCACGTTGTGCTTGAATCGCTGTAAATTGTACTCGGTGGGAAACACAGTCCTGGGCAAATTATTCCAAAGGGATGATGTTCTCCATATAAAAGACTGTTTGAAAAGCGTTGTACGAGAAGTAACAAGCTGAACCTCATACGGATGTGAAGTATTAGCACGTCGTGTACTTCTAATATGCACCGCTCTGGGAGGAATTAAGCGGGCCACGTCCTTCGAACACTTTCCATGAAAATACTTGTAGAATTGGCTCAAGTCGCCAACTGTTCTTCGATGTTCCAGCGAATCAAGGCTGCCGGTCAGTTCCGGGTCTCCAATCAGACGAACAGTTCTTCTCTGAATAGAATCCAACAAATGCAGTATAGGTTTGGGAGCGGAGTCCCAAACATGGGAGCAGTATTCCATAGTTGGTCGAATTTGAGCTTTGTAAAGAATTAACAGTTGTTGTGGAGTGTAAAGCTTTCTGGTTCGAAATAATATTCGCAACTTTTGAGAAGCTCTCCTTGCTATGCCTGCAACATGTTCATACCAGGACATATTTGCTCCCAAATTAACGCCCAACAAATTGAGTGACGATGTTAGAGGAATGGAGTGCCCTGACATAACTATGTCGGGTTCAGCAACGTTAACTTTTTTAGAAAAAACTGCCGCCTGGGTTTTTGCAGCGTTAAATTCCACTTGATTACTGTCACCCCAAGACAGAACTTCTTCCAGGTCTCTGTTAAGCTGAATGACTTCCTGCTGTCTGCGGATATTCGTCTGAGTAGCCGATGTCCAAGCGTTCATAGTGAATGAAGAGATAAGCGTACTGTCATCTGCAAAGCTGTAGATTGGATTTCCGTTTTTTTCCAGCAGATCGTTGATGTAAATGAGAAAGAGAGTAGGAGACAGTATGAAGCCTTGAGGTACACCGGCGTTGATAGTGAAGGTGTTAGAAAGAAATCCGTGGACTGCCCCTAGTAAAGAACGCTCTCTGAGGAAACATTAGATCCACAATATATGTTAAAAGGTCGTTTGCTCAATTTTCTGCAAGTTAAGAGACCACTGCCGTGGAAAAGTTTCTTTGTAACAGAGATTTTTTTTAGAGACAATAAATATAACATATTCTTTTTCAAGTTAAGTCTTGATTATAAATACTGAGATCAATCATAAGTTTAAATCAGTTAAACTAAACGGATATTTTAGCTTCAGTTTACTGTTATAAAACTAAACTGGAAATAGAATAGGCTTACCTTATCATCCATTGAAGCATCCAATGATTTAGGATGTTTCTGATCCAACCAACCAACCGGAGACGACCATCGAATAGTATCAGGACTAGGACTAGATGAAGAATGTCTAATTTCTTTTGTAGAAGTAATACTGTCAGAACTCGATGAAGAACTAACTACTTGAGTACGAGCTAATCTGCGTTTAGGGCTAAGTTTTCTAGGCGGCGGTACTTTATAATACAGATCTTTACTAGGAACATCTAAATGATTGTGCCATGTTACATTTTGGTGCTGCTTAGTAGGACTAGGTGTCTTACAACTACGAACAGTTCGTTTTTCACGTTTCCTACCTATTTTTTTATGTGTACTTGTATTAATAACGTTGACTTTATCGGAACTCGGAAAATCGTACAGGCCATCCGAATCGGTAAAAGGCAACAAATCTTTATTTTTACCATAAAACAACGGAGAAAATCGTCCTATACCGGTTGTTTTATCGCTTAAAGGACTCTCACTACGCGAACTCATAGGGCTCAAATACTTCTCACAACCGGGTTGATCTAATTGAACTACAATTGAAGGTAACTGAAGAGAATTCTTACTATTCGAAGAGGTTATAGGAGGAATTAATCTATCTATTGAATCTTCTACACTAATACATTTCGCGACACGTGGCGTCGTTAATAAAGGATTTAACGGCAAGTCTAACACAGTTTTTGTATCACATTCGATAGACATAAAAACTTTGAGTTCCTTAGCACTTTTTACTTCACCTTCATCGATTTTTTCGTCTATGTGATCGGTACCAATACCTTCGTCGTTAGATTCGACTAGAGGATCGTCTGACAATGTTTCGGAATCAGAACGGCCTCTTCTTTGGTCCCCTTGATTAGTTTTTGATTCGTTATTTCCTGGATTACTAGACGGTCGGAGTACAGGGGTAAGCGATTGCCTTCTAAGGCAACTTCCTGAGCCTGAAGGTCCTTGATCTTCCATTTCGGAAGGACACAAGGGATTGCTTGACCCACAACGAGATGGTCCAGGGCTAGCCATCGAGCTGTATCCCGAAGAGCTCAAGTTCGATTCCGATGCATGCTGCTCTCCTCGATGAGCCATAGAAAATGGACTCAAGTACGTCATTCCCCCTGATTGGACCGCATGGTGTCCAGAAGTTTTCACCGCAGGTGATATCGACTCAGCGTCTGATTCAGCTTCGCTCATATTGAACGTGATGGTGATCATTGGAGGGGCAGTAGGTAAATCAAGTGAAGTTGGTTTTTCAAAATCTTTGAACATCTTACGTCCAGAATGGCTAGATTTTAGGGTGGAGGCAGGGAAATGAAAAGATGTTTCTTGAAATTGTGGTTGAGATCTCTGCGGTGGAGGTGATCCAAGGGGTGATGGTGATTTCCGGGTCGGGGATGGTGTTTCGATTGTAAGAGTGGGTATAACTAAAGGTGGGTTACTGCTCGATTCTTGGTCTTTGTCGTTTAATTGTCCAAGAGGAGGAGGCCGAGTCTAAAATAAAATAATAAACATACATTTTGTTAAATATGTGGGTAATTAACTAAATGTTATAGGTATAATTCTTCTGAATTTTTCTTGTGTCGATTGAAAAAGTGATGCTGACGTTTTGCCGATCATCCTGCCGATTTTTCCAGAGCTTGTTCCGAGAACTGACTTCTTTGGAATCTAGCCCAAAATTCAGAAGAAGTCAGTTCTCGGAACAAGGTCTAAAGAAGCCGACAGGATGACATCAGCATCACATTTTCAATGAAGACAAGAGAAATTCAGAACAATTATAATTATAACCTGTGGAAGAATTAAATATTGCATATATTTTTAAAAGAATTAGTATAAACTAATTAGTTATTCGTAAGGGTGAAGTTAAAAACCAAAAAAAAAAATAGTTTTATGGTTAAAAATTTCATTTGAATTATAATCAGAAATGATACATTACCTTTGTCTTATATAAGGCACTATTTTGCATCGCCGCAGCTTCTTCCAAGATTAGGCCATCTTCTGCTTGGGGATCAATTGCAATATCCGGACATCTTACATCTTCATCATCACTGGTACTTATAGAAATATTAGGAATTTCCACAGAAATCTTATCGTCACTATTTTCGGGCTCGTCCAGTGACGAGGCGTTGCTACGCTTGGCTAAGGATTGGCTACGACGCATGATTGGCGTAAGAGCAGGTGATGGCATTGGTGAAGGTAAAGGAGTGGGCAATTCTCTAATTGGTGAAAGGCACTTATTGATTGTGCTTGGTATTTCCAACAAAATGGTGGGCGGATGCAATAGATTGTTTCCGCTTACACTCGATCTGTGTGCACTGAGGGGGTCTAAGACCGGTACCTCGATCGTAGTTTGGTTGTAATTGTGATGGTGCAAGATAGGACTTTCTGGAGCTCCGCTTGAAAATGAGACAGGTGTGTGAACGGAGGAAGACGATGATTCATCGTCACCGACGATGTCGTCGTGAGGACTTGAAGCTGTGGGAGTTGTTGAAGGTGTCAGTTTAAGAGAAGAAGGTAAATTTGCACCAGCTGAGCTGGAAGAGAAGTTTCGAAACATTGCTAGAATTGAGTCGGCACTTGCAGGCTTTTGCCGACCTATGGGCGCTTTGTTTTGACGCCTGTTAATAAGCAAATCTGATATACTGCAGCTCAAAGCGCTGGGAATAGCCAAGTCTGAACTAGTAAATGAATCACTGCCTTGGTTACTAGAGGTACTGTTTGGACTTCTATTAATCACACTAGGAGATGGAGGAGTGCTGGATGGACGGGCAAACATACATCCTAACTTGTTAGCCTGCATTATTCCCATCTCCATTTCAGAACCCGAACTCATTTCAGCCGAAACTCTATTCAGTAAGCGAGCAAAAGTCACTTTTTTCTCCAATTTAGGATCATTCAAAGCAGTCATTGCAGCATCGTTGTCTCCAAATTTAGTTTCTTTCACTACTACAGATGGAGCAGATTGATTGCCATTATTTTTTTGTTCACTCATTTGAATTAGTTCACCTAAACTTACTCTCTTAGTTGCATGTTTGTTCACTGGTGATATGAGCTGTTGCAGTATCTGCTTTTTTTCTGCAACGTTCTTTTTTGTTGGTGTTGAGTTGTTCCGTTTTTTCTTTGGTGAAGGACTACCTATGAAAATAATTTTTAATATTAAGGAATGTTCTATCGTATGATTTTAACACATCTATAGGCAACAAGCATAATATTTTTGTGTTTAATAATTATTTACAATAAAATTTTCTAGAGACTGGGAAGTTAATCACCAAAGCGAATCCCTAATAACGGTTCGTTTTTACTTCATTCCTTAGTTTTAAGAAATTAGAAAAATATGTACAACATTCAGGTGATGTTTTTGTGGGTTAACTGAAACATGTTTAATTTCTTTGCATTTTCCTTATTACTGAAAAATAAATCGAGGTATATTCTTTTTAAATTTTTGTTTTTTTTTTTTTGTAAATTCATCGATAGTAATATTTTTGTGCCATGGTGCCATTTTCGTAAGTCTAGCTTTCTAAGGTCTTTAGTATTTGCAAATAAAATTATGTTTATTTGGCTTATTATACAAAAAGCAATTAGCCACAATAGCAACTACCTAAAGCTGATTTTAAAAAACTAGACCAGTTTGTATAGTGAACAGCAAAAATCAGGTCTCTATCCGCCTTTTCCTTTTCAGATAACTGCGTTGATTATATTAAATTATTTTTTTTTAATACAATATAAAAGAAAATCGCAAAAAAAAAACCAATTAGTAGAGTAAAATCTGATCATTGACCTGTTTTTTATTATTAATATTTATAATTCTCATTACCTTATAACTTAGATAAAAAAAAAAATAAAAAAAAATTAGTTAGTTTCTTTTTTTCATTATATACAAATGAGAATTACAAAATAAAAAACACAAAATTGTCAGTTTTTTTGAAGTGCAACATCGAATACAATACAAACATATACTGTGCAACCTACCAGCCACACGCAAAGTGATAAGGGAAGAGGGTTAATTCATCTACAAAAAAATAGAAAAATAGGGATAGTAGAGTATAGTAGAGTAGAGTTTTGTTAAATTAAATGTATAAGTTTTGGAAAAACAAGCAATAAAGTTGAGTTAAAATGTAGGCGTGCTCATGAGAAAATCATTTGATCATCTGCATTCATACGTAGTTAGTAAAGAAAATAGAAAAACTTGCATTACTTATAGATTTTTACACTGATATTAAAAAAGAAGAAAATATTTTAGGAGAAAAACTGCATAGACATGTTTAAGAACTACAGATATGAAGAATTTAATAATTATCAGTTAGATCCGACAAGATACTATACTGCGCCGGGTCTTTTTTATGTATATTGAAATAGAGCATGAGTTGCTTACAGAAGTCAATATGGTACGATTTTCGAAACATCGACAAGGGAATTAAAAGGAATAAAGTTGATGCTGTAAATATGCATAAATAATATGATAAAATCTCTATGAAATGGAATAATTAAATAGTGTTTGAAACGTTAAAGAAGAACTACTTAAACAATGTTCTAATGTGATGTAGTTTATGACAGTTTTTATGTTTCATAAATGGTCAGTACCATTTTAACTCAACATTATTTTGAAAAGTAATAATAGAAGATAGATAGAGAATTTTTTGAGAAATATGTAAAGTGTTTAGTCAAAGGTAACCGGTATAAATATATTTTACTGAAAAGAGTACAAATAACATATATTTTAAATTAACTGATAGATAGATAATAGAAAATAACAGAGAAGTATTTGGTTGTGTTTTAAGACGGTGGTTCTGTATTGAGCTTGTATATTGTTTGTTAGCTTCTCTGTTTTGGATCTATTCTAAATTTGTTAAGGAACTGTTTTGGTTATTACTATTTTATTTTTGCTTATACTATACTATGGATCATAAATAAACCCACAGCAAAACAGTAATATTAGTATAAAAAAATCAATAATTCAGCAATTCTAAATGTGCTAACAATGAATAATACCATAATATTGGAACCATTGATCACATTGATATGTGTTTTCAAAAATTCTGACTGTACTAATTCTTTTAGTGTGTTTGAAGTTTATATTTCTAGTTGGACTTTAAAAACTAAATCGTTAGCTACATCTAGTTTCTCCTGTTGGTATTTTGATAGTCTATGACAAAAACAAAATGTTTATTAGAGATATATTTTGATATTATCACTATGTCTAATGTGTAAAACTATAGATATGAAGCTTGCTGACTGACTCGTAGCTTGCTCACAGTTTTCAACAAAATTACTATAGGTGGACAGCCTGCCCACAGGAAATTCGAAAACAGTTTCATAGGGGGACATATGTACTGTGAAATATTTTTATGCCGGTACTCTTAATTTTGGAGTGTTATGAATCACTGTTAGCGCAGGCGTAGCGCCTTACGTCTAGGGGGAGGTTTAAGTAAATCGTCCAAACTAAACGTTCGGGCTGTAGCGGGCGAGTAACCACCGCTGCTCGCGTGTGGACTGGTCAGGCTGAGGATGGACGGCTTGCGGATACCCAAGCGGCCGAAGAGAGAACGAGGAGCGGTTGCTGGGCCGGGAGATGGCGCTGCAGCTAAAGCTGTTGTTGACGAGGCCGATGCCGCTGCTAGTTGTTCCCGAACTGAAGTGCTGCGCAGTGAGTGAACTGAAACGTCAAAGATGTTAAAATGCAGTCTGCATTGACTAACTTAAACGTTCACTTGTTATTTAAAGTGAGGAACCATCTTATCTTGCGATGTGTACATACCGACAATAAACTAGTAAAAGATTTAAGAATGCTATTCATACTTACTTCTATTCCTATTATCATCCTCCGCTAATAATTTTTCTATTTTCTCGGGAAAATGACGTTTGGCACACCAAACTAGCCCGATGACAGCCATTACAATAAAAACTGTCATCAGACCTAACCAAAATGGTTCGTGAAGCATTCGTTCGCTAAGAGGTTTGTAAGGAATACGAAGCATTCTTTTTTCACATCTTGGACCTGAAAATATGACAACATAATAATACTTAATTAAGTGTCAAGTCTGTAAAGTAGTATTTTGTTGGAAAAATAAACGCCGTAGGTCCTGAAAGTTTAAGTGCTGCGACAACTCAACTTCTTTTTGAATACCATCTATTATATATATATAAAATGCAACATCTCTCTGTCTGTCTGTCTGTCTGTCTGTTAGTGCGCTTATCAGTGGAGAACCACTTATCCGATTTACGTACTTTTTTTTTTAAACATACGTATGTTCTCTGGCCAGGTTATACGCTATATTTTATTACGATAGGTAGCATAAGGAATGAGCAGTGACGATAATAGTGAATGGAGTCGGAAAAACGTTTGCCTCTAGCGCGTTCCCTTACAATACACAGTCTAAACCATTAAATATGGAACAATATTATGTAGCAGAGAATATTTACAATCTATAATATATATAAAATGCAATGTCTCTCTGTCTGTCCATTAGTGCGTTTATCACGCGAGAACTACTTATCCGATTTATGCTTTTTTTTTTTAAACATACGTATCTTCTCTGGCCAGGTTATCTATCTATAATGTATATAAAATGCAACCTCTCTTTGTCTGTTTATCTGTCCGTTAGTGCCTTACGTGCTTTTTTTTTAAATATACATATGTTCTCTGGCCAGGTTATAGGATATATTTTATTGCGTTAGGTAACATAAAGAATAAGCAGTGACGATAGTAGCGAATCAAGTCGGAAAAAAGGTTACTGTTAGCGCGTTCTCTTGCAATACGCTGCCTAAACCATTAAATATGGAACAATATCATATTGCAAAGAATATAATATATCTCTCTGTCTGTCTGTCTGTCCGTTAGTGCGCTTATCACTTGAGAACCACTTATCGTGTTTTTTATAAATTTATACATATGTTCTATATAATTCGATATAAGCCTAGATAATGGAAAATAAGGTGAGATAATCTGAGATAAGGAGAAATAATGGGAGATAAGTGAAGATAAGCCTCGATAATGGGAGATAAGGTGAAATAATGGGAGATAAGTATAAATAATGGGAGATAAGGAGAAATAATGGGAGATAAGCAGAGATAAGTCTAAATAATGGGAGTTATGGTGAGATAATAGGAGATAAGGAGAAATAATGAGAGATAAGGAGAAATATTGCGAGATAAGCCTAGATAATGGGAGATAAGGTGAGATAATAGGATATAAGTAGAAATAATGGGAGATCAGGAGAAATAATGGGAGATGAGCAAAGATAGGCCTAGATAATGGAAATTATGTAGAGATAATGGGAGATAAGTGGAAATAATGGGAGATATTTTATTACGTTGGGTAACATAAGGAATAAGCAGTGACGATAGTAGATAATCAAGCCCACGCGAGCGGAGCCGCAGGCCCGGCTAGTGTGTATATAATTTTTGTTTATTTCAAATAATTATTTAATTACTTCGTCATAGTAACAGAAAAATCACTACTTCAATTCACTTTTATTTCATATCATTAATCCAGTCGCTTGGGATTTGAACTGCACATACATTTAAGTAAGTTAGATTTTTGGTCAGAGAGGTTCACTAACAGCCAAATAATACTATATATATAAAAAAGTTTGTAGCAATCGGTGCATGGCCGGCTGAAAAATAGGGTCTGAAAGAGCCCCATTTTGGATTTGTTAAGAATATCTCGAAAAATATGCATAATTTGTAAAAATATTACATAGAAAAAATATAGATCGTGCGATTCTGCACAAAAAAGATCTATTTTATATTTTCCTGTTAAACGCATCGTTTTCGGGAAAATCGTAATGTGTTATTTTTCGGAAATTCTGAAATTTTCATGCTCATCGCGCCCGGAAAACTGGCATAACTTCCTTAAAAATAATCATACTAAAAAAGAAAAAAAAGCATTTTGAAGGGAAAAGTTTAATCTTTCTGACGCATTCATGATATTCGATTTTTTTAAAATTGAGATCAGGAAATGCAATTGAAAGGAACACGGGCGCTTGCATTTTTATATATTAATATAAATTTAATCTAATCAAAAACATTTTCTTCTTTATATATATATTTTTTTCATTTAGGAATGTACATTTCACTGTCTGATACCCTGATTAATTAATTGAATGCGTTGAAAATAAAGAAATTCGCTTTTTTTTGCTATTTTTAGGGTTAGGTAATTTTTGTATTCAAGCTATTTTAGAAATGGTGAAAATAAGTACCGTGTATATTTTTTCTTAAATATTAATTAATTTATCTTCAAGAAAATCACTTTAAAAGTGCAACTTCATAACAAGTTTACATTGATTTCTCATTTTTTTGTTCAAATTTCTGAATTGGTCTGTTTTATTTGTAATTACAAGGTATTTATTAATTTGACACTTTTGAGGTCAAGTTAAAGTTGGAGAAGGAAGTAAATGCTTTAAGCTAACAATTTCAGGTAGTAAGATCTTCCTCAAGGGTTCAGGTAGAAAATACGCAGTTGTTATATTTCTATTCTTTTTTTTTCTCTCGGAGAAAAGTAGAGGGAAGTACCACAGTAAATACACTATACAGTAGCGAAACTCAAGGATAACCGCATAGGAAAAATCGGGTTCGTTTTCAGAAGGTCACGTGGCAATCCGCCATGTTAAAAGTGGACCAGCGCGAGATTTGAAATACAAATAAAGTTGTGAAAAGTTTTATCATTCAAAATCATAGATATAGAAATGTTTGAAAATTTTTGATTTGTTATTTAATACAGCATGAATAATATAAAAGTTAATGCAGCATGAGTAATAAAAGAAAACAAAAAGAATGGAGCACTTTGTTAGAAAAGAAATGAATACAGGGGAAAAACTTGATAGGAAGGTATTTGATGGAATTCTTCATATTCAACTTCAGTTTTTAATAACCTTATCCAAAAATTCAAAAGTCTATCAAAGTTAAACGTCACTGTTTGAGGTTAAAGTTTTATTTACATCATTTTTCAAGTAAATTTGTGATTAAAGATGTTTTTTAAGGACTAAATTAATTTAATTTTAACATACGTAATGCTATTTTTCTTGTACCGTGAAATAAAAACATATTGTCAACATCTTCTAAAATAAGAGCATTTTTTTTCTAAGCAGTGTTGTGTTTGTTTGGTGTGATAGATCTCTTGTTAATTAAAAAACAGTGTATCTAGTTTTTTGGTACTTATTTTTTCTTAAACTACAAAACTATTGTGTAACTTCGAGAAAGGTTAATATAATATTATTAATGAATTATGAACGTATATGTATAGACCTCTATTTTCTATGTGAATGATTCTTAGAGGTTCTATACCTTTTTGTGTTCTGTTATCCGTATTACCTTTTGATAACGTAATTAACGCTTGCTTTTATGTACAATGAATTAATATTTACATCAGAGTCAATACAGTAATTTCCTAATTATATTTACATACAATACTTAGTTATGACCAAGTTGACTTGTCAATTACAACTATGTTGAGAATGTGGAGTCTTTGGCACAATGACACTACTCAGTATATATCACCACTACACCAAACACTTTATTTTTGCGTTCAACGCTCGTTTCGTTAACCATATTAGCTTCATTAGGAGAAATGATTGACTCATATATACTGAGTATTGTCAATTACAGTTTAAAAGGAAAATAACTATGTTTAATTTATAGTATAGGTATACAAAAATAGAAATAAGTTCTTTATAGGAGGAATATTAATAACAGGTAACTAAATCTTCAAAATTTTAATAGTAAGCATAATTACTATCAAAATGGACTTCGATTAAGTGTACTGTCCATTTAACGAACTTATTTTGAGAATATTTTACCCTCTGGCACACATTGTCTGACAAAATCATATTACAAAAATTTCTTTGGAATCACATTAACTTTTTTTTTTTTAATAGCATATTTGATTCAATAATCGATTTATATCAGTTATTTCAATAATCCCATTCCCCAGTGGTTTTGTGATCTCAACATGACACTTAATATTTAAACTTTCAAACCCAGCTTATAAGAAAATAAAATATATTGTCTAAAATTTGAAAATAATAAATATATTGTTATAGGTTCTGTATTCCTTACGATATATTCACAGAAACTTTTGAAAGATTGGCATGAAAAAGTAGGAATGTAATTTATAGAGAAAAATAGAAAAAAAAATCACTTTCAGAGTATTAATTGTACTTGCAATTCACAGTGTTAAATTTATCAGGTTTATTATTAGAAAAGGTGTGTCAAACAATTAATATAGATGAAGTTATTGAAAACTAGAAGCCTCTTGAAAATACACCTTTAAGAAAAAAAAAAAAATGTTTTATTTATAATTTACACAAATATAAATAGTTTTAAATAACTGAATATTAGTTTACACAAAAATAAATCTTTTTAAAAAACCAGAATTTGGAGGATTATTTATTGATCATAAAAATATTACACAGGCATACAAAAAAAGTTTTTCACCACCGAACAGATTGCTATACCTATATGTATTTTTGGGCGCTGAAACCGAATCCGAGGTCAGAATTGAGCAATCACGTCAGGATTTTTAAATAACCAGCCGAACTAAGTTTAGAAATAAATTTCAAGCTTTAATGACCAAATCACTCTACCAATACGAAAGTTTTATTAAATCAATCAAGGTTCCCTGGAAGGCCGTCTCTTGAGCAAATACGTCTAAACAAAATGTACATTAGTAATGATAATATTGTTTCATGCATATGTATTTTTTCGAAAATGCATTTAAGACGGTGAAAAGATGTCTTGTGAAAGCAAGCACTAAAGGTTTATTAAAATAATCAACAACTTTAATCGCATACCATGATTTCTATGAAATCATTGTTTCAACTAAAAACAGAGGAACTGCAAAAAAAATCATTAATGCAGCAACTTAAACTTTGACGGATAATACTGTTGATGATTACATGTGATGCAAATAAAGCATAATTAAATTTAGTTATGATTTAGAATAATAGTCTTAGCGCGCCTTGATTCAGTTAGAAATTTCTTACTTGCAAATTTTAGAGCATAAAAAAGGTGTGACTCGAGCAAATAATTTGCGAAAATAATTATATGGAATATTGCAATTCTCAACTGCACAACAATAACCTCCTTTCCTCATGATTATATAAATTGTTTCTCAACCTTTTCGATTCTCTTCACTTACAAACGTTTTTAATTCTCTTTTTCTACAAACTCTCTCTTCCTTCTGTCTTTATATTCATATAAACTGCAGTCACATCAAGAAACGATGGACAATACATTTCCAAAGACACATTCCGAGATCGGATGTAAACACTGAGCGGCCATTTTGAAAAAGGACCCGTCGACACATGCACCGTCAAAATTTTGTCACCAAATTGGAGCTCAGTTTCGCTACTGTAGTATGTTTACTGTGGAAGTACTGTGCAAGCAGCGCCACTACTTCACCGAATTACCATCTAATGTTTACTAACGGCATGTACGGATATAATTTCGGAGCAGCTGTAATTGTGTTATATTTTATGAAATAACGACTATTTTCAAGTAAATTGTTTTTTGGAAAGTGTACAGCTGCTTTTTTCTAAATTTGGTATTGATGGTACAGTGATTGTCGTACCGAAGAATAGGGAAAAAAGATTAAATACATTAATTTATTGTGTCTTGCCTGAGCCTCTGAATATCTTTTAACAACCAGTTGTTGTAGAAGAGGAGGATTTGGAAGAATTTCTGGAATCAGAAGTTTCTGGCATACATGAAATTTAAGTAAAATTTTGAATATATTGTTTTCGATAATGTATGTTAATCAAATTATATTTTTTTGTATTATTTTTTCCATATTACTCGATCGTGCTCCATACTTTTCTGTATTTATAAATTTTTTGCATTATCTTAAGGTAAAATTAAAATTTAATAACAAATTCGTATGCTCTTATATTAATTTGCACACTCCTTCTTTGATACTGTACTGAAGAATTCATTTATAAGAATTCTTTAAACAAATTATTGGCATTTTCAAAAAAATTTAGAATAACACAGGTCAACATTTGATCTAAAAAAAAACACTCGGAGCGGTATCGTCCTTATGGGGTATTTGGGGTCGCTGATTACGATGAGCGGGTTGGTTAACCTTCATCACATCAGATTCAAGGTCATTTGAAGGTCCAATAGAGAAAAAAACCGTAGGAAAAATCTGAAAAAATTTATGCGTATGTTTTTGAGGTCCCTGCGCCCGAGTCCGCAGTTTGTTTGACCTTACGCCTTTTCCCAGAGGTCGTTTGAAGGTCAAATAGAGAAAAATCGTGGAAAAAATCTGAAAAAATTCATGCATATGTTTTTGAGGTCCTTGAGTCCGAACCCGTAGTTTGTTTAACTCAAGCCGCCTTTCAGAGGTCATTATAGGTCATTTCATCATCAGTTTATGTTTATTTGAAAAATATGTATGGTCATTGTTGGTTGTTAAATTTAATTTTGTTTTTATCGTACACTTGTGAAGCATACAGAGGTTAATTTACGGTACATTTTTATTGATTATATCTTATACATATCATTTTACATTTACGTTAATATATCACAATCAAAAATGTCTTTTATGCTGCTCGGTCATTACAAGGGAATTAATATGTGAAATATAAGCTAAATAATGGCAGGTAGACTGATGCAAACAAATGTTTTAATACTGTTTTAAAGGTACTTATTAGTAAAACTTAAAATATTGTTCATATCAAAAATAGACTGTACAAATATTTTGACTAGTTTTGTGACTGTGAAATATACTTTTAAAATCTAAAAAAAATTTGACCTAATTTTTGTACTCTCGATGTTCGTTCCATATATCTAGTAAATTTAAAGTCCAGCCCGACTGTGTTTCTTGAGGTATAAATGAAACATTGTGCGCTATGTTATGTTTAAATTTCGTTTTATAACTCAATTCCCAATACATTTCAAATTAATAATTCTAATGTCGAACAACCTTGTTATCAAGTAACCCTTAATCTGTATACTTCAATACTTAATCCTTGTCGACAAAGAAACTCTAATACCCAATACCTTTGAACCCAATAACTTACTTGTACAGTAATTCTTATATCTACTTATACTCTCATATTGTCTTATATAATACCTCAATGCGTAAGTTAACTACTAAAAATGATTCGGCTCATACTTCGTAAAGAGTCTCGAGTGTCCAAGTAGATTTTCGAAATCGCGCAGTCAGAATTTAATATGAATTAAGCATAAGAGTTTGCTTCTTTTAGTATTTATCAAAGCATGTTTGAAGTACTACTCTAAACGAGAACGCTTTCGTTTCTCGTGAAATGATCTACGTCTTGCTTTTCTTTTATGAGATTTATTTGATTCTCGCTTCAGGCTCCAGCAATAATCTGCCAACATGTTTATCCCCCAAACACCTTGATACCTTTTTTCATATTCACTCAAGTGCAGTTTCAGACTCATTAAACACCCCATTTCTTTATAATTTTGTACTAAATTTCCAACAATATTTTTGTAATTAGGGTCTTTATGATTTCCAAGAAATTTAGTCGTCACCTCTCTAAAACTTTGCCATGCTGCTTTTTCTTTGGCATTCATTTTCCTCTCAAATGCATCATTTTTTAGGAGGTCTCTTATTTGTGATCCAGTAAATATGCCCTCTTTTATTTTAGCTTCAGAAAGATTAGGTAGCACTTTAAAAATATGCATGAAAGCAGGACTTTCGTTTCGGCTCATGGCCTTGACAAGTTGCTTTGCAATACCTAGTTTGATATGCAAAGGTGGAAGTAGGACCTTATTGGTTGATATCAAACTTTGGACCTATGATGTTTTTTTCACCTGGAATTAATTCTTGTCTCAACGGCCAGTCTTTCCTCACATAATGCTCATCTCGAGCCCGACTATTCCACTCACAAATAAAGCGCAGATAAGAAGTGTTTCCAGATTGATGTCCCAGTAATATTGTAAATATCTTTAAGTTCCCACAAAGTTCCCACTGGTTTTAATCGTAATTCAATTTTTGCAGTAGCAACTCAAAATTATGGTATTCTTCATCTAATACAACAGAATGAGCGACTGGTAAAGGGCATAAATATTTCCATTATGTAACAAGATAGCTTTTAAGCTTCTTTTTGAAGAATCTATAAACAGTCGCCAATCACTTGCTGTGTATTCTTTACCGCATTCTTGCACTAACCCTTCAATATTATGGCAATAGACTAGATTATTTATTTTAGTAAAATATTTTCTGAATGGACGTTCTCTCGAACGATAGACAGAAATTTTTGTTCCTGTGGATAGACAATTTTTTTCTTTTAGCCTAGATGCTAAAAGCTTTGATCTATCTTTCGAGAGTCCCAAGTCTCTGTACAGATCACTTAATTCGTTTTGATTAAATATTTCGGCTTCCGATATATAATTTTCCTCAATATCTGATTCTTCTGTGCTGAAATTTTCTCTTTCTTCGTATTCGAATGTTTCATCTGGCATATCTTCATCAGTTACCACTTCTTGTGCCAATTCATTAATTTCCATGATATGATCAGAATTTGTTTCAATAAGAACTGGTTAAGTCACAGATGTTACACGTGCATATGAAATAGAATCCTTATTCTTGCGGTTGTACCCTTTCAAGTTTGTTAAGCAGAAGTAACAGTCGGTGGTATGGTCTGTTGGGGGTCTCCATATCATTGGCCGAGAAAATACCTGGTTGTTAATTCTATATAGAACATTGCGGCATTTATGACATATAGATTTTGGTGTGTAAGAGTTATCCAATGAGCTTGTATCAATTTGATAAATTTGGTGATATCTTACTTTTAACGAATCTGAAAACATGAATTTATTTTGTGGAATATACTCCCCACAAACAAAACAAAAATTGTCGAGTTTAATGGAACATGACGAATTTCTTGTAGCATTTGACTCTACAGAGGCCAAGTTTCCCACCAATGTAGAGCTACGGTCGCATGATGACGACGCCTGCGGGCCCGCTTTCCCACCCTGACCAGCCGCCGATTCTGGGTTTCCGGGACCCTGTCTCGTAATTTTTTTAGGAGTAGTTGCCATGACGGCATAAACGCCGTAACCCAGGGACTTCGCCGGATAGTGAGACAACTCCGTTGCCCACCGTCACCACGTGGAGGTGCCCTGGGTGCAACTACACCTTAATACTGGGAGTTTAAAGCGAGACTGAGCTAAATTTATAAAAAAGAAGAGAATAAATAATTTCGCGAGGAATGAAAAAGCATTTTATTGTCAAAGTAAAACTCCGAATATATATACAAAGATACTTAAAATGACCACCGTATATCTTTTGAGCATAAGATCATGCAGGATTTAAACTGAATGATCTGAAAAAATAATAGATGAATTTTTTCAGATTTTTTCCACGATTTTTTTCTCTATTTGACCTTCAAATGACCTTCAAATGACCTCTGGGAAAAGGCGCCCGTAAGGTCAAACAAACTACGGATTCGGACTCAGAGACCTCAAAAACATACGCATGAAATTTTTCAGATTTTTTTCCTACGGTTTTTTTTCTCTATTTGACCTTCAAATGACCTTCAAATGACCTCTGGGAAAAGGCTTAAGGTCAAACAAACTACGGATTCAGACTTAGGGACCTCAAAACATACGCATGAATTTTTTCAGATTTTTCCTACGGTTTTTTTTCTCTATTTGACCTTCAAATGACCTTGAATCTGATGTGATGAAGGTTAACCAACCCGCTCATTGTAATCAGCGATCCCAAAAACCCCATAAGGACCATATCGCTCCGAGTGGTTTTTTTAGATCAAATGTTGACCTGTGTAATTATCAAAATATGCGATTATTCTAAACCCACATTGGATCACGAATTTTTCAAAAAACACGGTGCATTTTACAGGAAAATATCAAGAGAACTTTTTTGTGCAGAATCGTTTGATTTATAGTTTTCTTTATATAATATTTTCACAAATTATGCCTATTTTTCGAAATATTCTTGATAAACCCAAAATGGGGCCATTTGGACCCCATTTTTCAGTCGGCCATTCCCCGATTGCTGCAAACGTTTTTACATATATTATTTAGCTGGTAATGAACCTCTCTGGCCAAAAATCTAACTTATTTAAATTTGTGTGCACTTTTACTACATTTTCCTCTTTGGTCACTGGGCTACATGTCTTCCTACAGATTTTACAAATTAGTGTCGAAAAGCTTTCCTAAATTAATTAATCTATCTGAAAATGTACGGTTCTTACCTTCCCACCAAGCGTGACATCTACAATGAAACCCGTTTCCTTTTTCAATACATGTACCACGACTCTCACATGGATTCCCCTCACATGGTTTCCTTTTTTGCTCACATGCGGGTCCAACATAACCTGCCTTACAATGACATTTATAGCTTGTGTCTGTAAGTTCACAGGTTCCAAATACGCAGGGTTCTAGGTCGCATTGAGTGATGGCACAAAAAAGACCTAGAGTACAAAAACACTAAATAATTTCTTACATTTCCCCTTAAAATTGTATTCATTACACGATTTGCAGTTTTTTGTTAATTTTCTGCTGACTACTAGTACCTTTGCAGAAACTTGAAAGGTGTATTAAAATATTGGGTGATTGCTCAAGTTCGTGCCCGATTAAAAACCAAATCAAATACAACGTATTTTCATGAAAAATAGTATTTATTAATCGATAATGTACTCTCCATCTTCCTTCTTTGTAAAAACTGCGTGGTTTTTCTTCAAAGAAAGTCGTAAGGTAGTTTTTGACTTCTTCCATAGAATCAAATTTTTGCCATTCAAATTATTTTGCAGAGAACGAAACAGATGAAAATCTGAAGGATCAAGGTCAGGGAAATATGGCGGGTGCTGGAGGATTTCTCATTTTAACTCTCTAATTTTTTGCAGTGTCTGTTGAGTGACATGTGGTCTAGCGTTGTCATGATAAAAGATGATGCCTCTTCGATTGGCCAAATTTAGACGTTTTGCTTGGATTTCAGCATTGAGTTGGGCCACGTGGAAGAAGCTCGTAAAAAAATTATTCCTCTATAATCCCACCTGACATATAACACTTTTATTGGATGCAATTCAGTCTTTGTCATAGATTCTGCTCTTCACTTCCATGCTTCCAGCTCCTATTTCTTATTATGTTATTATACACAACCCATTTTTCATCATCAGTAATGGTTCGTTTTGTCGACGGGCGAGCAAGGAAATGGGTGTGAAAACACGGCTCAGTTTGTTCCGTTCTGTCAAAACGTGCCGAACCCATATATCGAAGTGTATCCAAGTTGCTTTAGATGACGAAATGCAGTCGAATTGTCAACATTTAGTCTCTCATAATAACCAACAAACGAACATCGAACAAGAATATGAAACGATAACAAGTGCTATAAAAGAAGCTGAAAATAAATGCTGTGGTAAGATAAATCAAAGGCATGAAAAACTTAGTCAAAACACGAAAAAACTTATGGAAAGAAGAAGATTGCTTCTAAAAGATGATATAAAGAAGGAATAAGTTAAAGAACTTAATAAAACCACAACGAAGGAAACTAGAAAAGACATACGAAGTTTCACCAGTCTACATATACAGGAAACAAGAAACAATAGAAATGAACAAAAATATGGAGGGATTAAGAAACATAATATCTAACGGGAGAAAGAAAATATTTAAACTGAAAGATAAAAACGGACAGATTACAACAAATAAACAGAAAATGCTAACAATAACTGAAGAATTCTATCGGGAGCTATATAAGAGTAGATGGAAAAAAAAGAGGAAGAAAACCAAGCCCAAGGTAAAAGAGAGATAATAATAAATCAAAGGTCTGAAGAGATGCCCGACATAATAAAAGCAGAATTAATTGCAGCTATTAAAAAAATGAAAAATAACAAAGCACCCGGAGCTATTAAAATCGGAGAGAGTCAGCTAAAAGATAAAACCTCAAATCTATTCAACTTATATTTGCAAAACAATACCACTCCTAGTGCATGAAATAATGCTATAACCATCGTCATACACAAGAAGGGTGACATTTCAAACCTTGCAAATTACAGACCAATAAGTCTCCTATCCCATATGTACAAATTATTCACAAAAATAATTACTAAACGTCTAGAAGCAAAGCTATATTTCTACCAACCTCGAGAGCAGGCCGGTTTTAGAAAAGGCTACGGGACGAATGACCATCTTCAAACAATGAAATTGCTAATAGAGAAAACTATAGAATACAACAGACCACTCATACTAATATTTATTGATTTCCATAAAGCCTTCGATACCGTTGAACTACCAGCATTGTTTTCTGCACTTGAGGAATGCAGGGTAGACTATAGATACACAAAAGCAATAAAACAGATATTTCAAAATGCAACAGCTAGTGTAAAAATGCATCAGTCAACAGATAAATTCCGAATAGAACCAGGTATTCGACAAGGCGATACTATGTCACCGAAACTATTTTGTGCAACATTAGAGTACATCTTCAAAACCTTGGACTGGGAATAAACGTGAATAAACATTGACGGAGAACACCTACATCACCTACACTTTGCCGAAGATATTTTAATCATATCAGATGATATCGGGGATGCAACAAAAAGATTAAATGAACTTCAATTAGCGGCGAATAAAGTCGGGCTAGAAATAAATTTTGGGAAAACAAAAGTCATGGCAAATCTAGCCTTAGGGCGGGAACACCTCAATAGGCGGCGAGGCCCTAGAGCAAGTTCATAAATATAAATACCATGGTCATGAAATCAGAAGAGGGCGAGACAATCAGACGTGCGAAATTCAGCGACGAATTGGTCTTCGATGGGTTGCCTATGGAAAGCTACGATATATACTTAAAAACAAACACATACCGATATGTTTAAGAAGAAGGGTGTTCGAGCAATTCGTAATTCCCGTTATCACATACGGGGCAGAAATGCTGACTTTAACGAAGAAAACAGTGAACAAGATTAGAGTGATACAAAGATCTATGAGAAGGTCCATGCTTGAAATTACGAGACGAGATAGAGTGACAAATATAAACACACTCAAGGAGTTGGAGCGGTGGATATTGTGGAGAGAATAGCCAAACTTAAGAGGAGATGGGCTGGACATATAGCAAGATTTCGAGATAACAGATGGACAAGAAGAATAATCGAATGGAGACTTAGACAAGATAGAAGGAGCAGAGGAAGACCCCCAAGTCGTTGGAGGGATGATATTAAAAGGATAGCGGGAAATTGGATGAACGAGGCCAGTGATAGAGAAAACTGGAAGTTGCCTGAGGAGGCTTATATTCAGCAGTGGATGTGAAATAGCTGAGAAAGAAGAGTCTCTTCAGTGATAATTCGTGGGTTATTATTCACTAAGTCATGGATAAAGTCATTATCACTGCCGGGAGATCGCCCAGTGCGAAGTTTATCGCGTTTTAATTGTTCTAAGAAGAGGAGCACGATCCAAATAAACGTCCTAAATATTTTTGTTGCAGTTCCAACACTCACACTCTTTTTAGATTCATATAACATAACATGACAAAAATGTAACTTTTCATTTCCCATTTTGAATATTAACCTTGCACATAAATTAGTTTAAATAACTCACGACCCATTTAGATAACTGTCAGTTAATAATATGATTATAAAAGAAACATCAGCACAGTCAAAAGTGCATGCTTTTGCCATCTATGAAAATCGGGCACGAACTTTTGCGATCACCCAATTTTTCCAAAATATGTTGTTTGTTAAGATATTTTTATTTCAACTGCTATAGGGTTTTTTGCATTTAATAAAATGATAAATAGTTTTGACCGATATGTTGTTAATGGAAATTCTATTTTAAAAATTTATTATCGATATACCTTATTTATTAACTCACCAGTAAAGTGTCCAATACACTGACAAACTTTCTTGGACTTTTTGTTAACGCATTTCCCACCATTTTGACAGGGGTTAGGTTTACACGACTCAACGTCTTTGTGATTATAATTAATGAGTTTTTTCTTATAACCCTCATCAGGAATGACCTTTAGGGTGCCGTTTAAGGGATTGCCAGATGGGCCACTTTTTTGACGTAGTTGGATCGTATTAAGAAAGGATTTTATATGAATTGCCGGCACTGGAATTAGAGAGTTATCATCTGAAATTAGAAAATGGTAAACTTTAAAAAAAATATTTGTGTTTCTCTCCGTCACAAATAGAAAAATTCTAAGTAAAATACTAATATATTGTGAGTCAAACTAATCTCAACTATCCCTAGGAACTCTTATATTTTATAATCGATTTTGATTCTTTGAATGTGTATTTGCTATACTTACCTGGTTGGTCTGGATCTGGTACATAACACAATTTCCATAAAGAGCCGTTGGTGTCCGCATAACTGTCAAAAACCTCAATCACACCATTATCGTTTTTACAATCTGCATCGCTAAGCTTTACAAAATGTAACTTCAGCGTAATTGTAAAAACCTGGAGGCGCTATAAGGCGTTGTAAAAAATCAGTATTTTCTGGACATTGGTGGGGAAAATTTAGATGCAAGAGAAGGCCTGTGAAAATAAGAACAGTTAGAAGTAAATTCTGCATATATGTATGTATATATACATATATATATATATATATATATATATATATATATATATATATATATATATATATATATACATATATATATATATATATATATATATATATATATATATATATATATATATATATATATATATATATATATATATATATATATATATATATATATATATATATACGAGGCTGGTTTGAAAAGTCCATGCAAAAATAAAAACTACTTATGTGTTTGGGGTAAATCTTTTTTATTTTTCGACATAGTCTCTTTTAGGCTTATACACTTCGTCTAACGATGTTCTAGTTTCTTGATCCCTTCCGAATAATAGGATTTGTCCAAGTCTGCAAAATATCCATTAATGTCTGCAATCACCTCCTCGTTTGAATAAAATCTTTGTCCCGCCAGCCATTTCTTTAAATTGGGGAACAAATAGTAGTCCGAGGGAGCCAAGTCTGGAGAATAGGGGGGATGTGAAACGAGTTGGAATCCTATTTCCATTAATTTTGCGACCACAACTGCTGAGGTGTGTGCTGGTGCGTTGTCGTGATGGAAAAGAACTTTCTTGTGGGCCAATCGCGGGCGTTTTTCTTGCAGCTCGGTTTTCAAACGGTCCAATAACGATGAATAATATTCACCTGTAATAGTTTTACCCTTTTCCAGATAGTCGATGAGGATTATCCCTTGCGAATCCCAAAAGACAGTCGCCATAACCTTTCCGGCCGAAGGAACGGTCTTCGCCTTTTTTGGTGCAGATTCCCCCTTGGTAACCCATTGATTAGATTGTTGTTTGGTCTCAGGAGTATAGTAATGTATCCATGTTTCATCCACAGTGACGAAACGACGCTTAAAGTCCTCCGGATTCTTCTGGAACAGCTGCAAACCATCCTTGCAACACTTCACACGATTCCGTTTTTGGTCAAGCGTGAGCAATCGCGGCACCCATCTTGCGGATAGCTTTCTCATGTCCAAATGTTTATGCAAAATATTATGTACCCGTTCAGTCGAGATGCCCACAGCACTAGCAATTTCACGCACCTTAACTCTTCTGTCATCCATTACCATATCATGGATTTGATCAATGATTTCTGGAGTCGTAACCTCCACAGGCCGTCCAGAACGTTCAGCGTCACTTGTGCCCATATGGCCAGTCCGAAAATGAAACCACTTATAAACTGTTCTAATCGAAGGTGCAGAGTCACCATAATGTTTATCAAGCTTCTCTTTGGTCTCCTGAGGCGTTTTGCCTTTCATAAAGTAATGTTTAATCACCACACGAAATTCTTTTTCTTCCATTTCTTGAAAATCATTCGACTTCCTTGATTCACACTAATACCAAACACAAAGAAATAGACCAATATGGCTGAAACTTGGTGTGCGTTCATTCAAGAGATGCTACTAACTTAACATGACCTCGATACGCGCCGGTGGTGCCATCTCTCGGATTTTGCACGGACTTTTCAAACCAGCCTTGTATATATATATATATATATATATATATATATATATATATATATATATATATATAACAACTAATTTCTAATGTAAATTCTAATGTCTAATTCCAATCATTCGAAGTAAGAAATATCAAAACTTTATTATATCCCACGAAGTAAGGAATTATCAAAACTTTATTATATCCCACGTTTCCTCTGTTAGGCCGCTCCCTGATTTGTCGGTGCGGTATCGTTTTTCTCGGTGGGCCTGATTTGCGCGGGGAAGTCAGGTGGGTTTCTTTGAAATATAGGCGTTCGGCATGTTTTCGTTACCGAGCACACCGAGAAAAACGATACCACTCCGACAAATCAGTTAGCGGCCTTACATGCAAATTTCTCGAATAATGTATTTCAAGAACAGGGTTAATTCGTTCGAGTTTCTTCGGCAAAAGTGTGGCGCCCAACGTGGGATACCTTTTTCTTCAAATAAAAAATTGAATCGTTCCCACAAAAATGTGCGGCTCTAAGGAAAAAGATAAGCCAGCTGAAGATTGGGTGGTCCTTTCAAAAAAATTGTTCCAAATTAAAATCTTATAGCGTAGTGTGTTGTGATCAGAAAAAGTTGCTTCTCCTTCAGAATTTTCCACAGAACAACCTAACTTTAGCCTGTCAAAAAAAACGTAATTTAATACTTCTCCGTCCCCCACATAACAAACGTCAAGTCAATCTATCTAGCAAGGATCAATCTAACAAGAGGGATTTCAGTTGTCATCTATGTGCAGGTGAATTTTTTGTAATTCCAAAATAGAGCCCTAAAAAGCTGCTTATGCTTATAGGGAATAATTTTATGATGACTTGGGACAAAGTACGCTTAGTTAGTTTACATTTATTGAATTTACGTTTTAGAATATTGTGTTTTTCTGGACTTACAGTACATTACCAATTAGCATCCAATAAAAGTGAACTTTATAGTTAGTTCAAAACATTAGTTTATGGTTTTAAAGTTGATATGTCAGCAAGTAACAACGAATATTTTCCTTACAAGGTAGATGTTAAACTAAATATAAAAGAACGTTAATCAGAAAATTAATTAATTATGTCCATATATCTTAAACGAGACGCTTCCACGTAACACCTCTTTCATTAAGTTACATTGTACAGACGTAAGATGCGCCTATTTATAGACAATTTGATTTTGAACTACATGTGCTATTATTTTGTCTGAATTTATACTTCACAACGAAGTTTTGCGGAACTAGTAAGAACCAAGATCCACCTTGCAAGGCCATTCGCTACGTAGTTTAAAATTATAAAGAAAATGCGTAAATTGTTTTATAATATTTTACCGGATGATTCGTTGTGCAGTGTGATGATCCTTTCTTCGATAGATGTCGCATCCGAAGTTCTGTATATGGCATGGAATCCCTTTCCTCTCGGATGTTTTCCAGTTTGTAGTCTTATTTTAAGCAGTTCCTCTAAGGACACAAAACTCCCTAAAACAAAAATAGTACTTTGTCAACTAAGCATCAATTATATATGTAGTTAGTTATAGGACATATTAAAAATCTTAGGCGTTTTCAAACTTTTTTATTTCAAATGATTAAACTCTACCTGCTACACGTAGGCTGAAAAGTTTTTGGTTTAGCTACTTCAAACACATTTTTTTTTACAAAATTCGAATTTATTCATCAATATACTCTCCTTCAAGAGCGATACAATCAGTCTAATGCTTTTCTAACATTTCTATACCTTTCTTGTAGAAGAATTTGTCTTTGCCTTCAAAGGGCCGAAGGTCTCGGTTTCGGCGATAACTTCTTCATTGGAGCCAAATCTCTTTCCCGCGATCATTTTTTTGAGGTCTGCGAATAGTTGCTGGGAGCCGAATCTGGAGAATCCGGTGGATGAGAAAGCAATTCGAACTTCAAATTATGCAATTTTGCCATCGTAATCATTGACTTGTGACACGGTGCATTGTCTTGATGAAAGAGCACTTTTTTCTTGTTCATTTGGGGCCGTTTCTTTGCGATTTCTGCCTTCAAACCCACCAATAACTTTATATAATATTCGCTATTGATGGTTTTTCCCTTCTCAGCATACAGAGGCCAAAACCTTCCCAGTCGACTGTTCTGTCTTTGGTCATTTCGGGCGGCTTTCACCGGCTGCAGTCCACTCAGCTGACTGTTGATTTCATTCCGGTGTGTAGTGGTGGATTCACGTTTCATCTATTGTCACATATCGCATGAAGAAATCTTTTTTATTGCGTTTAAACAGGTTTAAACAGCGCTCAGAGTCATCAACACTTTGTTGTTTTTGGTTCACTGTGAGCAAATGCGGTACCCATTTCGAACAGAGCTTTTTCATGCCCAAATGTTCATGCAAAATATGACCAACCTTATGATACCTTTAGGGTGTCAGCTATCTCACGCAATTTCACTTTACGGTAATCCAAAACAATTTTGCCGATTTTTTTGTTGTTTTCCGATGTAACCACCTCATTTGGGCATCCAGAGTGTTCAGCATCATTTGTGTCTGTACGACTGCGTTTAAATTCAGCATACTAGTAAATGATGGGTGATTTTTCAGGGTCAGAGTCCCGTAACACTTATTAAGCCATTGCCTTGCTTGAGTGGTATTTTTTCCCATCAAAAACACAGTGTTTACACACACGAAATTCGATTTTTTCCATTGTTTTGAAAATATCAAAAGTAACGTCACTAAAACTACGGTAACTTGTAAACTAATCGTCGAAATGTCATGAAATCTTGACACGTATCGTTTGAAGGTTAGTACTTCCTAAAAATTATATGGATTTTTTGAAAAGGGGCGACATCTATGGGTCAGACCTACAACGTTTCAGCCTGCGTGTTAAAATTCTGGACAATTTTATGTGGGAAACCTGATTCAAATTCAACTGTTTTCGATATATTTTTACCTGACAGGTTGTTGTTTTTCCAATCCAAGAACAATAAAACTTAAAGAAATTTTAGAGTGTAATGGCTTTTGTTGACTTTTTAAAATTTTACAATACGAGGGTGGATTGATAAGTTTGGTAAAATTCTACGAAATGACGGGAAATTTTATTATGCGGTATGACTGTTGGTAAGCGTGATTCTTGTAACGGTCAGTGTTTGTAACGTGCAGTGATTGAATGAAACATGTTTATTAAAAAAGTGAACTCCGGCCCAGATAGAAATTGGACTAATGGAAGTTGATGGGACACTGCCCTAGCACTCAAGATCATTTATTACTGGATAAATGCATTTAAACGTGGCCATACCAGTTCTGCAGATGCTGCACGTTCAGGACGTTCGATTAAGGGTTCTTCTGAAGAAATGGTCGACAAAATTGATGGTATCGTGATGGAAAATCGTCACATTAACCTACGTGAAATTGCTGGGATAGTAGGCACCTCATATGAACGGGTCCATAATATCCTGTATGAAATTTTAAAAATGAACAAGCTGATTGCGCGATGGGTGCCCTGTTAAAACAGTGGGTGACGGTGAAAAATACGAAAATAGTTGTATCGGCGGCAAATTAATAGAAACTGTTTTTTGGGACTCCCGGGTATCAGATTTGGCCTCAAGTGACTTTTTTCTTTCCTAACGGCAAAAATTGACTTGGATGGAAATTTTTTTTTTCATTGAAGAGGTTATCTGATATTATTATTGTTTTGAGGAAATAAAAAATTGGAATCTCGATATACCAAATATATTTAGCTCAATGGAGATTATGTTGAGAAATAATATTCTGTTTTGGCAAGGAAAAATTATTTATCTTCTCCGTTACAAGGCTTTTCAATCCACCCTCGTATAAGTAGAAATTTTATTATCGTTAAACAAAAGTTAAAAAAACATATAAAATTTCCGGTCGGTTTTTAGTATAATATGACAATTCTAGAGTGAAAATAACAAATGATTTACCAGCCTAAACTGGGTCAAATCTCGTATGAGTGATACTAGTATATACACTTAAATATTTTTTGTTGGAGAATACTTCCTTGAAGCCTTATGATAACGTATCTAAAAGTTTTAAAACAGGGGGTGTCCGCATTTTTCTGATTTATGAAGGCGTTTTATTTTTATCTGATTTTAAATAAAGAAAAAGACATAAATAACCATAGTCACAAAACGGCAAAAAAATGCTTCTTATTTGCATATATATATATATATATATATATATATATATATATATATATATATATATATATTATATATATATATATATATATATATATATATATATATATATATATATATATATATATATATATATATATATATATATATATATATGGGTTGGTGACGGTGAAAGTGCATCGAAAAATGCGAAAATAGTTGTATCGGCGGCAAAAGTTATAGAAACTGTTTTTTGGGACTCCCGGGTATCATTATAATTGACTATTTGGTAAAACAGTGACTGGCTCTTATTATGCAAAGTTATTGGATAGTTTGCATATTGCCCCATATGTATGGAAGTTTTAAAACAGGAAATGTCTGCATTTTTTTGATTAATAAGGTGTTTTATTTTATCTGATTTTAAATAAAGAAAAAGACATAAATATCCATAGTCGCAAAACGGCAAAAAATGCTTCTTTTTTGCATATATATATATATATATATATATATATATATATATATATATATATATATATATATATACATACAGGGTGACCCATATGTATGGAAGTTTTAAACAGGGCGTGTCCACATTTTTCTAATTTATTAAGGCGTTTTATTTTACCTGATTTCAAATAAAGAAAATGACATAAATAACTATAGTCACAAAACGGCAAAAAAATGCTTCTTATTTGCATATATATATATATATATATATATATATATATACACATATATATATATATATATATATATATATATATATATATATATATATATATATATATATATATATATATATATATATATATATATATATATATATATATATATATATATATATATATATATATATATATATATATATATATATATATATGTATATATATATAATATATATATATATATATATATATATATATATATATATATATATATATATATATATATATATATATATATATATATATATATATATATATATACACGGTGCCCGATATGTATGGAATAATGATTCCACAGCATTTATTAATCAGTGCAAAAAAATGTTTAAATAAAAGTTATAAGGTGTTATACGGCGTACATGCTGACGTTGACAATAAAATATTTTGAACTGTCAGTTCGAAGAAATTACGCAATCTTGACTTTTTTTAAATGTAAAGCCCTGTATATTATTGTATTTTTGAATGCTACTAAAAATTCTAGATATTATTTGTTTAGCATATCATATGTCTAAATTGAATTATTTTGGAATTATTGTCATTTGAAATTTAAAATAAAAAAAGACAAAAAAACTATTAATAGATACTCTAGGCTTATTTTTAAGGTAACAATCGCTCAAAATGTCTACCGTTAACAGCGAGGCAGTGACCCAATCTGTCATAAACAGCCCGAACAAAGTTTTGCAGAGAATTCGGGGTAATCTGTGCTACTTCATATTGAATTCTTTGTTGTAAATCTTCTACAGTTTCACGTCGACTTCGGTAAACTTTGTGATTTTCAAATAACTCCATAAAAAAAATCGGGTGGCATAAGGTCGGGACTCCTTGCAGGCCATTCTACAGCACCTCTTCTGGCTATCCATCGATAAGGAAAAATCGCATCCAAATATCTACGAATATTGATTTCATAGCGAGGAGGTGCTCCGTCCTGTTGAGACCACAGATTCCTGTTAGGAGTATCCAAATTATTTTCATCGGGAAAAAGATCGGCACAAGTTGGAATAACTTGCTCTTGGAGTAACTGTAAATACCTTTCTAAATCTGGACCTTCAAAAGTTAAAACAAGCGATGATAAAATGTTAGATGTTTTATTGGAAATTACAGAAAATCCCCATACAGTCACTCGTCAGCTTTGCCTAGACAACAACATAAGTAAAGGTATCTTAAGTCGTATACTGAATGAAGAAAAATTGCATCCATATGAATCTATTCTATTGCAAGAATTATCTGAAGATGACTAAGATAGACGTGTTGAATTTTGCGAGGTCATGATGGAACGAATCAATAATGATCCTAATCTAATTCATAATATTGTTTTTTCTGACGACGTCACATTTTGTCTTTACGGAAGAGTTAACAGGCACAACTGCCGGTAGACCAGCTACTGAGAATCTTCACTGGATATTCGACAGTCATTCTCAAAGACCATAAAAGATAAACGTGTGGGCAGGGATTTGTGGACATCATATCATTGGTCGCTAGTTGGTATCGATGGAATATATATATATATATATATATATATATATATATATATATATATATATATATATATATATATATATATTCTGGCAGCTTCTTTTTCTAGAAATTTAACGGTTCTAAACGGTTGTTCTTATGGTCTATTACACAGACGGATGAAAAACTTCGAGTGTAAACGTAACCTGTTAGAACTATCCTTTAGGAACAACAAGGTTGAACTACTGTGGGTTCCAGGGTATTCGGAGATAAAAGGTATTAAAAAAGCGGAAAAAAATTAGCAAGGTTCGGAGCTACACAACCACACAAGGGTCGAAAACCAGCGTTTGGTATACCAGAACAAGTAATAAAAATATCAGCAACATCTAGATTCTTGGCTCGCAACATTTGGTCAAAGACATGCGAGGGGCGTAATTGATGGCCTCTTAAAGAAATTAATAACTGGCGTTCTTTGTTTAACTGACGCTCAGACTCGACTGTTGATAGGACTGATCACCGGCCGCTGCCACCTGACGAAACATTTACAGAAAATGGATATGCAAAATGGTCCCACGCCATGTATGGCGAAGGTGAATAAAGCTCTATGCACATCCTTTATAAATGTGCGGTTTTAATTCGGGACAGATATAAACTGTTTAGAGATTTTCATTGTGACGATAGATTATTACACGAACGGTTACAAAGGAAGCTAATAAACCTTCTTAAAGGGACGACGCTTATGTAACCAAGAGAGGGGAGCGCAATAGGGCAAGAAGCTGCAGTACACAAACAGGCACAATCGCCTACCCTGTCGACAACCAATCAACCAAGCTACAACACGTTGGCGAGGCAAATTGCGAAATTGAAGCAGTCTCATGAACAATGGAGCTAAGCTTACAGATAATTGGTGAACAACAATTGGAAACCTTATTTAGGAAGAAAATCTAGAGACCGATCACCACATATAAGTGCACGATTTATATTATACAACCGTACTATAAATTCTTGATAAATGTCTTTTAGATTGTCCTCATCCCAAATTCCACTGTTTTGCTTGCTGACATAGTTATTTAAACAATAGAGAGCCTCATCACTGGACAGAATTTCTGGAGGAAGTGAAGATCAGTTTTCAATTACCCTAAAGATCATTTAGCAAACTCGCGGCGCTAAGCAATGTCTTACAGGGTCGGTTCCAGAATCAATTAAATCTTATATGGATGTAAACTCCAGACCAAACTTTGTTGAGTTGGTGTTAGCAAAAGAATCGATCTTTGAGAAAATTGTGGAACCGGTAAAATTGAACCATGAATACCACTTCACCCAGCAGCATCAAATGTTTGCTGATTTGCAGGAACCGAAGTGTTTTCACGTTATCGTAAAGAGTATAATTGGAGCGAAAATGCTGAACAAAGCGTTAAATGTTTGACCTACTTGCTGATTATGCTGACTCTGCATAGGTCCGAAGCGATTTTTTATAATTTCATAGGGTTGCTTAAGTGTTATTCGTTGCTTGATGATTTGTCAAACATTACTGAATACAAATATCAGTGGGGGGCTTTTAAATAAAAACAAGCATTGCTGCCGACATTATAGTCATTATTTTACAATTTTACGAAAGATAAGTTTTAAGAATTTTAAAAATTCTAATAAGCTTGAAAGGTTTACAAGTCACAAAGACATGTGCAAAAGAGGTGATATCAAATGAAAATAAAGAAAGTCAAAAAAACAAGTCTTATAATTTCGTTAAAGATTTTTTATCTGAACAAAAAAATTTCATCTGACACCAGATTATTACACGGAACGAAAACGGGTCTCACAAGAAAATAAATTATTTTTTAGTTCCGTCAGAGCGCCTTCAAGAAACCTGTAATTGAAAGAAAGAACTTCAAGATCTCTTTCAAGAGTATTAAAAGCGACAAGAAGCTTTCGAAATGCCGAGCAAAAAATGAAAGGCCGCTTTTAGTGCCTTGTCCTTTCTAAGCCGGTTTTTCAAACAAACTGAACGATTTATTACCTTTGTTAAGCTGTTATACACACTTTTTATTTTTTGATTAATTGTTTTGCGTGGTACAGATAAAATACAGTCTAACTAGTGTAACTAAATTACAATTATTTTCAAAATTCATGTGCCTATTGAGTCTACATATTAATCTACTTGTTATTTTTAAGACCATTCTACCAGAAAATTTGACATGTTAACCAACGAATCAACCATCCCAGCTGTTTTTGTGAGGAGCATTTGGGGGTATCTGAATTTTTGTGGGTTTTCGGTCTTCTTCCAGGTATATATTTTTTAATAGAATTTTTTTATATATTTGCTACTGCTTTAATTCATTTGGTAATTTATTCTTGTTGGTAATTTATTTTTTATTTACTAAATTAAATTAAAATTAATTGTTGGCCTATAATTAGTGTATATCCAGTATTATTGCAATTTTAATATTTTCTTTAGTTAGAAATTTTCTTTATGATTAGAATTTTTTATAAGCCGGAATTTGTTTTTACATATCACATATTCACATCATTCAACATATCTCCGAAGAATTAGTTATCTCGGATGAACTAAAACTCGTCTACTATATTTGAAATACTATATTTTTGTATTTTAATATTCTTTTGTTGAATAAAGGTCTGTATTGCTATTATTATTATTATTTTAAAAATCAGTATATTGATTTATCCAGTGTTTTTTGCAAAAATACACTTCTAAATGTGACTTTTTCACATGAAAGACTAACTTAATTAAAGCATTTCAACACGGTATTTAAAAAGAAATGTTATTTGTAACGAAATATTATGCTCAAATAGAAGTTAAGCAGAGATATTTAAAGCTGCCATTTCTCTCTACATATTATTACTATTAAAATTAAAAATCACTGGATATACAGTCAGCCCAAAAAATCTCCATACACCACTTGCTCCATATACTATTTTTCTGTTATGTTCAACTAATTAATTGGAACTACGGAACATTTTACTTAGAAGTTATATCATTGTTATAAAAATGTAAACAAAATTAATGTTAAATAAACCGGTCAAGTGCAAGTTGAACTTGCACAATTAGTGTTCCGTACGTTGATTGTTTTTGAAATAAAAAGTTTTGTTAGGGTGGTATAAAATGATCAGTGACTTCACAAAATACACCCCAAATGAGTTTTCAACAAAGTTTGTTTCCAATCTTTACTGAAAACTGGTGACCTTGAAATATTGTTTTTTTTCTATACCAGATAAATTATTAAAAGTAATGATAATTTTCGTTCAATCTATACCCCGAGGAGAATATTCCAGGATTTTTTCAAAATTTTTTGATCAGTACTTTTCGAGATAAGGTAGGGGACAGCGATTTTTCACGATTTTTTAAAAGTAATACGAAGAAAACTGTGCGCAAGTATTACATTATATATATATTTTTTACTCGTGTTTTCACAAGCTTTCATTTGACACCACACTCGATGACCTAGTAAAAAAATTTTTTCACTTCCGATTTTACCACTCAAAACGAATCCCTTAAGTCAAAATTTATGTTACGGTGATATAAAATGATCAGTGACTTCACAAAATACACCCCAAATAAGTTTTCAACAAAGTTTATTCCAATCTTCACTGAAAATTGATGACCTTGAAATTTCTGTTTTTTTTTATATAACAGATAAATTATTACACGTAATGCACTCGTGATAATTTTCGTCCAATCTACACCCCGTGGAGAATATTCCAGAATTTTTTCAAAATTTTTTGATAAGTACTTTCCGAGATAAGGCGGGTGGACAGCGATTTTTCGCGATTTTTTAAAAATAATACAAAGAAAAGTGAGCGCAAGTATTACATTATATATATATTTTTTACTCGTGTTTTCACAAGCTTTCATTTGACACCCCATTCGATTAGCTAGTAAAAAAATTTTTTTTTTATTTCCGATTTCACCCCCCAAAACTAACCCCTTAAGTCAAAATTTAATTTTCAAAACTACATGGCTCTGATGAGGCCATCAATTCCTATATTGCTACCAAATTTCAACTTTCTATGACAAATAGTTTCGGAGAAAATCGGGGGTGTGACAGACGGACAGACGGACAGACACCGAAGTGATCTTATAAGTGTTCCGTACGGAACACTAAAAAGTCTACATACGCTCAAGAACTGCATTGAAAAAAAAACACGTTAAAATCAGCCGCATTTTATCAAGCTATCTATTGCTCTCTAAACTGAAAATAAATGAATAATTTTCGGCCATACTTCATAATCTGTCACTTGTTGCTAGTAATTTTGCAGTGGGTTTTCAAGCGAGAGAAATTGTGAAATTCCCTTTCAAGTTCGAAAGATTACACAGGGGAACAGCTGTTTTGGTGTCGAGGTTTTTTGAGCTGATTCTATATCAATTTGATGTCCTGAATTCAAATAACGTATTCATTTGTACCTAGGAGCTCAAATTTTTAAGATATACAATTTTAGAGAAATATAAGTTACATTATTGTAACTCAAATCCGTAAGTGTAATAAACAAAAGTAGATACGAAATTTTTATTTTAGTTATACAAAATACAATATTATGTCGTACTCACAAACAAAAAAAAAAAACATTGAAGAAATGAAATAGTCACTCAACACTTGGAAAGCTTCTTTTTCCGCGACATTCTTGAACGTTTTTTTAAACAGTCCCTTTTTAAACTCCAGCACTAATCTGCCATCATGTGCATGTCCCATCTTCCTTGGTAGCGGTCCTCCATAACTTTAATATCTTGGTGCAATCTTTCACCTTGTTCCTCACTCATGTCTCCTAAATTTTCTGGAAAACGGTCTAAGTGGCTGTGTAAATAGTGTATTTTAATACTCATATTGCACCCTAAGGATTTGAAACTATTAAGCATCTTGTTAACCATTTCAACATAGTTTTGAGCTTTATGTTTGCCTAGAAAATTTTCTACAACTGCAACAAATGATGTCCAAGCTTCTCGTTCAACTTGATTCATTGAATCTATGAAGGCAGGATCCTTAATTAATTGTCTTATTTGTGGGCCGTCAAATATCCCTGCTTTGAGTTTTTCTGTGCTCAACTGATGCATTTTTACCCCTATATATGCAAAACAAGACCCATTCTTATCAAGAGCCTTTATAAATTGCTCCATTAAGCCCAACTTTATATGTAACGGAGGAAGTATGATTTTTTCTCTTTCAACCAAAGCGTCGTTAATGACATTCTTTTCCCCAACGTCCATGTTTTCTCTCTGAGGCCAATCTTTTCTAACCCAGTGGTGTGTTTTGTCCCTACTATCCCAGAGGCACAAGAAACACGGATATTTCGTATAACCACTTTGCTGCCCAAGAAGAAAGTTTACCATTTTTAAGTCTACACAAATCATCCATTGATGTTCGTAATACTTTATCTTCTGCAAGACCAAAGCTATGGTATTATATTCTTCTTTCAGTTTCGTTGAGTGAGCTAGTGGTATTGAACCATATTTATTCCCATTATGTAGAAGGACACATTTTAAACTTCGCTTTGAACTGTCAATAAATAGGCGCCAATCATCTGGAATATATTCAGAAAGTCCCATTTCTTTCATGAGTCCCCTAATTTCGTGACAAAATACAAGATTGTCTTCTTGAGAAAAGAATGGTAGCAGATCTTTTTCTCTTGTACGGTAAAAGGTAATTTTGGTTCCTTGTTCCAGTAAATTTTTGTCGTTCAACCTAGAAGCCAGTACTTCAGAAGCTTTTTTCGATAAATTGAGATCCCTGGTGAGATCATTTAATTCATTTTGATTGAAGTGTTGAGGAACTGATGACGTCCCCTCATAGTCACTGTTAGTTTCATTAACATCAGAACTTTTATTAGCATCAGAAGAGCGGTCAGAGGGAAAATATTCGTCATCAGAGATATGTGGTAGCTGATGAAATGTTGGAATCGGTATTTCATCTGAGTGCGGGAATGGGCGTATTGCCGAGTCTAAATTGGGATAAGTCCACTTACTGCGGTTATTTCGATTGATTCAATTAGTATTTACTAAACAGAAATAACAATCATTGAAGTGGTTTTTTAGTTCTCTCCAAACCATTGGTACGCCGAATTTTAGACATTTTCTTTTCCTGGTAGTCCACTGCCGTAAATGCTCTGTACAAGTTTTACATACGAGATGCGGGGCCCACGTTTTGTCCTGATCACCAAGCTTAACTCCAAAGTATCCAAGATACGCTCGCTTTATAAAGTCAGTAATAGTTTGTCTGTTTTGTTGAAACATGTATTTTTCCGCATATATAGCAAAACACATCAGGTTGATTTACACAACTTCTTCTTGAACTGGAACCTGAACTCATTTTAATTCTGTTCAATAACACAAAAACATCTTTTCTTAACATAAAATAACACGCCGAATTCGATCTACTCTCATTAGTAAGAACGCACAAACTGACGAGACTTACCCGAGTTAGGTGATTAAAAGGGTCAGTTCAGGTACCTGATAGGCAATGGTTCCACTATTTATAGATTTACCTGGAATTTACTCAATTACACACTGACAATAAAACCATTGTACCTACATTAATGAATATATAATAATTTTAGAACTCTCATAAATGAATATACTGAATAAAAACCACATTGGTAGATAAGTTGATGTATCTAAAAAAGTAGAGCTGATAGAGAAAAACGGATTGCATGTATAGATTTAGCGTCCCAAATATAGTTAAAATCAGCTCTAAAATCCCAGGCACCAAAACCAAAATATTTTTTTGTTGCCCTGTGTTATAATTGATTTGGGGAAAGATGGAAAATCGTACAGAAATATACGAAAAATTGTTAAAAAGTCACGTACTACTGTTCAGTACATTGTAAACCAGTATAAATCAACTGGTTCCTATAAAATTTGACCACGCTCCGGTCGTCCCAAGAAATTGACTCCACGTGAAGAGGCCAGTATTGTTAGACAAATAATTATAGATCCCAAGAAAAGTGCACCAAAATTAAAAGAAGTACGGGAACTATTTTCGAAAAATATTTGTTCACAAACAGTGAGAAATTATCTACACAGGGCAGGCTGTAAGCGGTGTGCAGCTAGAAAGAAGCCGTTAATTTCAGAAGCTAATCGCAAAAAGCGGTTAGCGTTTGCTAGGGAATACGTTACTAAATCTCTTGAATTTTGGGAATCCGTAATCGTTAGTGATGACACTAACATTAACGTTGTTGGGGCTGATGGCAGAACTAAAGTTTAGAGAAAGAAGAATACCGCATTCGATATTAAAAATATTTGTTCCTTGGTAAGACAAGGGGATGGCAGTGTTCTGCTTTTGAGATGCATGTCCACTGGAGGGGTTGGAAATTTACATTTTATTAATGGTACCAGGAATCAGCATGTTCATCTGAATATTTTGAGAGACAATTTAAGAGAAAGTGTCCAAAAATTAGCATTAAAAAAAAAATACATTTTCCAACAGGACAATAATCCGAAATATATCGCCAATTTGGTGTGAGAACGGATGATCCATAATGTGGGACAGCAGCTTCATACCCGTTCGCAATCACCCGATGTTAACCCCATCGAGCATTTATGGGAGGAACTTAAACAGCGCGTTCGCAAACATAATATTTCAAATAGAGAAGAATTAAAAAACAGAATATTGAACGAATAGGAGAACATGCCAGCAGAAGTTACTAGAAAGCTGGTTGCAAGCTTGACAAAACGGTTACAGAAGATTATTTTCCGTTAAACTTCGTCAAACTATTATTGGTAATTGTTAATTGTATGGAGACTTTTTTGACATTAATTTTGTTCACTTTTTAATATCAATGATGTAACTTCTAAATAAAATGTTCCGTAGTTGTTTTTAATACTAATCCTCGTTGTTTAAGTTTCAAATATTAATTTAAACATGTTTTCTCATAGTTCCAATTAATTAGTTAAACATAACAGAAAAATAGTATGGAAAGCAGGTGGTGTATAGAGACTTTTTGGACTGACTGTATATTTACCAACTATTCTATCGCTCTCCACCAAACTCTAAATCTTTTATATGTTTGCCTATAAATCTTCATGCTTAATATTTGCTCAAAAAAAGAAACATTCTCATGACATTATCGAAATTATGTTAACATTTATCGATCCCTACGCCTTCCTTTCCCTTAATCGATATTACTAAAAAACTTGAGGTTCTTTTCTTACAACAGGAATTAGAGTCTGTCAAGTAAAAACGTGACTGCACGTATTCTTGAAAAAATGTGTTTTGAGAACATTTTTTGGCATAAGTGCATTCTTTGGTGTGATAATAACGGCGCAATTACCTTGGTAAATTGTCCAATCGCCTCATGTATCAACAATTGCTTGACATCTTCGAGGGCCACTCTGGTATCTTATCGTGGGCCCAAGCGAGCTGTTTCGCGACGTGATTTTCGCCCAGCAAAGGTTTTTTCAACGTGCTTCGGAATTTGATATCATGATCACGAATATGTTGTCGAAGAGTCTCATGGGAAACATTCAAACCCGACTTTCTTAATTTTGCTGTTCCTTGACGCAGCGTTAAATATGGGTCGAGTGAAAACAAAGACACGATTTGTTTTTCGACTTTCGGAGTCACCTTGTTAACCGAGCAACGTTTTGGCAAGTCGTCGACATTTTTCGTCTGGTTAAAACGATGTACCCACTCCTTCCCAAACAATACCGACTTTTCAATATATTTAGCGGTCGCGGAATGTGTCAGTTTAGGCCCCTGTGGATGGGAACAGAGAAAAACCGACGCGCAAATAAGAGACTCATTTTGGATTTTACGTGATTTCGACGAAAGTTCAGAATTGACTGATACTTTTACTAAAATGCGTCGTAGGCAGAGGTTCCCTCTATCGATTTTTTGTTGAATCGCGAATCTACCAAAAATGCATTGTCGCGGACACGTTCTTACTTGACAGACTGTACATGTGTATCAAATTTGAAATTTTTTTCGAGGGCTATTGTATGAACAGACAGAGAGATAGATCGATAGATAGACCGACCAACAGATAGACTGATCAACGAAAAGTGACAACTATGTTTTTATTTTGACACATACCAACATATTATTAAATTACCCCTTATTTCTGAAACTAGGTCAGTTTGTTGAGCTACATTTTACTAAAAAGGCATAAGCAACAAATAAACATTAGAGACTTACTTACCCTCAGTTAACAGCTCCGCCATTTGAAAAGGCTTAAATGCCTCCAAACCCTTTCCCAGTTGTAACTCCAAAGTGACATCATTATCCCCCTTATTTATGTTCTCCGATTCCCCAAATCCGAGGTCGACGTCCGTGAATTCCAGCCAAACTCTTCTCCCTCGTGGTGCCTGGATAAAAATTGTGCAGTCAAGATGTGCAAGTAAAACGTCTGGATAATTCGGGCTGGTAATTATTCCTTCGTGAGCTGTTAAGGTCTGAGTTGGACAGGCTGACACGTCGACGGCTTTCCATGTTAAAGAAAAGCTGGAAAATAAGCAATATTGTGTAAAAATCGTTACATATGCTTTTAATTTAAACACGCCATAAGTAAAATTTGGCAATTGGGAGCTATATATATATATATATATATATATATATATATATATATATATATATATATATATATATATATATATATATATATATTTATATATATATATATATATATATATATATATATATATATATATATATATATATATATATATATATATATATGTTAGCCTGGATTATACTTCAAGTAGATTTAATTATATTGGAGTCACTGTTTGTTTACCTTCTGGAATGCCGGTCCATTGATATTAAGTTAACGTTCTTATTATACGATCCTATATTAGTAAAGAATGTTTATGTAACCGATATTGTGTGGTAAGCACATTGTTTTGTTGAGAGGGCTAGAAGCTGGCTCGCTTTATTGGATGTCAGATCGCAAATTATTCATAAAAGCGATTGTTTTCGAAAGTACAAAACTAGTTTGATTTTAAATAAATATATATATATATATATATATATATATATATATATATATATATATATATATATATATATACATACATACATATATATATATATATATATATATATATATATATATATATATATACATATACAGATACATATACATATATATATATATATATATATATATATATATATATATATATATATATATATATATATATATATATATACATATACATATACATATATATATATATATATATATATATATATATATATATATATATATATATATATATATATATATATATATACATATACATATACATATATATATATATATATATATATATATATATATATATATATATATATATATATATATATATATATATATATATATATATGCACCAAGAAGGATTTAACTTAGGGATAGCCCTTAGGATTACAGAGTGAACAAAAAGGTTTTAAAGTTCTTATAGTGACTGTAGTTTTATTTTTATATCGAGCGTTCGATGCCAAATCGTATATCATCTTCAAGACCTGGAAGATATAGAAAAGAACTCTCATATGCCAGAGTACTCTCTAAAGGAATATACCGTACTTTCAAAAGAAAAAGAAGGAAACACTGCCATAATTTTTTTTTAAATTCTTTTGAATTCGAGTTATTAGCTAAAATAGTATTCACTGAGCATTTACAGCTGGCTCTCTGTTGAATAAGAATCTGGTCTTACCAGTTGCAGGAAAGGAAATGTTAATACATGATTTTAAACAATAAATAATACAGAACTTTTTTTTATACATATAAATTCATACAATCGGTCACAACTTTATTTATTAAATTGTTAAAATATAGTAGAATCATACTTAGCAATTAAAAAATCATAAAATTAACGACGAAGACGTGTTTCAGCTATACAAGAAACATAAACCATATTGGAAAACAGAAGCTGTGGATCCACTAATAAGCGAAAAGAAGAGATACAACAAATGGCTGACAAAAAGAACGACAGAAAGAAGAGAAGAATACAAGACAAAGACTCGGGAAGAAAATTAACGAAGAAAAAATCCAATTCTGGAAGAGAAAATGTAATCGAGTTGAAAGTTTCATAGGAGGAGCCCAGTCTACAGAAGTATGGAAAGTAATTAAAGGTAGGAAGAAAGACGATGACAGTAGACATGAGGACACAATAACATTGTCGGAATGGGAAAAACGTTACCATAAACTATTAACAGAAAATAGGGAACAGTTTAAAAGAGATGTAGCCCAACCAGATACAGAACAACAAGATTACAGATTGGTAGTAACTGAACAAGAGGTTATAAAGCATTTGACAAGTATGAAAAACCGGTCAAGTGCAAGTTGAACTTGCACAATTAGTGTTCCGTACATTGATTGTTTTTAAAATAAAAATTTTTGTTAGGGTGGTATAAAATGATCAGTAACTTCACAAAACACACCCCAAATGAGTTTTCAACAAAGTTTGTTTCCAATCTTTACTGAAAACTGGTGACCTTGAAATTTTGTTTTTTTTTATATAC
>CM032453.1:31923064-32030564 GCA_019049505.1 Pachyrhynchus sulphureomaculatus | reverse complement strand
TAACTCCTTTAGACTTTTTTTGTGGGGCTACATTAAAGATCGTGTTTACGTAAATCCCCCTACAACACCAGTAGATATGAAAAATAGGATACGGGATGCGTGCAGGGCAATAACGCCCTTTATGCTAAGGAAAGTGAAGGAAAATATAGTAAAACGACTAAACATCTGTATTCAAGTAGACCGGCATATTTTTGAACATTTATTAAGTCATAATAATAAATTATTAGATAAGTTAAACTAAAGTAAAATTATTATTAACTATTTGTTTATGTTTTCACAATAGCGTAAGTGTATTAAAAACAAGGGTAAAAATTGAAAAATTCTAAATAAATCGAAAACTATTAGAAAGAGGTATACGACATGCTTAATAAAAGTTGGAGGGTTTTGTAAAATCTATCAGAAAAAATAATAATATACAGGGTATGCCATTTAAAAAAATTTGAAATTCCTCAATTTAAAATAGTTGAAATGCATAAATTTATTTTGCACACCCTGTAGCATCTAACTCAAATTTTGTTACATATTATTTCGTTACGTATCTTTTTTTTCGTCTCTATGGAACGCTCGTACCAATTATGAGTATTCCACCTTCAGAAACAATGGCGCTACTGGTAATTTTTTACAAAACTGAAAATTAGTATTTTTTTTTTTTAAAAATTGAAATATTAGAAAAACTACTGGGTTTAGGTATATACATTATCAATAAAAAAGCTATAAAATTTTACGCAGAATTTAAAAATAAATTAGAAAATAGGATGTTCCATTTAAAAAAACATATGTTGTTATATCGGCCACACTTTTTCAAATACTCAAACATAATTATAAACTGTGCACCTTGACATTCCCTAAAACTATTGTATTTAACATTTTTTCGTCATTCCCGAAACAAATGATATAATGTATTTTACTCTATCGTTGACTCACCCTGTACAAAGTGTTTCTTTTTTATTCAGGTTTCGACCTACAGAATTCTAGGGGATATTGATCTTTCAGGCCACATGAAAAGGGAATGTTATAGACACCTTCTGTTTTTAGGGTTGAAAATTGTGCGAATCATTTAAGTAAACGTATGAGAAAGACGTGATAATTAAAATTGAGTTTTGGATAACCACCTCTAAACTAAATGGAACGAAATTTTATTTCAGTCGTGGCAAATTCTGGGTTATCTATTTTACACATACAACCGTTGAATTTCGTTTAAGTAAAGTCACTTTTTGCCACTTTCAATTTCAGAAAGCTTCATGAGAGACTTTCATAGCTTCAGAATGTACAGGGTGGTCATTTATGGAAAATTGTTGAATATTTATTCTTTTTATGTATAATGGTATAATGCATGTGAAGGACTATACTGATGGAACGAAAATTATCACGAGTGCATTACCTTTAATAATTTATCTGGTATATTAAAAAAAAATAATTTCAAGGTCATCGGTTTTCACTAAAGATCGAAAAAAACTTTGTTGAAAACTCATTTGGGATGTATTTTCTGAAGTCACTGATCATTTTATACTTCTGTAACGAAAATTTTTGTTTTAAAAGCAATCCAACTTGCGCTTGACCGGTTATTTTTCTAATAACTGGCAAATTGGAGATATACAAACTTCCTTTGTTTGCTAAATACAATTTTTCTTGGTTTTTGCTGATATAATTAACAATTCTCAAACATAAATATTTTTAATTAAACATATAAGGGGGCAAAAGGGTGGGGGGAGCACAAGAGGGGTTGTTTCGCTTGGAGTCGAGAATTTACAATATTTTCAATTATTTAGAATCATACATTTAGGGATTAATGAGGTAGGGAAGAATGTTAGAGGAGCTGCTTGGTGTATATCGTAATATAAATCTTCTTCAGAGTTTCTGGAGTCAAATCGAAATTGTGTCATTTTTTAATTATTTTCACTTTATAGAATATTTTGCTCTGTATTTAAATTTAAACACACTTTAATTTTCATTATAAATCATTATTTTTTATTTTCCCAAATTTTTTAGACTTTCGATACTTGATTATGGATTTTCATGTGATGCAGAACTTTTTATCAAGAATAATTTTTTTGTAATATTTTCTTTTGTATCTATACATTGTATATCGCATTATACATCCTTTTCGGGGTTCTTGAAGTGAAGAAATCTGAAAATTGCATTATTTTTTTATAGGTCAAGCAGAGAGTTGTTATGGTAGGGAATTAGACTCATTGCTTCGTATTCACCATTTTAGATATCCTCTTCAGGACTTTTTCAGTAGAAGATTCAGGAAACTTTGTTATTTTTCTAATATTTTCAGTTTTAAAAGAAATGCTATGTAGAGGGAAATATTAGATTTCAGTTGTAAATATTTATGAAACTCTTCCTGTTATCAGTTACTTAAAATATCGATTTGTAATTAACTTGTAATTAAGTTATCTTTTAGTATTAGATAGTCAAATTTAGTGTTTATTTGAGAACCACATACTGTAAGGGAAGTACTGTGTAAATTACTTTACCAATTTTTTTATATGGACAATATTCCCCTCCGGGAATGAACTGCCCAGTTTTCTACGGAGACAAACTGGCAACGATTCTAGACAAACGTCAATAGTTATTTCGATGCATGCGCCTCTCTTATAGCGATTTAGTAACTCCATTTACGATGTTCTATAAAAGTCGGATCGTTATTAGTAAAAGAAGAGGATAGTTAAATTTAAATACGATAAATTTATAAGTCGGCGCATAAATCAAGTCCAACTTTTTTATTTTTCATCCTACGAGTTTAAATCCTTTTTTGCTGATTTAACCCATATAAAATATTATAACACTGCAGTAAAAAATGACCTAAAAACGTCCATTTACTTTTTATTTTCTGCTTTTATACCCTCTAAAGCAAAACATAAAAAACAACGTAAATTATTACCCCTAATGACCTGTTGTTGTTGTAAATAATAAAATTAAGCCCTTTTTTACCGAGCAGCTTTACTTTGAGCTGAGTATAATGCACACAGAAACTGTGAGAAAAAAGTTCTTGTTAATGAAGAAGAAAAATTACTTTAAATTACGTTTATAATTAATGATGCGTACTATACCGGTCGGAATAACAAGCCATCTCAATATCCTCGGAATTTATTATGTCAGTAAAAAGGTATGTGTAAAAATATTTAAATTGAATACTGTCCTTTCGATCGAAAAAGTGATATTGTTCTAGATTAGGGGTCGGCAACCTATGGCACGCGTGCCATCTCTGGCACGCCAAGCAATTTTGAATGGCACGCGTACCTATTCAAAGTTTACACATTAATTCTGTAATCTGTGACATGTTTCGAAATTAAGTAAATAATCGAAGACAGTATTACTTTAACGATACAAACAAAAACGATATATTATATAGGACACTAGGTATTAATACCAAAAACTACAAAATATATATTTTGTAATTTATAATTTTACTGAATGCATTGGTTTGGCTTTAATTTCGGCAAGTATTAAAGACGGTAAGCCTCAAAATATAAGCCTAGGCAAAAACACAAATAAACGTCCTCAATTCAGATCAAAAGAGCCGCTATAAGGCGGTTTTTGTTTGACGCGACTTCAATCGTTCCGATGCACGCCGCAACTCTTTTTATATTGCCGAACTTTAGTTTTTGTTAGATTTAACTTCTAGGCGGCTCTTGCAATGGGCGCGTTGTAGATAATAATTTTTGTTCTAAGAAATTTAATAAACGTAATTATTGGAATTTTCTGGAAACATTATTTTTCTATATATAGCAAGCGGCTACACGTTTGGATCATTTAGTATAGAAGTAACATCCGTTCCAGTCAATAGTCGTCGAAAAGTTTAAAAATTAAAATTACGTTCCGTTATGGCCGCGAAGAAACAGAAGGTAGACGTTCGATCATTTCAAACTTCATGGACAACAGATTGTGGTTTTGTATAGCAAAACGATTGGGCCATTTGTGTCCTATGTCGAGAAAGCGTAGTTTTCCGGACATCTAGTGTTCAACGACATTTCCAGATAAAACATGAATCGTCATTTAAAGATAACGCTGATAAAAGGGAGGCAGTACAAAGAGCAAGTAAACAATACGAGAAACAGTCAACATTCTTTAGCAAAGTTTTCCAATGAAAAAATCAGGTAACTGAATGCAGTTTCAAAATTGCACAATCGTTGGCACAAAAGGGTAGGCCGTTCACTGACGGAGAATTTATGAAGCAAACATTTTTGAGTACTGGCGAGATTTTATTCGACGACTTGCCCAATAAGGATACAATATTGGCCAGGATTAGAGATATACCGGCATCAGCGCGGACCATCGAGAGACGAATTACCGAAATGACACAAAATGTCCAAAAACAGCAGAGAACGGAGTTGTGTATTTAGTGTAGCATTGGATGAAAGTGTCGATATTAATGACATTGCTTGTCTGGCAATCGTTGCGCGATACTTCGATACACATATAAATATTTTCCAAATTTAAAAACTTATATATCCATTGTCGACGATGGTGCACTAATAGACGAAATTCTTAAATATATGACTAATTTAAAAGAGGAGTTTATCGAGAGGGGTCAGGATTTTGATAAACATGGTCCTATGTTCGCTTTTTTAATCAAACAAAATTTAATGGATTTTTCCAGCAGTTGCTCTGACATATCTCTTTTCTCATAGATGGACATTAATGATTTTGATCTTCAATACATTGAATTTAAGAACTCCGAGTTATGGAACACGAAATTTGTAGAATTAAGAAGGGTATTAGAAGGTGACTGCCAGAACCATTCAAACGAGATACTCAGTTGTTGGATGAGTTTACCAGAGAAATTTATTTGTCTTAAGAAAGTAGCGTTTGCCATGCTTACTGCTTTCGGATCATCCTATATCTGTGAACAACTTTTCTCCCATATGAGAGTGATTTTAAACCCGTACCGAAGCAGGCTGACAACAAACAACTCGGAAGCATGTGTGACACTGAAAATAACCAGACATGAATCGGATATAAGAAAACTCTCTAAAGAACTTCAAGCACAGGGTTCACAGTAGGTCCTAGGACTAGTATAATAAAATTATTTGTGTTAAAATTTTTTTGTAATTAAACCTTCTAAAAGCAATATTTTAAGTTAATTAAAGTTAATTTTTGTTAATTTTAGTTGTAGTGAGTACCTATCTCGGCACGCAAAATGTTGTATGGATGAAAACTGGCACCCCTTAGTTAAAAGGTTGCTGACCCCTGTTCTAGATGAATCCCATTATGGGATACAATTTTGTAAGCATTTTTTAGACGTTTCTTTTCCTTTTCTCTATCAAGAGAGCGACAGACTTATGATATTTAACAGAAGCATCAGAGAAAATAGATCCTTATTTTGACATTCCCTTTCCTTATTTTTTCAGAATCTCCGTCCTGGTTTCCTTTCTATATCGGTTTCGACTACTTCATAATATTGCTAGTAGGGTTCAAGACTGTCAAATATTGACAGACAAGAGAAATCTTGTCTGTCAATGTGGAGGCTAAGTCATCACTTCCAGGACGTCATCGGATTTCCATTGGTCCAAAAGATGTCTAATTTATTTAGCAGAATGTTTAGGGTCGTTGTCATGCTGAAAAATAAATTTCCCCTGAAAAATATCTCTTCCAGAAGGAAGCATTTGAGCTAGCAAAATTTCTTGATACTGTTCTTTTCGCATGATTCCTTCTATCCTAAAGATTTTTCCAACTTTACCGTTGCCAAAACAACCCCACACCATTACTGAACTGTTTTACTGTAGGCAACTGATAGGCTTCCAACATCCTTTCTCCAGCTGACCACCACACGTAAACTCATCGATTTGAACCGAAAATTTCGAATTTAGACTCGTCGCTCCAAAGGACGAAATTCCATTTTTCTGATGTCCAGTTTTCATGTTCTCGGGCCCATTCTAATCATTTACGTTGATTCACCTGCCTAAGAAGTGGTCTTCTCATTGCAACTCTCCCGTGTAGTCCATCTTCTGCTAACCTGTTCTTCACGGTTGTCACGCTGATGGGGATGGGCCGCTCCAGGTTTACTTGAGCCGTGATTTGTGGTGCTGTTAGGTGGCGATTACGTCTGCTGGACATTGTTATAGCTTTTTCTTCAGCGGGAGTCGTTTTTCGAGGCCTTCCTGAACGTTTTTGTCTATGTCCCGCAGAAAATTTTTTTCCAATGTACTCCACCATTCTCCTTGGCATCAGCATATCACTCGCGATTTGTCGACTCGAGTGACCATTTTGGTGCCTCGCAATTATCAGAGCCCGATCTTCAACGGAAACGTCTTTCGTTTTTGGCATTTTCACAAAACAATTAAGCCTGTATCAGTGACAAAGTACTGTCTGTGAATAGTTAATTTCCAAAAGGACAATGGTATTTATAGCATAGTTTTTATCATAAAATGTCACTAGGAATTTCCATAATCCCTAGAAACTTGAAATGAATTCTTATTTCAACTGGAATTCTCTGAAATCATCTCAAAACCATTATTATGCAAAACTTGGAAATTTGTTCTAATTGGTTTTTAATTTGTGATTTCACCAAAAAGGCTTATTTAAACAATTTTATGATGTACGCTTGTTAAGAACAATTAAATTTACCTAATATAATAAAACGGTTTAATTAGGTATTAAATTTTGGCAGTCACATTGAAATTTCTAGGTGGGCGTATATACAGGGTTACAGAGAAAGTCGTCCTAGATAATTAAGGACGTTAGAGTTTAGGTCGTTTCTGACCGATTTGACTCTATGACATGATGCCCTAAACTTAACCGTTTTCTAGATAATGAAGTTTAAAGATTTTCTAAAAAAAACATGTTTTTTTTTGCTTTTATATCGATTTTTTTTTATTAGAGGTTCTCGAGTGCGATTTTTTGGTTATTTTTAGTTAGTCTGTATGTCAAGTATCAAAAATCATCAAAAAAATTTGAACTAGTTACTAACAGTTTCAAATGGCGGCTTGTTAATGTTTCTAAATTCCGAATTTTTACCAAGTGTTTCCTACTTTAAGTCAATAAAGAGAAAAAAAAAATGTATGGAAGTTATTCTGCAAATTATTTTAAAAACTTTTACGTCTTTTTAGCTATCAAAAAAGGTATAATACTAGGAGTTTAATAGGAAAACTGTACACAGAATGACACCTAAAGCGGGCTCGGGTAGCACAAGGTAAAATTTTAGTTCTAGGTGAAAATACGAAAAATACACAAATAAAACAAAAAACCTTACAATTTAATATTTTTTATTAATTATAATTCATGTTCTATATGGTCGCCCCTATTTCTAACACAAATTCTCATTCTTTTTCTTAAATTACTTTTCACAACGCTGGTTGTGAGGTGCCGCCTCATTTCGCATCAATTATTTTTTGTCTTAGGACATCCACGTTTTCGATAGGAGTCATCTGGTCGTATACGAGACTTTTCATGTGACCCCACACATAAAAATTCATCGGTGTTAGGTCTGGGCTTCTCGCCGGCCAAGGTATGGGTCCGCCTCTTCCAATCCATTTCTTGGGATAATTGTCATTGAGCCATGCACGAACACTTCCTCTGTAGTGAGCTGGGCAGCCAGCGTGTTGAAAGTACATGTTTTGTCTCAAACCAATAGGTAGGTCTTCCATCAAATTAGGTAAATCGTTCCGCAAAAAATTGTCGTATTCCTCGCCATTCAAATTATCTGTCAGGAAGAATGGCCCGACCAAATAATTTGAAATTATACCCATCCACACATTTAAGCTGAATCTTGTTTGTGATCCTTTCGTTCTTTTTTTGTTTGGGTTGCCTTCCTCTTTAGAAGCCCAATAGTGGGCATTGTGGTAGTTTGTAAGACCGTCTTTGTCCAATTTCGACTCGTCAGTTCATAGTATTTTCTTAAAAAAAGATGCATCTTCGACATCGGTATTGAGCATAAATCTGCAGAATTCTAACCGTCGCAACGGATCCCCTTCTTCAATGACTTGCACGGGTGTATAGTGGTAAGGGTGCTGCCCAACAGTATGCATTACAAACCATACCTTCCACTGCGAAATACCAAGCTGTTGTGCGACAACATTTGTAGATGTGGTTGGGTCCACCTCAAAGAGACGTCGTATTTCGTTTTCTTCGTCTTCGTCAAAGATACGTGGTCGTCCCATGTCAGTCCGCCGTCTTTGTACGGAACCAGTTTCTCGTAGTCTTCGATAAGTTCCATCAAATACGCTAACATCAGGTACACGACGAGTAGGATATCGCAGTATGTATTCATCCGTGCACGTGACGACAATCCTTCGCAAAATCCGTAACACATTAGGATGTCAGCATATTCCTCGTTGGTATACGTTGCCATATTCACAAGCAGAGATCAAAATCCAGTTACGAGCCAATTCACACAGTCAGAAGATGAAAACACAGATATTTTGAAAAGCACGGTATAGCACATCTACCACGGACGAATCGCATGAGCAGACTAAAAATCATTCAATAATGTTTAGTGAACAGAAAAATGTCACTCGCACAGAGAGTACCCCGACCGGAAAAAATGCTTACCCAACCCTTTTTATTGTTTGAAGGTGCAGGTAGTAAACCGGTAATTGGTAGTATCTAAATTCTATTATTATGTTACTCTACATTTGACCCATTGAAATCTCATTTTCTTAGAATTTTCAATAGATCCAGTAGATATTATACCGTTTTAGATAGGTAAAAAGACGTAAACGTTTTTAAAACAATTTGCAGAATAACTTCCATACATTTTTTTTCTCTTTATAGAAATATTAACAAGCCACCATTTGAAACTGTTAGTAACTAGTTCAAATTTTTTTGATGATTTTTGATACTTGACATACAGACTAACTAAAAATAACCAAAAAATCGTACTCGAGAACCTCTAATAAAAAAAATCGATATAAAAGCAAAAAAAACATGTTTTTTTTAGAAAATCTTTAAACTTCAATATCTCGAAAACGGTTAAGTTTAGGACATCATGTCATAAAGTCAAATCGGTCAGAAACGACCTAAACTATAACGTCCTTAATTATCTAGGACGACTTTCCCTGTAACCCTGTATACATATATATATATATATATATATATATATATATATATATATATATATATATATATATATATATATATATATATAGATAGATATATATATATATATATATATATATATATATATATATATATATATATATATATATATATATATATATATATATATATATATCAACAGTTAAGTGGCTATACCAGGGGTTCCCAATCTTTTCAATTTTGCCATCATCAAAATACTTGTCTGAACATGTGCATTGTCTCGATGAGAAATGATTCTTTTCTTCTTTAAAGCAGGTTTTTTCTCACTAATTTTTGCATCTAGCTGATCTAAAAAGATACAATAATATTCAGAGTTAACTGTTTTACCTTTCTGAAGATAATCGATCAACAAAACACCTTTGTAATCCCAAAAAATTGTCGCCATAACCTTCCCTGCAGATGGAACCGTCTTTGCCTTCTTTGGTGCACTTCCACCAGCTTCAATCCATTGTTTCGAATGTTCTTTTCATTCTGTTGTATAGTGGTGGATCTAAGTTTTATCGACAGTTATGAAGCGACCCTTGAAATCCATTTTATTTTACTTGAAACAATCCAAACATGCTTGAGAAATACGCATTCGAATTTATTTTTGGTCAGTTCAAATCAAATGTGGCACCCATCTTTCACAAAACTTTTTCATATGTAATTCTTCACGCAAAATATTTCCAGTTCATTCTATTGAGATTCCTATGGCCTCAGTTATTTCACGCACTTTCATTTGTCGATCATTTAACACCACATCATGATCTTGTTGAATAATTTGTAATGTTGTAGCAGTTTTTGGACGACCTTCGCGTGGATCACCTTCGAGGCTTGTACGACCAAATTTAAAAAGTAGAAAATGAAGGTGATCCATCCTCTTTCACTTTTAACAATTTCGAATGAATTTCTATTGGAGTTAAACCGTTCAAAACAAAGAATTTAATCATTGCACGATATTCAATTTTTTCCATTTTAAAAAAATCAATGACACGTCAATATTAAACAGCTGCTATTATTCGAATGAATCGACAGATCGAAATAAAATTTTACATGTGTTTATATAAAGGATGCAATTTTCCAATATAATTATGGTTTCACAGTTTCTACCGCCATCTATATGTCAGGCCGAGAACTTTTCAGACAGCCTAGGTATTTAAATCAATATTTGCTGATATTACTTGCAGTTCGGGAAGCATTTCTTGAGCATCACCTAGATTGTCAGCTATTATGACAATATCTTCCGCAAAGCGCAAGTGGTTTAGGTATTCGCCATCGATGTTTATGCCTTTTCCATCCCAATTAAGTGCCCTAAAAGCATATTTCAACACTGCCGTAAAAAGTTCCACTCGGAATTTACTTGTGAATTCATGGAGTCTTTTTTTTTTAATTTATTTAAATTTCATTCATTTAATTTAATTCAATTTATTTCAGTACCAAACATCAATTGAATCGGTGAGTTTGACAATCGTACAAGTCCAAAATTTGACATTTTAAACTGAGATAGCCATTTTGTTTTAAATATATCCCCCTATCAACTGAGCATAAAAACCGTACGATATACTTAAACGTTAACGCGCTACAGTAGGCTGTCGTTCGGTGATGACTGGAAAAACCGTACATGTCCGTGACTTGTACGGTTTTTCATCTCAGCTACTAAAATATCTGCAGTTATTTGTTTACAAAGAAAGAGTTGACTTCGTGTGGGTTTTATTAATTAAAATAGCTTAATTATCGTGTGTTTTTAAATTTGTTTAAATAAAATATGTCATCCTGTGACAGAGAAGATGTGGTTACTAGCAATGGCAACAAAAAAAGAAAAAGGAATATTGTTAGTTGGAAACATAACCAAAGAAAAATAGCACGTTTGCACGGTCAGGAATATGTTGGTAAAAACGGAAAACATATTGAAGCGAAAACTGTCGGACCTACATGCATGTAAGTTTACATTTTTTTTTTAATTGATTAATTTTAACTAATGAATACATTTTTAAGGTGTAAAAAAAGTGCATGCAGCAGTTTACTGATGAAGAGAAAACAGAAATAATATCAAAATTATACGACGGTAAGCCAAAAAGTGAACAAGATACGTATTTGCAGGGGCTTATTGAAGCAAAGCCTATTGAAAGACATCGGATAAGAGGCGTAAAACCTAAACAACAAAGAAAATCAAATTGTTTATACTTTGTTATGAAACAATCAAATCGAATTTCCGTATGTAAACAGGCATTTATCAGTCTTCATGCCATATCTCATTGGCAAGTTCAGCGTCACCTTACTTCTAGCTACAAAATCACCAAAGGATTTAAGAGGCCGGCACAACAACAGACCTCGTGCAATATGCGAAGAATGGATTGTGAAAATAAAAGAACACATTGAGTCATTCCCGGTTAAAGTTTCCCATTACTCCTCAAAAAAACCATTCATTATTTGGATGCATCTTTAAATGTGAAGAAAATGTACAATCTGTTTATAGATAAAAATCCACAGCTAGAAAATTTGGTTAAATACGAATTCTATCTAAAATATTATAATGAAAACTACAATCTCAGGTTTGGAAGACCACAGGTTGATGTCTGCTCGGTATGTGAAAGCCTTGGAGCTAAACTTAAAGATGTTAATCTTAATGATAATGCAAAGAGAGTGGTTGCAGCGGAACTCATAGTTCATAAAAGGCGCGCAAAAAAGTTTTACACGAAACTAAAAGAAGTGCAATCTCTGTGTAAGGAACGACCAGAAGTAATGGGCCTAGCTTTTGACTATATGCAGAATATGCCCCTCCCACATATCCCGGTTCAAGAAATTTTTTATCTGAGGCAACTTTGGGTATATGCATTTCAGATTCATAATCTTAAAGACAACACTGGTCATTTTTATAGCTACCACGAGGGTGAAGCTCTAAAAGGATCTAATGAAGTATGCACATTTCTTTATGATTATATATTGAATCACATACCATCTGAAATCACTGAGTTACACTTATTTTCTGATGGATGTGCGGGACAGAATCGTAACCAGACCATGGTTCGCTTTTTGCTAGCATTGCAGGCGACCAAGAGATTTAACAAAATATACCATTACTTTCCAATAAGAGGGCATTCATTTTTGCCCTGCGACAGGGATTTTGGTTGTGTCAAGAGGGTGATTAAAAAACACGATCGAATTTATATTCCAGAAGAATATCAAGAAATAATACTATCTTCAAGGAAAAAACAGCCATTTAGTGTAAAGTTAATTCGACATAACGATATTATTGATTTTAAAAAGTGGTGGCCGACTGATTATAAAAAAACTTGTTCTATTTTAGTCAGTGGTGATAATACTAGAAAAGAAAATTTTGCTGTGTCAAACTATAGGCAATTTCTTTATGACAGTTCAACTCCAGGTTATGTGACAACGTGGAATTACATAAACGGTTTTCTCTCCTACACATTTAAGTTATTAAAGCAACATAAGGAAAGTCCTTCTCTACCGACTGCTGGCGCTTATAAAGATCCTCTACGCATTAATGAGAAAAAGTCGAGGATATTAAAAAAGTTATGCAATATATGACTGGTGAAATGTTAGAATTTTTCTACCATATAACATCCTGTAATACGACAACGGCAGAAAATGACGATTAAAATGTTTAAATCAGTATTTATTTGTTATTCTTTTAGAACTATTAAAAATGTAATCATTTTTCACCTGTTTTATTTTTTTTTTAAGATACTGATTTCAAAAACCGTACTTGTCCACTAACTTCTTTTAGCTATAACTATTAGATCGTTTCGTTTATAGAAAAACTATTACTAGATATAAATCCCAGATCGCCAGATCTAAAACTTCTCTGTGTATGCCAAACCTGAGAAATAAGTAATTTAAAAGATTATCAGTTTTTCTTAAATTTCTCAAAATGACATTTTCGGACATGTACGGTTTGTCGGACTCACCGATTTAATTTTGAATAAGATCCGTCCCTTAATTGCTCTTTTTTGCCGCTTGGTCTGGTTACTATTTTCTTGGAAAACTTTTGTAGGTTATCTTGGCTATTGTTTGAACTCGACATTCTTTAAAAACAATTCTCAAAACATAACATTATAAAGCTAATTTGTCATCTATTACATTTTAAAAGAATATATTATTATAAATGTGTAGATTTAGACATTTTGTTTCAGAGTGATTGACTAAAACATCGTTATTCTAATAGATATATCCCCTAGAACACCCTTAAAACTTATAATATTGATCTTTTTTTAGGATAAAGGGCAAGTTATTCAGGTCACATCATTACCTCGCTCTAGCAAAACCCTAAGTGATTATTACATTTGGTCCCTATTATGCCATAAAATAACTACACCTTCCACAAACTTCATAAATGATCCTCAAAACTTTAACTTGTTAAATCATTAGCATTTATTACAAACATAGTGCGGTTGGAGACCAAGATGAAATATAATGTTATAGCTTGTTCCAAAATATAATCCTGATTTTTGAGTTTTTAAGTGGGCAATATAAAAATTCTGACCTTTTGTTTATGATAGGTTGCAGAGAAGGACTTAAGAATTTTATTCATTAATGCAAATAAATCAAATTATAAGTGTTTTTGGAGATGTATATTTATAGATGCATGTAAAAACAAATGGATAAGAAGTATAATTATACAGTTTGAATGAATGGGGTTCACAAGAGGGAACATATTGTATAAATAAAAATATATTTTAACTTAAGCCTAATTCGGTTTCACTATCACTGTCATCAGCTAAGGTAATTATCAGTGGTGTTATATCATTTACATAAATATATGAATCTTTAACTTTAACAACGGGCTGAACCACTGACACGCTTAAAGTAGGAGAAATATTTTGTGCCCTTATTTTTGATTTAACTTGATGCCAAATATGTTCAATTGGATTAAACACACAATAATACGGAGGAAGCTGCAAAACAGTGTGTCCCATTTTCTCAGCCATACTATCACAAACATATTTCTTTTTCAATTTATAGTCTTTCAAAACTTCCAAAAGATCACTTTTTTTATAACTAGTCAAAATAAATGTCATTTTCTAATATATTGTAACATTCATTTTTTCCTAGATTTTAAGACCATGTAATGTTACTGATTTTTGGCTTTATATTGTACTTCTTTTCATTTTTGTATCGAGCAGTGTATTACACTGGAATTCCTAGCCGCTCGTTATATAGTGTGCAGTGCGGGTTGCCGACCGAATATATCGAATTCGTAGTACGCCGGGATTGGTGAAATGTTTGTTTCCGGAGTTTGATTCCGGCGTCGCCATTTTAGAGACATAGTTCTCACGGCTTATTTAAGGGTCCGGAGAACATGCATCTTGGCTTACTTCCACCGAGCCGCCAACAGGCTTACTTCCACCGAGCCGCAGCCAGGCTTACTTCCACCGAGCCGCCAAGAGGTTTACTTCCACCGAGCCGCCAAGGGGCTTACTTCGCCGCAGTAGAGGCTTCTGGCAATATTTACGAGAGCCAAGTTAAGCACGAGTTTTTTTTAACGTTAAGCCGTAGTGGGCTTTGTGTGTTTTCTACATGGAGTAGCCAAAGTAGGCTCTTCTCAAAAGTGATGAAGTGTGAAATCGGTTTTGTGTTCCATTGAAGGCCTAGAAGCCCGTAGGAAAACCGTAAGTCACCAGAACATACATCAATAGATCTATTCCCCGCAAATAAGTGTTTTTAACATCAATTTGAACTGATAAATCGCGAAGTGAATATCACGACTCTTCGATTTCGGGTGTAGTCAAGTTTTAGAAGTAAAATGTCTGATTTAGGGACTCTAATTTTAATAACTAATTTTTAGGCTAGAATTTTTGTAATTCTTAAAACTGCAAAGGTTAGAACTTTTATTTTAAAATCATGAATAAATTTTCTTTTTGGGGATTAAAGCTAGTGTTTCACTGTACACCTATCTTTCTTTTCAGGATAAGGACGGTTTGTACCAAACTGATTTTTTTTATTTAACAACTGTACACCATTTCAGTATTTTTTCATTTTTTTTAGCTGAAATTAGATCCTTTCTATTTTAAAATGAATGGTGCCCAAAATTCGTGCAACTTAAGTTTTTTAAAAAATAGAAAATAATTCCAAAAAGACGTACAACAATTATCTCTTACCCATATCTCTCTACCAAGGAAAACTGAGCTAGTGTTTGTTTAATTTCAAATCATTATTCACTCAATTCATTCTCAGAAATTAAAAAGAGGTTGCAAGAAAATTGCGCCCAAGCGTGGGAAAAACAATTTTCACAGGGTACAAAATGACGCCTCAAAGAGCGGGCAAGTTCCCATGTTACAATATATTCCTGTATTTCCGATTTGGTGTTGGCTGCATTAGGAACCTTATTTAGTAGGCGACTATGGGTAACTTACATTGTCCATAACTATAGCACTCTGTTCGGGGATATTTGGTAAAAGAGAATTTTGAAACTATTCAAAAAGTTCTGCGGTCGTGTCTTCGTGATAGTCCAAACTAGAATCTTTTATGTTTTTTGCAGATAATAGTAGACAATTTGAAACCCAGTTCTTTTCAGATCCAGTATGCAAAATGGTTATTCGTTTACCTTTATTTGAAGGTGCGTTAGTCTGACATTTTGTACTGCTGTCAACTCACCCTTTTTGCACAGTGTCATGGGTATCGAATTATGTTTTGTCAAGGTAAATTATTGCCCAATTCGATACTTTTTAATTTCTTATAAATGAGTATGTCACAAGATTCGTAATCTTTGTGACTCCATCACTACTTGCCTTTTGTTGATTTTTCGGAACGTGAATCCAATTCTTAAGAGAATTCTGTGAAGGGCTGGTCGGCCACAATGTATATTGGTCCCGTCCTGCACAAGTCTTAATTTTATTTTGTTTAGTGTCGGCACCAACTGCTCTTCATACATAGAATATATTTTTCTCCTGATGACGTCTTTTTCACAATCGTCTACATGATGCATTTGAAAATCTTTCTGTTTTTTCCTGTTCCTGAGCGATGGTTTTCTTACAATACCCTTAATCGTAGAAATTGGGGTTTTTGTTAGTTCACTGGTTTCTTGCAAAGCACTTTGTTTATTCAAATTTCTTTTTACCAAAAACTGTCGTCAAGTGATAAATGTTTTCTCTTGCGATAGCCACTATTGCAATTTTCCCATGGACGCCACATAATTAAAATAGAACCGTTACGTTGTAAGTAAAGCGAAAAATAAAAATAATAAAAATTATCTTTCGAATGGGGACCTGTGGTCATTAGGCCTATATTATCAAATACTTAAAGGGCTTCAAACCGGGTTGCCAGATAGTAAATATATAGGTAAAAATAGATCCAATATGATTGCAGGTGCAAATGAGGGCGGTATACAAAACAGGTAAAATAAAAATACGTTTATTGTAATACCTGGCAACTATGCACAAAACCTTAATAGGATCATTTATTGTCGCAAAGCAAAAAGGTTGGATCTTATATCTTGGGATTTACTTTACACTGATGTGATAAAATCTCAATACATAATATTTTATATATCATTTATGAGATAGTCTGCCAAGTACGAACGTGTCCCCGATCATTCATTTTATGTAGATTCGATTCTACCGATTCAACAAAAAATCGGTAGAGGGAACCTTTATCTACGACGCATTTTAGTAAAGTTATCAATCGATTCTGAACTTAAAAAATCACGTAAAATCTAAAATAAGTCACTCGTTTGCGCGCCAGTTCGAGGCAGTCTTTACTTATTCTTATCCAAAGGGGCACATTCTGCGACCGCTAAATATATTAAAAAGTGGATTTCGTTTGTGCAGAAGTGGGTAAATCATTTTAACGAGACGAAAAATGTCGCCGACTTGCCAAAACGTGGCTCGGTAGGTAAAGTCACTCCGAAAGTCGAAAAACGAATCGTGCCTTTGTTTTTACGGGATCCGAAATTGACGCTGCATTAAGGAGAGGCAACATTAAGAAAATCGGGTTTGAATGTGTCCCATGAGACCATTCGACGACATATTCGTGCTCATGACGTCAAATTCCGAAGCACGTTGAAGGAAACTTTACTGGGCGAAAATCACGTCCCGAAGCGGCATGCTGAGGCCCACGATAAGATACTAGAGTGGCCCTCACAATCGCCGGACACCAACCCTATTGAAAACGTTTCATCCCTTGTAAAGAGGAAGGTCAGAGAAAAGATTCTGAAGAGCTTTACTCAAAAATTTGCAGAGTATGCAGAAAATCTCGTCGATAGCATACCTCGAAGATGCCAGGCCATTATTGATGCAGGAGACGATTGGTCAAGTTACTAAGGTAATTGCGCCGTTGTTAGCACACCAAAGAATACATTGATGGCAAAAAATATTCTCGAAACACATTTTTCAAAGAATACGAGCTGTCACGTTCTTACTTGACAGACTGTATACTATTAATAACAATTTAGTGGTAACAATCCCAATAAACTGCCACAGTAACTTGTCCAGTAAAATAATATACTAAAATAATGTTCTCTTGCATTAATTTAATTTTTAATTAATAATTTGCAACGAACTGTAGCTAATAAAGAAAATTTAAAGTAAAGTATTATTTTTTTAAATGCAATAAAAATAAAGCAACTTACCCACTACCGGTAACCGAATAATCCGAATGGAACTTCACTTCTACTACGTTGGTTTGAGAAACGAAATCAAATCGATCCATTTGAGATACATGGCTGCCACAAAGTCTAATGGCATCCTCGAACGGTTTTTTAGCTACTTTAGAGGTAGACTGTAACTCAACGTAGTCGTAGAGGCATTCCGGTTGGGACTCAATATCAATTTTGTAAAACCTGGAAAGAAAGTATACGGTATTACCCGATTGGGTCGAAAAATTTTAAGATAGTAATGCAGCGTGCATAAAAGCACCCTGCGTTATTAATACCACTTCTTACTTTGCAATTACACTTTTTTATAGTTGTAGTTATTATGTTAAACAGTTAGTTTGTCATTGCAATTATATACATAGATTGTTATTTTTAATATTTCTAGTAAACTATTTGGTCATATTTCTCTTATTTTGTTGATTTTGTAAATAAAGGGAGCATATTTGTCTTTTACTCTAGCTTCGAAACAAAGAACGGATATATACCTTAATATTGCTGCAGATACATGGCGGCCAGGGTAGCGCGTGTGCTTTTTTCAACGTATTTGGAGCCCTCCTTAAACATTCGATGACGGTACGATTTGTAAGCTGTTTTATTTGTGAATTTGATTACGCACTATACTTAAAATAAAAAATTGGTATTATGATGGCGGTAATACAGCTTCGGAAGTCGCGTACAAAAAGCTCTACATATTCTCAGTTAACCAGGCTATCCTAACAACGATATGTAGATGTAAGATGAGCCACTTTTTGTAGAGGAGTATAATAATGCTCTTTTCAGTGACTTTTCCACAGGAAATAAATACGTCAGGTTTAGGTCTCAGGAGATGAAAGCTGTAAGGTAACTAGACCGATGATAAATGCACGATCTTGTTTTGAGGTGAGGGCGTTAAGGTAGATGCAATTTATACTATATGTAGGAACCTAATTATTCGCTACTGTTTTTTGACTTACCTAACTTTTAATCTTGTTCTTTCCGGTCCAGTGATTCTCACTAAAAAATCCAGATTATTGTAGTAGTTTTCAGGATAGTTGGGTGTAGTTAGGGTCCCTTCTGAGCTATTGACAGTTTTATTAAAATTCAATCCGGAATTGTCTAATTGGTGTTTTCTTTTGCAGATGTAGCCACCTACCTGACTGCACCTAAAAGAATATCAAACATTTATGTATCAACGTTGACATAAAGCAAAAACTGCTGAGAATCAAGAAAAGATTGAAAGCTCTATGGACTTAACCCTATAAGATAAGTTTTCTGAGATCTGGCGCGGGCTAAATGGGGACAGATATAGGATTTTACCTAGTTGGGTGGCTGCGGCGGGGAAACATTTCAAGGGAGCATTCACCATATGACAAAAAACAACTTTATTTAATATAAAGGGTATTCTGAGTTTTTGGGTGTTTTTTATTATTTTAACTTTTTCTTTGAGTAAAAAAAGAATTTTTAACTTTTTTTTATCCCTCCCTTCAACTCCCCTTAAAACCCCCAAAAACCACATCTTTTACATTTATTTAAATTTTTCCGGTATTTCTTAACGAATCATCGCAAGAAAAATTGTGATGGTAGGGAGCATCAAGACAACAACTAAGTAACATTTTTGGTGTCACGTGACCTCATCAGTTTTTAGGACTTGTTGATAGGACTAAATATGGGTTTTTAAAAAATTACATTTCTTGTCCCAATCTAGGGTGCACCACCCTTAAAAATAGAATTTTCCTGATTTTTTGCAATTTTTTTTTGCCATTTTTAACGTACTATTGTATTCAAAAAATTTTTTTAGCAGCAAATTCGAATTCTATGGAAAATTCTAAAAAAGAAACTCATATCTCTATGCATCCTAATTTTTTTTTTCCAGTGAAAGGAAAATTAATTCGAATTCGAAAAATATAGAGCCTTGTGGCACACCAACGTTGATAGAGAAACTATTAGAAAGAAATCCGTCTACTACCGCTCATAAAGAATGCATAGTTATGTTTGTTATTCTTTCTTTCCTTGTGATACTCAGCATAGCTCTCCACATTCCCGTTCTCACACACTCTCAGTGTGTTTGCTGACTGCATTGTTAATGTGAGTGTCTCGGCACCATATGTGAATACCGGCAGAACGCACTGCTCATAAACTTTCTTTTTTAAGCACAAATTACCTTGCAGCGTATCTCCCAGCATCCCGAAAGCCGTCCATCCCAAACCCCACACGATACTATATCTTTCGGGTTTGGTTATCTTTGCCAATTTGTAATTCGTGACCCAAATACTTGTAATTTTGGACGAGCTCCACCTCACTTTCCTTATATTTCATATTACTGTTCATAAACTTGATTTTCTGAAAGTTAACATTTAGACCAATATTTGCTGATGTTATACGCAATTCGGTAAGCATTTGTTGGTTATTTCCTAGATTGCTGGCTATTATGACAATATCATCAGCAAAGCGCAGGTGATTTAGGTATTCGCCATCGATGTTTATGCTTTTTCCATCCTAATTAATTAAAAGCATATTCTAACACCGCCGTAATTTAGGAAAGATCGTATCACCTTGTCTGTCACGTACTACTTGGTATTTACTTGTGGATTCATGGAGTCTTATACTGGCTGTTGCGTTATCGCGCAGTATCTTCGGCAACTCCACGGTGTCAAAAGCTTTTGATATTATATATATATATATATATATATATATATATATATATATATATATATATATATATATATATATATACAGTACAATCCCGATTTATCGGAATCGCGATTATCTGAAATTCGGCTTATCCGAAACAAACTGTTAAAAAGCAAATTGTATTCCCATTAAACGAAAAAATCCCCATTATTCGAAACAGACGATGAGTGGTTTCCTTAACGCGTCGGGGACTCCGTGACGTCTAGAATTTCACCGCTGTCTATGTTTTGGTTAGTCGATGAGTGTTATAAGTTACTCATTACGTCTATTATTATCGCAGAGGTAATAGTTTAATTTTAATAGATATTTTACAAAATGGAGCGTCATAATAATAAGCGTAAACGTGTTGTTATTCCCTTAAAAGAGAAACTTCGCCCGCACAGGCTCGAAGCTTAGCTCGAGCGGCAGCAGCAGCAAGATCACAGTATCGAGTAGTAGCAGCAGCAAGAGCACTTGAAAATGCCAAATGAGATTTTGGCGAAATGTCGTGCAAATTCATTACATATATATATATATATATATATATATATATATATATATATATATATATATATATATATATATATATATATATATATATATATATATAATTTTATAAGCCATGTAATAATGATGTATCAAACACAGTAAAAAATTTTCCTAATGGAAAAACTAACAAAATGTAACTTAATTTACTTTGTAGCATGTCCTTCACTTGATATTGTCCATTACGACTCCATTTTAAAACATGGCAATTTTCCATGTCGTAAAACCCGTTCGGTTGTTGTAAAACAAAACTACAATGGCCTTGCTCCAGTTACTCCACTTCGCTAAATAGATATCGTTTAGGAAGAACTTAAACTTAATTTCAGTTTAAAGTGCTTTTTGTTTTTAGTGTAAACTAGACGAGTATTAAAGGGAATGCAAAAAAAAAACCTTTCATATTTTCAAGTGGAAAATAAACTATGAAGGATAGAAATGGCAAAATACTTTCTTTATAAAACTAATTTAAAAACTGTATTGAATGTAACAATACAAACGTAATTTTTTGTGTTTAAATTTACCATCTTTTTTCATCTACGACGTTTTTTATATGGGCGACTTGCGGCGAATAATTTAAGTGGCATCACTAGAGTGGCAAAATCAATACAATACATTTTTATAGAGGAATCCGGTGTAAACACGACACGCATCTGGAGCGGTAGGAGGAATTTTTCAGGCTTCCACAGCTCTCACATTTTTTACATTTTACGCCTTGTTTACGTTAGCTACTAGTCAATTTTGCCAAAAATTATAATAGGCCAAACAAAGTGGCCCAAACTTATATAGGGGTATTAATTTGGAAAAACTGATAAAATTTTTGGAATCTGACCCATAAAAAATATGGCTGGCATGTTTCTCATCAAGTATAATTTACAGCTATTCAAGACCAATGTGAATCCGCTTTTTCCACACACGTGTCGCTCCTCTAGGGCTTTAGGGATTTCCCTGAAGCACATGTACTATGTCCATAGTAAAAAAAGGTTATATTTTGTTATGTAATTTATTTTATCTATTCTTTTTCACATTTGAAGGGTACAGGGAAAGAACAAGGTATGTCCAAATGAATTGATTATGAGAAAAACACAATTAAAAGTTTAGAAGTTATATATTTTTTATTGAGAATAAAGAATGTGGTAACTTTTACTTAAGACTAATTATTAAGTATTATTAAACATATTTTTTGGTGAAATCACATTTTTTTGGTTTCTGAAACAAAAGAAAATAAGAAACAAAACAACTCTAAATATTTTATGACAAGTAACAAACAAGGAATGTCCAATCTAGTCATCAGCATCTTTGGGTTTTGAATCATATTTTAGTGTTTTATAAAAGACTTGTGTGTTCTTAGCACAAAATGGCATTAGACACATCAAATCTTTGTATTTGACTTCACTTATAGGTAAAAACTAATATGAAAAATCAGGAAGATTGAACCCATTGTTAGCAGCTTGGTTACAACTTTTATTTTAGAATCTTAGTTTTGTCCCAAGCCCCACTGTAACTGTCTCTGTGCAATATCACTAGACCATGCTTTTTAGAAACCATCACTTCTGTTTGATTCATGCATTTCTTCATGAATTTTCCAGTCAGAAATTGTTTCCATTCTCTTATGATTTCTCCTGGAGCTATTTCAATTACTTCAAAAGGTGATGGTTTTGTTTATGAACGATTAAGCAGTTCATACCAATGAAATTTCGGCTTTAAGATTAATTAACCCCCATATTCTTATCACATTCTAGATAGCTGTGTCCTCTTATGAGAAATGTTATTTTGATGGAGTCTAGTAAATTTAATTCATGTACGATAGTATGCATGAACCTAAGCACAATGTAATTTTTATTTTGACCCCCGCAGGAATCACAAAATATTACAAGTTGTCTTACAGTTTTGTCCATGTGATTGGTAATAAAGTCAAATAAAAATGAAAGCACTTCCTTGGAACCTTTCTTGCCACATATTTCAGGATAGGAATAAAAATAAGACTACCCAGTCCCCAGATTATGAATATTAAACGAGTATATTGATAATTGTCTTTTGTAATATTCAGCAGAGAAATATTCTTTTGAAAGTCCATAGCTATTACCAGAAAATCTTTTTGATTCTTGCTTTGTTTTTTAGTTGTTCTCTTTCTGTCATAAAAACATGTGTTTTTGTCAGGTGAACTTTGTTTAAAATTGTTAGCTGTCTTAGTTTATCTAGTTCTTTTCTTCTTCAAGTACTTTAGCTTTAGCTAAATAAGCATCACAGGTACCGCATGTATCCATCCTTGGATAACCAAAGGCAGTGTTAAATTCTGTGTTGAAAATATGTCTGTAAGACTCATACGAAATAAGTTTTTCATTTTTATTTTCCTCTAAAAACATGTTGTACATCTTCTTTATTGACAAGTCTTCTGGTAAGTATTTTTTCCTACTATCATTTAAACTATAGTGGCTCAGTCTACCTTTGAATGAATTAATATGATTGAACATTTTTTCTTTTACCTCCGGTGCAATTTTTTTTTGTAGTTTTCATGCTTCCCTCTTTGATCTACAGAAGCTTTTCCTATTGTTTTCAAACTTTTTTGCAGATATTCAACCTTTCCCTTGGTAATGCCATGTAATGAAATGAATGCTTTGAAACATATAAGCACATCTTTCATGTCTCCTTCGTTTTTAACTCTCACTTTATAGCTGTATGCAGCTGTATGAGAATTATCCTCACCTTTCGTTTTTCTGCTTCTTCTGAGTTGAACATTATAAACATTTATAAGCTCCGACAAATATAAATTCTGCTCGTTGATACTATCCAATGAATTAAAGTATTTGATAATGTTTCGCCGATTATCCTCACTCAAATAATCGAAATACTTGAATCTTCAGCAGTTACGCGGTGCCCCTTGTTCATGAGTAGAAAGACGCAACTTTTTCATGACTTCTTCAGTTCTACCGGTCTTCTTTTTTTCTTTGTCTGTCTATTAGTAAAACCATTATCGTTTTCATCCTTATCAGAGTCAGAAAGCATAATAAAATAAATAGTTTTAAAATTTTAAATTAAGTGCACACAAAGCCAACGATATCCTAACCTCAAAATCACGGCTGTCAATTTTTGGATAATCCTTCTTTACCAGTATGCCATAGACATTTCCAGTTTTGTTCCCCTCAGGTATAGACAAAAGAGTGTTTTTAAGGATATCTGTTATTCTTTTGTAAAATCTAGTGATTGAAAACGAAATCGCCACAGATAAAAAATGTGTTACCATTAGAAGAACAAAAATACAAAAATTGTGACATATTTTATCTAGAAATAATCAACACGTCGTATAAAATATTACGGGTTTTTATCTATCGATCAATAGTCAAGATGGGTTCCCTTCTATGTAAACTTTCATAATGTTACATTAGTATATTGCTCCATTTTGAATAAATAAACAGTATTAGATATACGATTGATCGATAATCGAGGACCCTTTTCTGTAACATATTTTTTTCCGAATACCTCTCTCGCATATAAATCACTCACCTTTCAGATTTCCAATAATGCCCGCTAGGTAACACAGGTGTAGGCGAAGGCGTCCATTGCATTCCAAGGCAGTGCGGATCGTTCGTGTGTTCTTTAAAGTTATTTCCTAAAAATTTTTTTCCTGGAATCCATCCTTGAAAATCCATTAGGCTGCCGTCGATCCACTTAAAGTCTGACATAGGCTCAGCTTTTCCTCCTAACCTAGGCCAAGACAGACGTAGGAATGATACATAGCAAAATTAGATTGAAATTATACGAAACGCCGACTTTTTAGCTTTTAGATTTAAACTATTACAGAAATTATATTTCCTTAGTAATTAGCGATTATCACAAGAGGGAAAGAAAGGGAGAGAGATGCGGAGAAATAAGGCATTTTATTTGAAAAGTAACTCAAGTTTTAATGGCGTTAATGTTATAATCTATTCATTAAATTTCTAGATAATTGGAACTAACCTAAAATTAGTAGAAACATTCCACGGGTTCTATTAGGTTATTAGGAAAATACGAGGCTCGTCTTGAAAGTAAATACCGTTTTGAAATTAAAAAAAAAAACAAGGCTACGGCTAGTTTATTTAACGTCTCACGATATGTTTTTTTAGCATTTATTGTATCCCCCGAGAAAAAAAAATCTACAAGCAACATCCTCTCCCTATTCCAAAATACAGCGCGCATCATTTTTTGGACTGAAATTGTTACTTTCTTGGATGGGTTGAATCCCTCCATTCCATAGACTGTTGTTTTGATTCCGGTGTAACGTGAGCAAAATTTCTGCCGCTTTCACGTCTCTTGTATTTAAGAAACGATTTACAGCGCATATTTCACAATCCGTGGAATTTTAAATTACATGAGGCATAAACAAACGTAAACTAGGATGAATACTTCCGTAATCGCGTCTGTTGCTAGCCGATAGACGCAAGTATTCAGCGTACATTCGCGGAACGACGACTGCAACACTGCAGCCGCCATATTTTATAACGGTACTTACTTTAAAAACGGGCCTCGTAATATGTTTGATTTTGCTGCTTATATTTTAAAATATTTGTATGAATCTATTAATATTATAAATCGTTTTAAACGCAGATTTCCCTGTATATTCCTCTGCCACTAAATATTTTTACTAATTTTTGTCCATTGCTTTTCACTGGACAATGATGGTGAAGCAGAAGAAATTGAGAGCAATATTGTTGTACAAATTTAAACTAGATCATAAAGTGGCAGGGGAGGCTGGTAATATCAACCGGGCACTCAGTCTAGGAAACGCAAACGACCGTACGATGTACGGAGTCAAAAAGTTTCGGGATGAAAATGAGTGCTCTGAACATGGAGAAGACTCTCGATATGCTTTGGTAGTTGGAAACGATGATTTGAAAGTACTGATCGAGCGCATATTCCAAAAGCTTGCTGGCGTAAGTCATTCGACGGCTCTGGACCACATTGAGCAAGACAAGCTTGGCAAATGGGTGTTCATAAAAAAATCTTTGTGGGGTATGCTCTGTGGGTTTTGTGCTTCTTGTATACACTATCGAAACATACTTTGGTTTTACAGCTGAAATCCAACAAGTGTAAACATTTCGGGTAGTACGTAATGAGTGATACGTAAAGGTACCACTTTTTTCATTTTAAAAACTATATACGACTGTACATTAGAGTTATACTTTGGTTTTACAGCTGAAATCCAACAAGTGTAAACATTTCGGGTAGTACGTAATGAGTGATACGTAAGGGTACCACTTTTTTCATTTTAAAAACTATATACGACTGTACATTAGAGTTATACTTATACAGATTTTTTATAAAACTAGATACAGTATAACTGTATTACTAGAATGTTTCATAATTTTCAAGTATACGATACACACTCCATTAAAACCAATATATCTTCTCTTTCCAGTAGTAGTTTACCGAAGAACAGTAAATAAATAATGAAAACAAGAGAAACCTTTGGTAAGCAAAACTTCACAGTGGAGAAAAATAAGCAATATCGAGGCAAGCATCCGTAGTATTAGTTCCGCAAATTAGCCCGCAAACCAGCCCCATAATTCAATGTTATTTGCGATAGCCCTTATGAGACAACCGGGTTTTTCTTTCTCTTCTTCTTCTTCCACGTACTGTAGGCCTCAGGCCTGTAGTTTCCAACTCATCAGTTTTTTTGAGAGCCTTGCTGTTCCTTATTGCTTCTATGATCTTTGTAAAGAGCTTTGAGCTTAACAGAGTTATACCTCTATAGTTTTCTGGTAATTTCTTGTCTCCTTTCCTGAATATAGGAATGGTTATGCTTTTTCTCCATTCATTAGGTACTTCTTTGGTTGATAATATTTTATTGAATAGCTTTGTAAGTTCTGACATTAATTGTTGCCCTCCATATTTCAGTAGCTCATTTGGTATGTTATCTAGCCCGGGTGCTTTCCTGTTTTTCATCTTTTTTGCGTGTTCTATTGTCATTTCACCCGGTATCTCTAAGGGTTCTTCGATTTTCCCATCTTCCTCCTCATCCTCATCTTCTCTTTCGGGTGCATCTGCGTACAACTGCTCAAAGTAGATTTTCCAGCGGGTCTCATCGATTTGTTGTGTTTGGGTGTAGTCCACGACTTCGAGTTTCTTTCTTCTTATCATTCTCCACACTTTCTTTTGTGCTCCGTATAGGTCATGTTCCATTTCGGAGGTGAATCCTTCCCAAAAGTTTCGTTTTATTTCTCTAATTTCTGCGTTGACTCTGTTTCTTGTTTGGGTTTAATGGTTCTTTTCTTCTGGTGTTTTGTTGTTCCTGTATCTCAAGTATGCCTCCCGTTTTTCCTTACCCAGTACTTTCACTTCCGGTGTATACCATTGTGTGTTTCGAGGGGTTTTATTTACTCCTACTGGTTTTTCAAACCATCTAAATTTGCTACAAACTGCATATAGGTTGAGACACAAAGATCAAAAGATGTTGTTACAGTGTCACAACTGATAACTCTTCAGCCACTGGGCAAAAAACTATTCGGCCAATCCCTAATATAGGTAGAATCGCTACTAGTCCAACGAACAAATTAGAACTTCTTTATATTATCAGATAGGTAAGCAAACTACCAAGGGATCATTTTAAGTATACAGGAAATCAACAAAGCTTATCCAGAAGCAGCTGGTTTAGAGTACACCTAGCGACTCCTGTCTTTGCACCACACAGTCTTCCACTGACGTACCACCTGAAACGCTATCCACACTGATTCAAATAAACATACACTATGCAGTTATTTAACAGCTATATAGATGATATTTGGTGAAATTTGTGAAGTGGTGAATTTAATGAAGTTAGACATCAAAAATGCTTCTGGCGCTGACGGAATACCTGCCATAGTTCTCAAAAACTGTTCAAGGGAACTAATACCAGTTTTCTGTAGACTTTTTAACCTATCCTACAGAAAGAGAATATTTCCATCCTGCTGGAAATGTGCCACGGTTCAGCCGATATCTAAAAAAGGCAAGAAGACCTTGCCAAATAACTACCGACCAGTCGCACTGCTTTCAATAATATCGAAAGTAATGGAAAAGGTTATCAATGAGCATCTTCTAAAATATCTTGAACGATTCAATATTATTAGCGATCACCAATATGGTTTTCGTAAACATAGATCAACAGGAGATCTTCTGGCTTATGAAACACATGTTTGGAACAACGCAATTGAACACTTTGGGGAATCTCGAGCGGTTGCTCTTGACATATCCAAGGCATTGGACCGTGTTTGGCATGATGGACTGTTGGTTAAGTTACGCTCTTATGGTATGTCTGAAAGGTTCTGTTTGTGGCTGTCATGTTTCCTCAGAGAGCGTTTTTTACGAGTGGCGGTCGACGGATTTCTTTCTAACACCTTCATTATCAACGCCGATGTGCCCCAGGGCTCCATACTGTCTCCTACTCTTTTTCTCATTTACATAAACAATCTGCTAGAAAAGACCGGGAATCTAATGTACAGCATTGCAGATGACAGTACGCTTGTCTCTTCATTTACCTTGAACGCACGGAGATCGGCGAATATCCGCAAACAGCAGGAGGTCGTTCAACTTAACAAAGACCTGGAAGAAATTCTATATTGGGGTGACAGTAACCAAGTGTAATTTAACGCTACAAAAACCCAGGCGGCAGTTTTTTCTAAAAAAGTTAACGTTGCTGAACCCGACATAGTTATGTCGGGGCACTCCATTCCCCTAGCATCGTCACTCAATTTGTTGGGCGTTAGTTTGGGAGCAAATATGTCCTGGCATGAACATGTTGCAGGCATAGCAAGGAGAAGTTCTCAAAAGTTGGGAATATTATTTCGAACCAGAAAGCTTTACACCCCACAACAACTGTTAATTCTTTACAAAGCTCAAATTTGACCAACTATGGAATACTGCTCCCACGTTTGAGGCTCCACTCCCAAACATACACTGCATTTGTTGGATTCTGTTCAGAGAAGAGCTGTCCGTCTGATTGCAGACCCGGAATTGACCGGCGGCCTTGATTCGCTGGAACATCGAAGAACGGTTGGCGATTTGAGTCTGTTCTATAAGTATTTTCATGGAAAGTGTTTGAAGGATGTAGGCCGCTTAATTCCTCCCAAAGCAGTGCATGTTAGAAATTCACGTTGCGCTGGTGCTTCACGTCCGTATGAGGTTCACCTTGTTACTCCGCGTACAACGCTTTTCAAGCAGTCTTTTATATGGAGAAGATCATCCCTTTGGAATAATTTGCCCAGCGCTGTGTTTCCCACGGAGTACAATTTACAGCGATTCAAGAACAACGTGCTCTAGACCCATAAAAAAAAACTGAGGTACCACCTGAAACGCTACTCACACTGAATCAAATAAACATACACTAGGCAGTTATTTAACAGCTATATAGATGATATTTGGTGAAGCGCATTATATTGAGAATAATTCCAATTAAACTAAAAAACAACAACTTTAAGTCATCCTGTATATTCTGTTATTTGATTGAGAAGAATCAGATCGACGCAAATCAATTTACGACATTCGATTATTATTTTGTCTTGCTCTACTACATCCCTTCTTTGATTAGCATACGTCAGCACAAATCTGTGTCCATCGCATGTAGTATAAGCCAAGACAACATTCTTCGGCTCAAATCCTGTACGAAACCCGGAGAAAATTTCTTAAGGTAGTTAAATATAATAAATGTAACCCCATTTTTCAAAACGTAAAAGTTACTAACCAATAAAGGGCACTCGTTCTATATTCGGAGTTTTTCCTAATGATTGTCGTAATAAATCTTGCCTCCTCGGGTGTCACAATCGAGGTCAACATCGCTTTCATTCCCCTGCAAATCTGCTGAGCTGTAGGCCACGTAACTTCCGGATAATTCACGACTAAATAGCAGGCATCATTAAACATTTGAAGACGGTCATCGCCACATTGCATGGCTGCAAAAAGAGATAAATTTTTATTAAGTAAACCTTCAAAATACCGAGCTTAATTAAGAGTACTGGGTCACAAGTAAATTTTGGGCGTTTCGAGTGGATTTCAAATAAGAAAAAATAAATTACGAAAAACGAGGCAGAAAATGAATTTTTCTTAACATCAGGTTAAAAGATAATGATCGTGTGGGTGTGGGGTATTTTTTATACAAGAAACAGACAATAAAATATGAGCAAAGAAAAACACGTGTGTTAAAATACTATTAAGTATCCATTTATTAAAAATAATCATTACTTGTATTAATTTTTTACATTCAAATAACTTATAGCCGAGTTCCCAGGGGTTTTGAGCTCTCATTAAATGTTAACAGGCACATAGGTAGTTTTTTGGATATAGAATACGATAAAAAAAAGTTTGCTAAAGTTTGATGTATGCTAAGCCTACAAAATCCAAAATAAAATCAAAAATTGGGTTTTTCGGTAATATGTTGTAACATTCATTTTTCCTAGATTTTAAGATGAAGAGAACAGTATTTTTCTATCAATAATTCATGTAATACTTGCTAATTTCAGTTAAACAGTGAGTTTAAATTTTTGAGCAGTGTAATTTGATTAAGCAGTGAGTTCAAATTTTTAAGCAGTTTAATTTAAACCGGCAGTGTGTAACGCGTGTTGCCGACTTGACCTATTTAGTTCGAATTGAATGCATCGAAATTTACGTGCCGGAAGTGACCCAAGGAGAAGGGACAAAGATATTTAAGTAGCCATTTCGAATTTTTGAGGGCTTTTTTCTCCGTGATGCAGTAACGGCTTTTTCCACCAGTATACCATAGAGGCTTTTTATTTTTTCTTCCTTCATGCCGTAGTGCAGTAACGGCTTTTTTTTATCACCAAGTGTTGTTTATAGATCTCAAGTGTGATGCCTTTTTCCAATCTTAAAATATTCTGCTCATCCTAAGACATTTCGGCTCAAAAGGTGATTAGCTACCTAAATGAAATTAGGAGAGTGGCGGCTGAGACAATGTTTTCGATGAGAATATCACCAGGAGAGGCCAAACAGCTTGGAGAGGGCCCACGAGGGGAGGCCAACCAGTGAGTCATAAGCACACCAGTTAAATATCTCACTTCCTGACTACTACGCAACACGTAAAATCCGCGAAGATAATTTTACAAAACTTTTAGATCGTGTTTTTTTAAAAGTCTTTTCTTTTTTTACTTAGGATCAGTGATTCATAGAACTCTAGTTTGAATATGTACATTTTCATAGCCTAAGGGGTTTTTATTTAGTAGATATAATTTTAAGAGTGTAATAAAGATAGGAATTTTTATTTTATTAATATATGTACCCTTCTATATTTAAATTTAGCGTTTCACTGAACTACCCGCTTTATCTTTCAGGACGCGACCGTTGTACCCAATTCAATTTTATTTCAACAACTAATTATCTCTTCAGTATTTTTTCTTAGAATCTTTTTATTCTAAAATGAATGGTGCCCAAATCTGTACAACCAAATTTTAAACAACTATAGAGACTATTTTCAAAAGACGTAAAAAAATTATCTCTTATCCATAATCTCTCCAAACGAAATGAGTTATCTAGTTTTTGATCTATCAGTATTAATATCTACTCAATCTATTCTCAGAAATTAAGATATACATAAGGGGCAAATAAATAAAATAATTATTAAAAATAAAGAAAGTTGGGGGCTATACAAAATAAAGCCGCAACGAGACGTTATAAAATAGCGCTCCAACGTGAGGCTATAAAAATGGCCCCGAAAAGAGAAGTTATAATGTGAAAGAGTGGAAAAATTTACAAAAAAATAGTATACAGATTTTTTTCCAGATTTTTTTATTAGCGTAAGAATTTATTAAAAATTCGGATAGGAGATTCAAAAAGTGTACCACGCCAAACATGTTAATTTGAAAGTCTACACGCACCACACGAAGGGTAATCAATATTACTTGTTTTCAGAGTGTAAAAAAAATAGAAGATAGTGTTTTGAAGAGGAGATTTTCAACTCTCCGACGATACTAATAGTTTTTATTTTTGTTGCTTTATAATTTACAATACTTAAAACGAAATTTTTATTTGCATGATTTTGACGGGCATACAGTAAATTACAAATATTTAATAAAATATAGTATTGAAAAAAAATCCTTATGCATATATTATTATTATACAGTCCCTAGCCAAATTATTAGACGCACTGCAAGATTTCATGTAAAATATTAATTACCGAGTGATATTGTACCGTTTTATTATTTTAAATTGATTTGTTTTTTATTTTTATATTATCCAATCAATTACCTATTTATTTGACATAAATAAAACAGCATTAATTTAGAAAAGCATAAGTTTATTAAGTTTTAAAGAAAAGTGAAATTAATGTTAGTAAAAGTCAATATTTAGTTGAGCCACCTTTAGCCGCTATCAAAGCTTTAATTCTGCGCGGCATGCTATCAATGCAAGATTGTACTGTCTCCTGCATTTGAGGATGATGATTCCACACATCAATAATCTTTTCTAGGAGCTGGGTTTTGTTGGTAATCACATCTTTAGCCACTTCTCTTTTCATCAGCTCCCACACATTTTCAATGGGGTTCATATCAGGGCCAATCCAACAGAGGGATATTTTTTCTGCCAAAAAAAGCTTTAACAGACCGAGCAGTATGGCAGGGAGCTCCATCTTGCATGAAAGTGAATGGTTCCCTATTTGGAAACCATTCTCTGAGCTGCGGAATCAACCGATTTTGTAATACTTCTTTATACTGATCTTGTCTCATTATTCCTTTGACGACGTACAGACGTCCAGTGCCCTTGCCGCTGATGACTGACCAAATCATCACTTTGGTGGGATGTTTAACCGTCGGGACGACACAATCAGGATGAAACTTTTCTCCATGACGACGACGCATGTTTATTTGCTTTATTTAACTGAAAATGATAATAATGTATCAATTATTGATTAAATTGCTGTATCTTACCGATCTCCAGAAGTCCACATCTTTGTCTTGCCATTGTTTGGCCCACTTCAGGCGCTTTGCTTTCATTGCAGCTGTTAACTTGGGCTTCCTGGCGGGGCGACAGGTCTTAAAATCTAATTCTTTCAATTTTCTTCGAACAGTGTGCTCAGAAGCATTTACGCTAGCATCCTGGAGTTGTGATTTTATTACCTTTGTGGTAGCAAATCTGTTTTCTACACAAATTTTCTCTCTGACCGTGGAGTGAAAATTGGTTTTCTACCGCATCTTTTCTTTCTTTTCAGGCTTAATTCCTTCCCTGACTAAATTTTCTTTTTTATGCGTCGTACACTAGCTTCAGAAACCTCCAATCTTCGTGATATTTCACGGTTTGTAAATGTTTTCGCAATCACAAGGGCCTTCACTTCAGCTTTTTTACGAGGGTGAAAGATCGCCTTTTCTACCCGTAATGAAAATAGTCCAATTACTTTTTTAAAACACTGCATACAAAATAAACTAATAACTGAGTAGTATAAAACTGTGTTAAACAAACAATCACAGTCCATAAAGCCACAGAAACACGTCCGTACCTAACTCGATTCCGATCGCGACTGATACAGGTTTGTACTTGTTTACGTTCATGTATCACTTTGACAACACAGTGTTGCCATATGTTAAAAATAACTACAAATATGTAGTCTACAACAATTCTTTTAAATAAAAATCAATAATATTGTAGTTTAAATATACCATTATTGCATAAAAACTCTTAAGAAACATAAAATTACTAAAAAAAAATACAGTGCGTCTAATAATTTGGCCTTATATTTCAATATAAGGATTAAAAATATCCACAAAAATACACATATCTGAAGGTGGGAAATCAAAGATATAAATCTAAGCTTTAAGTATAAAGTATTTATATTTCATTTAAAAATCGAGGTACAAAGAAAATAGCGTTTTGAAAAGGAGATTTTCAACTTTCCGATGATACTAATAGTTTTTATTTTTGTTGCTTTATAATTTGCAACACTTAAAACGAAATTTTTATTTGCATGTTTTTGACGGGTATACAGTAAATTACAAATATTTAATAAAATATAGTATTGAAAAAAAATCCTTATGCATATATCATTATTATACCTTAAATTTCAATATAAGGATAATTAAAAATACCCACAAAAATATACATATCTGAAGGTGGGAAATCAAAGATAAGAATCTAAGCTTTAAGTATAAAGTATTTATATTTCATTTAAAAATCCAGGTACAAAGAAAACAGTTATTGAAAATATAAATATTCTAAATTACCCGAAGAAATTAAATGAATTACGTACTCTCTGACCGGCATATGGGATCCGCCATTTTGAATTTTTCAAATCAGTAATCGGATTCTTAACCAGTGCCCCGAGAAACCACTTAATAGCCAACTTCAAAATATTTAGCGGTATACAGAAACGTTAATGAGGATGGAATCATGATTCCCACTATAACTAAAAGGGTTAAACCAATTTATTTTAAATATATTTTTTTTTTAAAATTAGGCTAAAATTAAAAAAGATAATTTATGTACTATTTTGTTTCCTGTTCTTTCGCGTGGTACTAGAAGTTTTTCGATATCCTTTATTTTTAGAAATATTTACCAAAAACCTAATTTTTCATTTTATTTTCGATTTTATAGGCTTAGCCCACATTTTAGAGCAGCAAACTTTTTTTTATCATATTCTACGTCCAAAAAACTACGTGTATGCTAAAATGCAGTCTGTTAACATTTAGTAACAGCTTTTCGTTAAAATTTGCCTCTGACGACTGGGCTGTTACACAAACCTCTACATTCATAAGGAATTTAAATTAAAATAACCGGTCAAGTGCAAGTTGAACTTGCACAATTAGTGTTCCGTACGTTGATTGCTTTTAAAATAAAAAATTTTGTTACGGTGGTATAAAATGACCAGTGACTTTACAAAACACAATCCAAATGAGTTTTTAACAAAGTTTGTCTCCATCTTCACTGAAAAGTGATGACCTTGAAATTTCTGTTTTTTTATATACCAGATAAATTATTAAAGGTAATACACTCGTGATAATTTTCGTTCAATCTACACCCCGTGGAGAATATTCCAGAATTTTTTCAAAATTTTTTGATCAGTTCTTTTCGCGATTTTTTAAAAATAATACGAAGAAAAGTGTGCGCAAGTATTACATTATATATATATATATATATATTTTTTACTCGTGTTTTCAAAAGCTTTCATTTGACACCACACTCGATGACCTAGTAAAAAAATTTTTTTTCACGTCCGATTTTACCCCCCAAAACTAACCCCTTAAGTCAAAATTTAACATTCAAAACTACACGGCTCCGATGAGGCCATCAATGCCTATATTAATACCAAATTTCAACTTTCTATGACAAATAGTTTGGGAGAAAATCGGGTATGACAGATAGACAGACAGACAGACAGACGCACAGACAGACAGACAGACAGACAGACAGACACCAAAGTCATCTTATATAAGTGTTCCGTATGGAACACTAAAAAAATATATATATATATATATATATATATATATATATATATATATATATATATATATATATATATATATATATATATATATATATATATATATATATATATATATATTATATATATATATATATATATATATATGTATATACATATATATATATATATATATATATATATATATATATATATATATATATATATATATATATATATATCTAAAGGTGGGAAATGAAAGATAAAAGTCTAAGCTTTAAGTATAAAGTATTTTGCTTGTATTTATATTTCATTTAAACATCCAGGTAAAAAGAACACAGTAATTGAAGATATAAAATTCTAAATTAGCTGAAGAAATTAAATGAATTACGTACTCTCTGGCCGTCACATTGGATCCGCCATTTTGAATTTTTCGAATCAGTCATCAGATTCTTAATCAGCACCCCGAGAAACCACTTAATAGTCAACTTCAAAATATTTAACGGTATACAGAAACGTTAATGAGGATGAAATCATGGAATGATGATTCCCACTACAACTAAACGGGTTAAAAAAGATAATCTATATACTTTTTTTTGTAAAATTTCCTATTCTTTCGCGTAATACTATTAGTTTTTCGATATCTTTTTAGTGTTCCGTACGGAACACTTATAAGATCACTTCGGTGTCTGTCTGTCTGTCACACCCGATTTTTTCCGAAACTATTTGACATAGAAAGTTGAAATTTGGTACTAATATAGGAATTGATGGCTTCATCAGAGCCGTGTAGTTTTGAAAGTTAAATTTTGACTTAAAGTGTTAGTTTTGAGGGGTGAAATCGGAAGTGAAAAAAAAAAATTACTAGGTCATCGAGTGTGGTGTCAAATGAAAGCTTGTGAAAACACGAGTAAAAATATATATATAATGTAATACTTGCGCACACTTTTCTTTGTATTATTTTTAAAAAATAGCGAAAAATCGCTGTCTCCTTATCTCGAAAAGTACTGATCAAAAAATTTTGAAAAAATTCTGGAATATTCTCCAAGGGGTATAGATTGAACAAAAATTATCATGAGTGCATTACCTTTAATAATTTATCTGGTATATAAAAAAACAAAAATTTCAAGGTCATCAGTTTTCAGTAAAGATTGGAAACAAACTTTGTTGAAAAACTCATTTGGGGTGTGTTTTGTGAAGTCGCTGATCATTTTATACCACCGTAACAAAATTTTTTATTTTAAAAGCAATTAACGTACGGAACACTAATTGTGCAAGTTCAACTTGCACTTGACCGGTTATTTATTTTTTGAGATATTTACGAAAAATCTAATTTTTCATTTTATTTTTGATTTTATAGGCTTAGCGTACACTTTAGAGCAGCAAACTTTTTTATCATATTCTACGTCCACACAACTACGTGTATGCTAAAATGTCTGTTAATATTTAATAAGAGGTTTTCGTTAAAATTTGACGACTGGGCTGTTACACAAACCTCTACATTCATAAGGAATTAAAATTAAAAAAAATAAAGAAAAAATAATTTACCCAGTATTTATCTTATACTAAAGAAAAGCTTAAAGTATTAAATTTCAATATTTTAAATGAAAAAAAAAAAATTATTTGAAAACCAAGGAGTTTATTGCGAATTATGTGCAACAAAGAATGAATACATTGGACAAACTTACAGAATAATATCGGCCAGACTGCAAGAGCCTAACTAAAATGGCTATAAAAAATAAATAACCTATATTTCCTTTTTTTCCATACCAACTCTAGACAGGCTACAAAATAGGTTTTAAGAGCTGTAAACAGGTTGTTTGACATTTAGCCCTAGTGCTAGGCGATTTTCAAATCTTATTCCCTTTTTTTAAGTAATTTCAAATCCTTAAAAAACACTATTATATGACCCTTATATCTTAAATGATAGGTACACAGAACCCTCACAAGAACATAGTATGTTTGAAGCGACTCCTTCTACTCTCTTCCTGGCCCTTTTTAGTCCGGATGTTCAGCCTCATTCACCGTGTATTTCATGCATAGAACATGAAACTTGGCATATACGTGTATATTGATTGGATACCCCTCTTGAATTTTAAAAATATTGTCATGGTTGTTCTTGTAGCCCCTGTTTTGAATCCAAATTAATACCTAGATAGCAGAAATTCGGTATATTGGTTGTGTTTTAAATGTGGAACATTATATAAGTATTATTATTGTTATTGCAACTTTTTACTAGATTGAAACGGAGACGAGGGATACAGGATGGGGAATTTTTCTGTGATATGTGGCTATTAGGATTACAGTGTTGGATCTTCTTGCCACCAGTGTTATGTTACCAGTCCTTACATTCCTGGTAAGTAAGTCTTTGCTACATTAGATGAAGGTCTAATCAGCAGTCTATCTGATGCCAGTTCGTCACGAGTGCTGTGCAATCATGAGGAGGAGGAAACACGATTATTCGTCCATGTGGCGGACGCAGTGAGCAATTTTTGCAACAAAGTTATTAGAATATGCGGTACAGATATACTCATACTTGCAATAAGCAGTTTGCAGGGTCGGCTCTAGGCGGTAGGCAAGGTAGGCAACGGCTTACAGCGGCAAAACCGCCTGAACTACTAGAGAGAAAAAAAAAACCGGTCAAGTGCAAGTTGAAGTTGCACAATTAGTGTTCCGTATGTTGATTGCTTTTAAAATAAAAAAATGTTGTTACGGTGGTATAAAATGATCAGTGACTTCGCAAAACACACCCCAAATGAGTTTGCAACAAAGTTTGTTTCCAATCTTTACTGAAAATTGATGACCTTGATTTTTTTTTTTTATATACCAGATAAATTATTGAAGGTAATGCACTCGTGATAATTTTCCTTCAATCTACACCCCCTGGAGAATATTTCAGAATTTTTTCAAACTTTTTTAATCAGTACTTTTCGAGATAAGGTGGGGGGACAGCGATTTTTTGCGATTTTTTAAAAATAATACAAAGAAAAGTGTGCGCAAGTATTACATTATATATATATTTTTACTCGCGTTTTCACAAGTTTTCATTTGACGCCACACTCGATGACCTACTAAAAAATTTTTTTTCACTTCCGATTTCACCCCCCAAAACTAACCCTTAAGTCAAAATTTGACTTTCAAAACTACACGGCTTTGATTCCTATATTATTACCAAATTTCAACTTTCTATGACAAATAGTTTCGGAGAAACAGAAACACAGACAGACGGACAGACAGACAGACAGCGAAGTGATCTTATAAGTGTTCCATACGTACACAACCCACAAAAATATATTTCGATTACTTGAATCTAGAAAATAAATGAGCAGTAAAATCAAATACAACAGGAAAAAACAGGCTTCTGCCAGAAGCCTGTCTATTCCTGTCTATAGAAATACCCAGAAGTTCTGGGTATTTCTATACGAAAATTGTAAGATATGTCATTTTCCTGGTTAACATAGTTTTCTTTAAGCTTGGGTGTGGCGTATTTTTGGAGTTTGCCTAAGGCGGCAAAAAAGCTAGGGCCGGCCCTGGCAGAATATCTTAGATTTGCAGAAATTTTGGCTCAACTTTGGTACTGGTAAGCCTACGAGATTCATTGCAGCTGATGAAAATTTAAAAGTAAGTTGTTATATCTGCTATATATGCTTTTCCACATTGGAATGTTCATAGCGATTATGATACGAAGAATCTTGTCCTAAGGTGGTTCGACAGATAAGAGAGCATTAAATAATGATCAAAACATGAACTGTATTCAATTTTGGTGGTCATATTATTTTAAAGCTTATATATATATATATATATATATATATATATATATATATATATATATATATATATATATATATATATATATATGTGAAATGTGATCTTTTAGAGAATATATATATATATATATATATATATATATATATATATATATATATATATATATCGGGTCTTCCATTAAGGACTTGACAACTTTTTTTTGAAATAAAACGCAACCCATTTGAGACATTTCGAAAATTTTACTATCGACTTGAAGTACAATCAAAACATTTATGTATGGAATTCATTCATATGTCCACCACGGGCACGTTTGCAGCGGTCGATTCGTTGAACCCAATTTTCGATGACTCGGCCACACATTTCGACGGAAACGGCCGCTATCTCTCTTTCAATATTGGCTCTGAGCTCCTCTAATGACGCAGGCTTGTTAGCATAGACCAATGATTTAAGGTACCCCCATTAAAAGAAGTCTAGAGGTGTTAAATCACACGATCTAGGCGGCCATTCGACGGGACCATTTCTCGATATAACACGTTCACTGAATTTAGATTGCAGTAAGTCGATTGTTACACCCGCTGTGTGGCTTGTGGCGCAGTCTTGTTGAAACCACATATCATTAATGTCTAGCCCATGCAATTGATCAAAGAAATAACGTTGCAACATGCCTCTGTAGCGTCACGTTACAGTCAATGGAGACATTGACTGTAACGTGACGGTTATTTTCATCAACGAAAAAGAACGGCCCAATGACACTGCCGGCATGAAAACCGCACCAAACAGTAATTTTTTGTGGATGAAGTGATGTTTCTTCAAGCACATGAGGGTTTTCACCTGACCAATAACGCATATTCTGTTTGTTGACGAAGCCGTTTATCCAAAAATGCGCTTCATTACTAAAGATGATTTTGCGATGAAATTGGTTATCTTCTTCCAACATTTCTAGAGCCCAATTCGAGAACGTACGTCGCTTCATATGATCGAGTGGCTTTAGTTCTTGAGTTAACTTTAACTTATAAGGGTGCAGGCGAAGATCCTTTCGCAAAATTCGCCATAGTGTGGTCTGAGCGATGCCCAATTCTTGAGAACGCCGTGAAATCGACTGTTTTGGTTCGTTTGAGATGGACGCTTGAACGGCAGCAATATTCTGGCCACTTCGACCAATCCGTTGTCTCACTGGCACGGGAACATCTAGCAGCGAATATGTTAACTCAAATTTTTTCACTAGACTATGAATTGCTTGTCTACTGGGACGAGAATTACGACCAAAAATTGGCGTTAACGCTCTTAAAGTTGCAGTCACCGACTCCAAATTTTGGTAGTAAATTTTAATTATTTGTAAACGTTGTTCGTTCGTGTACTTCACCATGATGAAAATGTTGACTTTACTGAATGTTTTGACGTTGACAGTTCGGTGATTGGCTTAAGGGTGCGTTCACAGTGAAATTTCAAAGTTGTCAAGTCCCAAATGGAATATATATATATATATATATATATATATATATATATATATATATATATATATATATATATATATATATATATATATATATATTTCTTACTCCTCGCAACAGGAACTTCAGATTGGACACAATATTTTTAGTTCAAAATAAAAGATTTTTTTTTTAAATAAATATTTAACAAACATTAATCTCACCATTTTCCATCGACACTTGTGCCTTAAAACCTCCGAAATGATGGGAATAATCTGAACTAAATCTCAGAGTAAGCTTCGAGCCCAGACTGACATACCGAAGCAATTTTAGTTTTGTGCTCCAGTCCCCGCATATGCGACGGCCTCCGTTTGTCTTGTTAGAGTTTGAGGTATTTAGGTTTTCTATGATTTCGAGGTAGTCGTAACTGCAACTGAAAAAAACATTTATTATTTTATTTGCTATAAGATCCTTATTTACAATACCACTTCGAGTCACCATACTCTCTAATATTGTCGGATGGGCAGTTAAAGATACAATAGCATGTTCTCTACGCACTATTCAGTGGTCTTGCTTCAGACAAAACAAGATTCCCTTGTCGTCAGTTTCAATACGCGACTAGATCTAGTATTGCGCTGAAGACACAAGAATATGGTTTTGGGTGAAACATGAATACTGTGTGTATGATTGAGAAGTTATTTCGTACGAGGAGTTCTATGTCCACTATACTTATGAGTGCGTGCGTGGTAGAATATTGAAGACCTAGAGTCAGAGTTGGTGTACCTGCTTTGGTTGTATTATTAAAAAGTAGAGCAAAAAAATTAAAGGTAACACCGACACAGTTAATCCAATGTATCTCGAGTATTTCAGTAATATATTATAGGGGTTCAAAGAATCTCGAGTATCGGATAAAGTATTTAACATTTTCGTTGTAACACGATGGTAGGATACAACAAATTGTACTAAGTACGCATACCTAATATTCCATCGAAAGCTAACACAACAGCTTTCAAGCCGACACTCTGTCCACTCTGTTGGCTTGAAAGCTGCTGTGTCGGCTTTCGATGGAGTATTAGGTATGTGTACTTAGTATAATTCGTTATATCCTACCATCGTATTCCGTAACTACTTGGATAAGTTTACTGGCTTATTGTAATCAAGGTACATGTGTCTGCCTTCCAGTGAAATATATACCTAGACTTCCGTAACTAAATGGATCGTATGGGTAATGCTTTTGGTAATCGGTAGTGTATAACACTGATTGGTGAATCTATAAGGACATTAACTAGATATTCTAGTACTTACGTGGGTTCGTTTTCGATCACCAACTCGTCAAAATCCAGAACTATCCGATAGCCCGGTGGGGCAATGATGTTGGTATCACAGTCAGCATTATCGGAATAATGTCTTGGAAAACCTGGACTTGAGATTGAAGCTCTAGGGTGTTGTCTGGTTAGTACTAACGTACGATTACAGTCTGGTGGCCAATTGTCTTCTGGAAAGTCTTGAAATAAAGATGAAATACGTTAAAATTAAATTTTTAAATGAATCAATCCTAACATAATAGATTATATAATTGAGGTGTCCGTTACTTCGTGACAATACATTTTAAATTTCTAAATGAAATGAAATGAATTATTTTGTTATTTATCTGCTACTGTAGTTTCGTGTTTGTAGATCTCTACAGCTTCTAACAATATTTAATTTTTTTTTTCAAAGAAGTTTACATCAGACATAATATATATATATATATATATATATATATATATATATATATATATATATATATATATATATATATATATATATATATATATATATATGTACAGGGTGTCCCAAAAGGTATGGTTAAAAATGAAGGATCTAGTAGATTGAACCAAAATAAGGTCAGTAGTTCCTATAAAAATATCACCTATCTCCTCCGTTAGGGAGCTGCAGCCCCCCAAATGGGGAGCCTAAAGATGGATTTTCATTGAATATTTCAGAAACCGTTGAAGATGAAAACATGAAATTCAGGTTCTAAAGTAAAGTTTATGTGCTGAATCGTAATTCAACCGGTGCGTCAAAGTGGGGGAGGGCGTGGTAAAAATGGAGTTAACTTTTATTGCATTTTCGCGTCAGATTAAAAAAGCTTGAGATCTTTGGCGAAAAAAAAAACGGTACTCTTAGTTTAACACGATTAGACGCACCAATTCCGAGTTAAAATCGATAAAGAATTTCCATGTCAGAAAAAAAGCTTATTACCTAATATTATTACGGTTAGTAACAATACTTCAAAATATCCAGATATTTTTAAATGACCATACAACTAAATAATAATTAAAGAAAATATAATCATCAAATATATATATATATATATATATATATATATATATATATATATATATATATATATATATATATATATATATATACTAGCCGGGCCCGCGGCTCCGCTCGCGTGGACTTGATTCACTACTATCGTCACTGCTTATTCCTTGTGTTACGCAACGTAATAAAATATCTCCCATTATTTCTCCTTATCTCCCAATATTTCTCCTTATCTCCCATTATCTCTACATATTTTCCATTATCTAGGCTTATCTCTGCTCATCTCCCATTATTTCTCCTTATCTCCCATTATTTCTCCTTATCTCCCATTATCTCACCTTATTTCCCATTATCTAGGCTTATCTGGACTTATCTCCCATTATTTCTCCTTATCTCCCATTATTTCTCCTTATCTCACCATAACTCCCATTATCTAGACTTATCTCTGCTTATCTCTCATTATCTAGACTTATCTCCCATTATCTCACCTTATTTCCCATTATCTAGGCTTATCATTTTTTTTTTTTTTTTTTATGGATCTAGCACACGTGCTACAGGGAAGTCCCTAAAGCGCTACAGGAGCAACACGTGTGCGGAGAAAGCGATTCACGTTGTTCGTGAATCGCTGTAGATTGTACTCGATGGGAAACACAGTCCTGGGTAAACCATTCCAAAGGTATGATGTTCTCCATATAAAAGACTGCTTGAAAAGCGTTGTACGAGGAGTAACAAGCTGAACCTCATACGGATGTGAAGCATTAGCGCAACGTGTACTTCTAATATGCACCGCTCTGGGAGGAATTAAACGGGCCACATCTTTCGAACACTTTCCATGAAAGTACTTGTAGAATAGGCTCAAGTCGCCAACCGTTCTTCGATGTTCCAGCGAATCAAGGCCGTCGGTCAGTTCCGGGTGTCCAATCAGACGAACAGCTCTTCTCTGGATAGAATCCAACAAATGCAGTGTATGTTTGGGAGCGGAGCTCCAAACATGGGAGCAGTATTCCATAGTTGGTCGAATTTGAGCTTTGTAAAGAATTAACAGTTGTTGTGGAGTGTAAAGCTTTCTGGTTCGAAACAATATTCCCAACTTTTGAGAAGCTCTTCTTGCTATGCCTGCAACATGTTCATGCCAGGACATATTTGCTCCCAAATTAACGCCTAACAGATTGAGTGACGATGATAGAGGGATGGAGTGCCCCGACATAACTATGTCGGGTTCTGCAACGTTAACTTTTTTAGAAAAAACTGCTGCCTGGGTTTTTGTAGCGTTAAATTCCACTTGGTTACTGTCACCCCAAGATAGAATTTCTTCCAGGTCTTTGTTAAGTTGAATGACTTCCTGATGTCTGCGGATATTCGTCTGAGTAGTCGATGTCCGAGCGTTCAAAGTGAATGAAGAGATAAGTGTACTGTCATCTGCAAAGCTGTAGATTGGATTCTCGGTCTTTTCCAGCAGATCGTTAATATAAATGAGGAAGAGAGTAGGAGACAGTATGGAACCTTGGGGCACACCGGCGTTGATAGTGAAGGTGTTAGAAAGAAATCCGTCAACTGCCACTCGTAAAGAACGCTCTCTGAGGAAAGATGAGAGCCACAAACAGAACTTTTCAGACATACCATAAGAACGTAGCTTAGCCAACAGCCCATCGTGCCAAATACGGTCAAATGCCTTGGATATGTCAAGAGCAACCGCTCGAGATTCTCCAAAGTGTTCAATTGCGTTGTTCCAAACATGTGTTACATAAGTCAGAAGATCTCCTGTTGATCTATTTTTACGAAAGCCATATTGGTGATCACTAATAATGTTGAATCCTTCAAGATATTTTAGAAGATGCTGATTAATAGCCTTTTCCATAACTTTCGATATTATTGAGAGTAGTGCGATTGGTCGGTAGTTATTTGGCAAGGTCTTCTTGCCTTTTTTAGGTATCGGCTGAACTGTGGCACATTTCCAGCAGGAAGGAAATATTCCCTTTCTGTAGGATAGGTTGAAAAGTCTACAGAAAACTGGTGTTAGTTCCCTCGCACAGTTCTTGAGAACTATGGCAGGTATTCCGTCAGCGCCTGACGCCTTTTTGGTGTCTAGCTTCATCAAAATACGTTTTATGATACGCTGTCTGAAGACAATATCGGGCATCCTTGACTGCACTATGGGAATAGTAGGTTGTGTTTTTCCTTGGAAATCGACAGTAGAATGTGAAGCAAAGAGTTCAGCCAACAAGTTCGCTTTCTCAACAGGTGTCGTTGCAATAGAATTATCTGGCCGTGTGAGTGGTGGTATGGTGGATTTGGTGAAATTTTGACTAACTGCCTTAGCGACTGACCAAAAGGACCTAGAATTGCCGGGACAAGCGAGAAGTTTGTTTCTAATCCGTTGATTGTGTACCTCCTTGGTTTCGTCGATAATTTCTTTGCATCTGTTCCTGGCACGAACAAAGATGTTACGATTTATGGTGTTAGGATCTTCACGCCACTGTCGGTATGCAAGATGTTTAGAAGCAACAGCTTCTTTGCATTTTAGGTCAAACCAAGGCTTGCCGTTGGAAGGGCATTTCTTCGAAAAAGGGATGTAAGCATCCATACCGGCCAAAATAACATCGGAAACCTCCCTGGCGCAGTCAGATGGGTCGTCGGATCGAAAACAAACGTCCAACCAAGGGAAAGTTCGAAAATATTCCATGAGATCTTCCCATTTAGCAGATTTGTAGTGCCAAATCTTGCGCGGTTTGGGCGCCTCTCTGTCACTGATTGGTATAATACTCGATGTCGAAAGTAGTTTATGGTCGGAAGAACCTAACGGCGGATTTACGCTGACCGTGTAAATCTCCGGATTGGTGGTTAAAAACAGATCAAGAAGACTGGCGAACTCTCTCCCATTATTTCTCCTTATCTCCCATTATTTCTCCTTATCTCCCATTATCTCACCATAACTTCCATTATCTAGACTTATCTCTGCTTATCTCCCATTATCTCTCCTTATCTCCTATTATTTATACTTATCTCCCATTATCTCACCTTATCTCCCATTATCGAGGCTTATCTCGACTTATCTCCCATTATTTCTTCTAATCTCTCATTATCTCACCTTATCTCCCATTATCTAGGCTTATATCGAATTATATAGAACATATGTATAAATTTATAAAAACACGTAAATCGGATAAGTGGTTCTCGAGTGATAAGCTCACTAACGGACAGACAGACAGACAGAGAGACGTTGCATTTTATATATATTGTATTCTTTGCTACATGATATTGTTCCATATTTAATGCTTTAGGGAGTGTATTGCAAGAGAACGCGCTAGCCGCAAACTTTTCTTCGACTTGATTCACTATTGTCGTCACTGCTTATTCCTTATGTCACCTAATAAAATATATCCTATAACCTGGCCAGAGAACATACGTATGTTTAAGAAAAAGGCACGTAAATCGGATAAGTGGTTTTCCAGTGATAAGCACACTAACGGACGGACAGACAGACAGACAGACAGACAGACGGACAGAGAGACATTGCATTTTATATATATTATAGATATTCTCTGCTACATAATATTGTTCCATATTTAATGGTTTGGACTGTGTATTGAAAGAGAACGCGCTAGCGGCAAACTTTGTCCGACTTCATTTACTATTATTGTCACTGCTCATTCTTTATGCTACCTATCGTAATAAAATATAGCCTATAACCTGGCCGGAGAACATATGTATGTTTAAAAAAAAAAAGTACGAAAATCGGATAAGTGGTTCTCCAGTGATAAGTGCACTAACGGACAGACAGACAGACAGAGATACGTTGCATTTTATATATATTATAGATGTAATAAAATATATACCTATAACCTGGTCAGAGAACACATGTATGAATTTAAAAAATCACGTAAATCGGATAAGTGGTTCTCGAGGGATAAGCGCATTAACGGACAGACAGACAAACATTGCATTTTATATATATTATAGATATAGATTATTATTATTATATAACCTGGCCAAAGAATATATGTATGAATTTAAAAAAAGACAGGTAAATCGGATAAGTGGTTCCCGCGTGATAAACGCACTAATGGACAGACAGACAGACAGAGAGACATTGCATTATATATATATTATAGATTATAGATTACAGATATTCTTTGCTCCATTATATTGTTCCATATTTAATGAGCTGCGAGAAGCTGAGAAAAACAATTTCGGGTTTGTTTTAATACGAAAATCATATAAACTAGCCTCTGCGGAATTTATTAATTTTCTTTTAAATTAGTAAAAATATTAAAGATGTTTTTTTTTTCCTTTTAAAAAGAAACAGCGCCGAGCCGATTTTTTCTATAATGGCTTGAAATGTTCCTAATACATGCTAGAATTAAAATCCATCAACATTTTGGAACCATCCCATTTTTTATTTTATTCGGCTCCAGGACACCGTGTCCGGTTATGTCCATTGCTTCCAATTTCTATAATATTTTAGTTAAATGAAAATCATATAATAGCACACACGATACGATACAATATTAAGGGAGTTTTTTTATACTTTACAATAGTTTGGCTATCTCCCCGGCCTGTAACTCAACAATGGTCCAGTAAATTTTGATATTCAAGCTAGCCTTCAGATATTTCCAATTCCTGTCTGGACACAGGATATAAATAAATTTATTACTTTTCATTTCCTCTATAAATATCTCTCGTATATTGCGAATTTTCCTTTTATCCTGGTTTTCGACCGAAGAAATTTTTGTTTTAAGTTTATATAAACGATATATGTTACGTGGTGAATTTCTTTTAGCGAATGATGGATGGTTTGTTAGATTTAAGCGAAAAAAAGACAAGCAAGAAGTGTGTTTAGCAATCGTCAATAATACAAGGGTGAGGATAAGCCATTTAAATTGGAATGGCTTGCTGATGTTTCGCCTAAGATTGTACGACGAATCTTCAGGGATCGTTATTCTTCGAGATTGGAGCATGGAATAAGTTCGAAGGTACTTATACCTGAGGAGTATTTCCTGAATGGCGACACAGTATCGTAATCGTTTTCTACATGTGATGCAGCCAATAAACAGAATCTCTGTTAATATTGTTACAGCGTGTGAATCCCTAAATGTTCTTTTATAGGAACTGAAGACTGAAGCAAGAACTTCTACATTAAGGACGTTGCCAATAAAATGAATTTTCTTACGATTGTCCAGAAAATTTGAATATACAGATTTATTAGTGTCATTTATACATAGAAAAAAATTAAATACTCCTTACGGCACTAAATTTGTAAATATTGGCTGTTAAAATTTGCATTTTTAACATACGAACCCTACACCGAGCTATGTTGAAACGGATGTTTTACGAGGCTGGTTTGAAAAGTCCGTGCAAAGTCCAAGAGATGGCACCACCGGCGCGTATCGAGGTCATGTTTAGTTAGTAGCATCTCTTGAATGAACGCACACCAAGTTTCAGCCATATTGGTCTATTTCTTTGTGTTTGGCATTCGTGTGAATCAAGGAAGTCGAGTGATTTTCAAGAAATGGACGAAAAAGAATTTCGTGTGGTGATTAAACATTACTTTATGAAAGGCAAAACGCCTCAGGAGACTAAAGAGAAGCTTGATAAACATTATGGTGACTCTCCACCTTCGATTAGAACAGTTTATAAGTGGTTTTAAAATTTTCGGACTGGCCATATGGGCACAAGTGACGCTGAACGTTCTGGACGGCCTGTGGAGGTTACGACTCCAGAAATCATTGATCAAATCCATGATACGGTGATGGATGACAGAAGAGTTAAGGTGCGTGAGATTGCTAGTGCTGTGGGCATCTCGACTGAACGGGTACATAATATTTTGCATAAACATTTGGACATGAGAAAGCTATCGGCAAGATGGGTGCCGTGATTGCTCACGCTTGACCAAAAACGGAATCGTGTGAAGTGTTGCAAGGATGGTTTGCAGCTGTTCCAGAAGAATCCGGAGGACTTTAAGCGTCGTTTCGTCACTGTGGATGAAACATGGATACATTACTATACTCCTGAGACCAAACAACAATCTAAACAATGGGTTACCAAGGGGGAATCTGCACCAAAAAACGCGAAGACCGTTCCTTCGGCCGGAAAGGTTATGGCGACTGTCTTTTGGGATTCGCAAGGGATAATCCTCATCGACTATCTGGAAAAGGGTAAAACTATTACAGGTGAATATTATTCATCGTTATTGGACCGTTTGAAAACCGAGCTGCAAGAAAAACGCCCGCGATTGGCTCACAAGAAAGTCCTTTTCCATCACGACAACGCACCAGCACACACCTCAGCAGTTGTGGTCGCAAAATTAATAGAAATAGTATTCCAACTCGTTTCACATCCCCCCTATTCTCCAGACTTGGCTCCCTCGGACTACTATTTGTTCCCCAATTTGAAGAAATGGCTGGCGGGACAAAGATTTTATTCAAACGAGGAGGTGATTGCAGACACTAATGGATATTTTGCAGACTTGGACAAATCCTATTATTCGGAAGGGATCAACAAACTAGAACATCGTTGGACGAAGTGTATAAGCCTCAAAGCAGACTATGTCGAAAAATAAAAAAGGTTTACCCCAAACACATAAGTAGTTTTTATTTTTGCACGGACTTTTCAAACCAGCCTCGTATTATATAATAAGAGCATAGCTTGGCCAACAATTCGTCATGCCAAACACGGTCGAATGCCTTAGATGTATCAACTGCAAGAGCTCGAGATTCTCTAAAGTGTCCAATTACATTATTCCAAACATTCTATTCCAATAATTCCGGTTAATATCGATTTTTCAGATTTTTTAAACACAGTGTACTATATCAACATGGTATTTAATAGACACTTTCAGAATAGTGTTTTTTGGTTACCTAAGATGTTGTATAATTGTCTTACAAGTATTGAACATAATACGAATGTTCGATCTTTTAAGTAGTTTGACTGTCTGGACACAGGATTTGGTATTGTAGTGTATATAAGATAAAATTGCATAATCTACTGGTGGTTCTTTATCACCATCTTCTCTGGGAGTCGGATTTTTAAAGCAGGACAATGAACGTTTATTATGGTCACTGCTTTTATGCTTTTTTGGTAAGACAGAATGTTTATTATTTATGTATATTAGTGAGTTAATGACAGATAGTTTTTGAAAAGGATGATGGTGAAAGTTAAAAATATGTACTGGTATGAGTTGACTTTTGTAAACTGAATGTCCCAAGAAGTCCTTAGTTCTTCTATGTATCAGTACATTTAAAAATGGCAGAATTATAAATTATATGTTTGAACGTTGTTGATTGATGCAATTCAGTAAGGCATTGAGGTTTTCTCTAACATGTAGCCAGATAACAAAGGTGTCGTTAACATATCTGCACCAAAATGTTAGTTTCATAGGAGCTGCGGTTAATCTTCCATAGAAATATTGGCCACTACAGTAGACAGTAGAAAACACATGGCTGCTTCTAAAGTTTGATAAAAAAATTGCCCTTGAAAAATGAAATGTAGGGACGACAGACATTTTTCTATTTATTAAATCAATTATGTCTAAATTTGTAGTTACTTTTATATAATAAGATATTAATCCTAAAAAAATAGAGCGGATCTCCGATCTGAATCTGAAATTTTCTATTTCTCTTTACATACTATTGCTATTAAAATTGAAAATAATGAAATAATACAATTTTTTTTGATTCCTCGACTCCAAAGATCTTAAAAAGGACGCAGTTTTCCCTTTGTCTAGTTATATGTTTGACTATAAATAATTATTTTTAAAATTTATTAATTGTATAAATAAAGAACCAAGAAAAAGTCTCATAAGAATATTGCAAATAAATAACGTTTATCGATCCCCTTCATCTCAGCGCTATAGCGCAAAAACGAAATTTTTGGGTATAGTCTAGAAATCGATTTAACTACTTTGAAATAGTTCCAACATTTCGTTTTTTCGGCCTAATTTTTATCGCAAGGTCACTCTTCTTCAATTTTAGTGCATTTTTCATATTTTAACGCTTTTGGCTTACTATTTTTTAAATATTTCAGCTTCTGTTCGTTGTTATGGGACAAAAAAATCCATTTTACTCGTCATAAAATTGCCTAAAAAACTGCGTAGATTGCATTAAAAAATATTTAGTACATAACCAGAAAAAAGTCATTATTACGGCAAATTGAAAAATGATTTGTACTGGTAACTTCCGTTCAATTCGATATTATGGCTTCAAATTATAGGAAAATATAGCTTTTATATTAACAAAAAAGTATGCCATATTTTATTAAAAAATATTAAGAAGATTGGTCAAAATTCACATTTTAGTCCAAATCTTATTATGGATTTTTTTGTGGGCAAAAGGTCGTAGGAAGCTTTTCTTTTAAAAATATGCGAAAAGAAAATAAAGTGTTACGCAATATAAACTTAATAAGTACAAAAAATGGGAAGAATACTATAAGATGCTACTAACGAAAAAGAGACCCGAGTTCGAAATGAATGAAGCAAATATGCAGATGAATACTAACATCCAAGTTGAAAAAATATCGGTAGAAGAAGTAAAAGAAAGGCTCGGGAACGTTCCTATTGACCTGATTAAATATGGACCAGATACATTACACGAAAGAACGACAGAACTGCGAAATTTTATGCTTTTCAAGATTGTTAGAAAAGTATCTTATTTTTCAATTTTTTTGTTAGGAAAAATTCAATTTTTTTGTAATGAAAAATTCAATTTTTTTCGCTTTTGCTCTAGAAAAGGTTTGTTTTATTCTTTTTATTTCTATTCAATATTTTATCTTAAATATAACGATTTTAAAACAAATGCTACTTTACAATATTTTACAATAAAATTATGATTTAGAAAACAGAAACTTTTATTGACAAAATATTAATACATTAATAGATTTACTAAAATTATCAGAGTATTTATAATTTTAAAAAATCATTCGTGTTCTATAGCGTATGAGCTCGTGCTTGTTGATTATCTGAACCAGATTCATACCGGCACGAGTGTAAAAGGTTGGCGCTGTCTAACTCACTTTCATCGATAGAACGACTTAAAGTTATTAAAGATGAGTTATCGGAAAACCGATTTATAAATTCATCTGTCAAGAATTCTGACTGATCATGATCTTGAATCAGCTCATTCCCATCATTCTCATGTAGATCTTGCGAGGATATTTCTTAGGTATCTTCATAATTCGCACAATGCAAACCATCGCAATGTTGAGTTTTTCGTAACGAAAAAATCGAAAAATAAGATAGTTTTTTAGTACATTCTTTATTTTTCGTTCTAACCATCTTGAAGAGCACAAAATTTCGCAGATTTAAAAAAAAAACTTTCTACGACCTTTTGCCCACAAGAAAAATCCATAATAAGATTTGGACTAAACTGTGAATTTTGACCAATCTTCTTAAAACTTTTTAATATAATTTGGTATACTTTCTTGTTAATTTAAAAGCTATATTTCCCTATAATTTGAAGCCGTAATATCGAATTGAACGCAAGTTACCCCCCGTAAAAAATATTTTTCAATTTGCCGAAGTAAATACTTTTTTTTGGGTTATGTACTTAATATTTTTTTAAGCAATCTACGTAGTTTTTTAAGCAATTTTATGACTAGTAAAATGATTTTTTTTTTGTCGCATAACAACGAACAGAAGCTGAGATATTTAAGAAATAGTAAGCTGAAAGCGTTAAAATGTGAAAAAATGTACTAAAATAGAAAAAAGTGGCCTTGCGGTAAAAATTAGGCTAAGAAAACTCTTTTACATTATGTTGGCACTGTTTCGAAGTAGTTAAATCGATTTCCAAGCTGCACCCAAAAATCATGAAAATTTTACGGCATTGCCTCCACTAATAAATTTCATTCCTACTTCAAGTGTTACATAGGTACCAAATCTGGACCTGATATCTCATCTCGTTCGAGAGTTATGGTGCCCACAGACCGACAGAATGATCGGCAGACACTCAGTCCCTGATTTGTCGGTGACGTATCGTTTTTCTCGGTGTGCTTGGTACCGAGTCGGTAACGAAAACATGCCGAAGGCTTATATTTCAATAAAACCCGATTGACTTGCTCCGCTCCCGCATATCCCGCGCAAGTCAGGTACACAGAGAAAAACGATACCGCACCGACAAATCAGGGAACGGCCTTAGGTGAGACTTGCGCGGGATGCGCGAGCGCGGAGCCAGTCAGGTGGGTTTCATTGAAATATAGGCGTTCAGCATGGTTTCGTTCGAGAAAAACGATACCGCATCGACAAATCAGGGAGCGGTCTAAAGGAAATAGGGGACTAAGTTTTTTGTGAACTACAGACCCTGAAACGTTAAGAAATAATAAATCTGAGAAGATGATTGTTTTAACACCTGCAACATTTCTTTTTAGCTGTATGTATTTAGTTGTATTTTCATCCTCATGTAATATAATAATATTCCCTTGAACTGTATAAAAAAGAATAACACTATGTAAAAATATTCCTTCTAGAAAAGTTACTATGCTTTTTGAGCTGTAAGTGCCATTCGTCGATGTATTTTTACAAAGCAATCTCTATATATTGCATCTCTACGTAATCCGATTTAGTGTCTATTCTCACAATTTTTTTCCCAACCAAATAGTAAACGTTTTGATATATTGAGATAGAATCTTGTTTTATAGAAATACAGGCAATTTTATTGTTTATATAAAGGCGTTTCTTGGCGAATAAATTCGAATTTTGTTTGATTTATTGCTTAAAACGCAGTGGGAAGAGGGGTGCGAAAGCGCAAATGAAGCCCCAAGTATTTAACTCGTTCAAAAGCACACAAAATCTTCCGTTGAAGGCACGCCTTGGGCTGCAATATTGGCATGTGGAATAGTTAGCATTTACTTCTCTGAGAATGGCAGAAGGCGCACAGCAAGTGTTAATTTGGAACAATATATCGATTAAAGGAAGTAGTGGGTAGGCACTTCTTTGTAATCCCGTTAAAGAACAGATCTATTTCAGGAATTAAGGCTTCTGTCTCACGTAATTCTCTTGGTATTCGTATACAATTCCATTAACTCATAATGAAATCATGTTGCAACCGGATACTTCATCAAACTCCCCCATATTCTCTCAATATTTCAAATCCACTTCTCAGCCCATCTGGCCTGCATGATGGGCTACGGTCAAAAATGGAATAAATCATTTATCATTCACCTCCCCGCCGTGATTTTACCCTTTTTTATATTCTAAGGATATCAGCGAGAATGTCGTAATACCCGTCAACGTTGTCCAAGTGCTGAAACATACATTTTTAGTGTTCCATACGGAACACTTATAAGATCACTTCGGAGTCTGTCTGTCTGTCACGCCCGATTTTCTTCGAAACTATTTGATGTGGAAAGTTGAAATTTGGTACTAATATAGAAATTGATGGTATCATCAGAGCCGTGTAGTTTTGAAAGTTAAATTTTGACTTAAGGGGTTAGTTTTGGGGGGTGAAATCGGAAGTGAAAAAAAAATTTTTACTAGTTCATCGAGTGGGGTGTCAAATAAAAGGTTGTAAAAACATAAGTTCGAAAATATATATAATGTCTTACATGCGCACACTTTTCTATATATTATTTTGAAAAAATCGCGAAAAATCGCTGTCCCCTTCCTCGATTTCGAAAAGTACTGATCTAAAAAGTTTGAAAAAATTCTGGAATATTCTCCATGGGGTGTAGATTGAACGAAAATTATCACATCTAGTATATAAAAAAAAAATTCAAGCTCATCAGTTTTCAGTAAAAATCGGAAACAAACTTTGTTGAAAACTCATTTGGGGTGTGTTTTGTGAAGTCACTGATCATTTTATACCTCCGTAACAAATCTTTTTATTTCAGAAGCAAACAACGTACGGAACACTAATTGCGCAAGTTCAATTTGAACTTGACCGGTTATTGTATTTCACAGTACCTTTTAGACAACTAGACAACGCGGTAGTGCTGCCTCGGACGTTATTGCATTTCTGCGAACAACTACTACCCATTTACGTGGCCAGGCCAAATATACTTAAATAAATTAATAAATAAGTATACCGACCTCCGGGATTGAACTCTCGACCTTCCTCACCGTAAGCAAAGTACTACGATACGGAGCTACGGGCCACCACAAATGAAAATTATTATGAAACAAAAAAATATCAATCAGAGGCCGTCCGACTCCGGCACATTAAAAGTAGGTCAGGATGCTAATAATCGCTGGGTAAGAAAATGTTGCTAAACACGATGACTATAGCTACGCACAAAGCATAGACTCTCAAAACTAAAGACGTCTAATTAAATTGGAAACTGATATTGAAGACAAAAAGTGGGATATATTAGGATTATATGGGACAAAAAAAGACCTTAGAATATAAAAAGGACCTATACTTGGCATTTATAGACTATAATCAGGCTCGTTAAAAAATTTCCGTGTAGATTCCAATTATATCGAACCCATCAAAGGCATATAAAGAAGCAGCTAGTACAATGGAACCGCATTCAGAATCAGGGAGAACTAAAATTCAAAGATGTTATGATTGGAAAAGTAGGAGATGATAAAAGAACTAAAAATAAGGATCAGAGAAAATAGGACTGAGTTTAAATATAAGTAAAAGTAGAGAAGAGATTCCCTAACACATTAACAAACTCATTATGCTGAATAGAAGGAGCATAAAAGTAGAGCAATACATATATCTGGGACGAAACATGAAAATAGACAGAAAAATGCAAACAATAGGTTTAAATAGAAGAATAATACTCGGAAATACTGAAACACAAAAAAACAATGAGTAATATGCAAACTACACAACTCTAAATGGAGAGACTAATCTCAAATATAACTCTAGAGGACATGACATCTATAAAATAGACTAGAGTACCTACCAAAATGCAAGATATCAAAAGCCCAATACTAAGGTCATGGACAGGCCTTGTAGCAAGAATGGAAAGGACAAGATGGACAAGGAAAACGACGGAATACTCGGTCTATACTAAGATGGATATTAAAGAAGTAGCGGGAATTTGATGGACACGTAGCACAAGGCAGAAACAGATAAAAGGAATTGTAGGATATGTCCACTTATAGACAATGAACGCTCGATAAAGAAAAGTATATAACTCGGAAAGCTAGTTTTAGTAGGAGGGGGGCGGCATCTTACACCTCAAACATACATTTGCCTTGCTTTGCTTCGAGAAGTGTTCCTGAATGATGAATTTTCCTTGTGAGAATATCTCAAAACTAATAATTGCAATAACAATATTCACTCACTGGAAGAATTCGTGGAGATGACGTGCCAAGCTATGATCAATAATTTTACAATTGGCTTACATTATTTAAAAATATATGTATTTTTTAAAAAAGTGCAGTTTGATATATGTATTTTTATATTAAATTTGTTTTCTTACAGTAAATACTTTAAAATTATTTTTATGGGTCACCTTGTAATGAATATCATTTTGAATGAGAATTAAAATTAAGGTGCTATACCAGTCTAACTACTTAGAAATAAGGGTATTTTTCTAGAATTTTTTTAAAGAAGACTACTGCATCAAATATTTTAAAATATTGGGTACATATTTATTAATTATTTACAAATATACACAAATTTTTTCCGACCGGATATTGAAATTTACGGGACTTATGCCCCAATAACGGGACAGGTGAAAAAAAGCAGCTCCACTGCTGCCGTGATTGGCGCCTCCACATTGCCTGGAGTCAAAAAAAAAACAAAATAATCATTAAAATAGGTATAATTTTACGTACCATCAACCAAGAATTTTAAAAAATATTGAATATTATAAGAATGGCGGCGTTTAGAAAAAAAAGTATAACATCGTCGCCCAAAAAGTGTCCGTTTCTGGCATGCCAAATTGACATTTTTGGTCCAATTATGGTTCGTGGTACGTCAAAACATGTCCTTAACATGCAAAGAAAATTTGAGTCGATACCATACATTGTTTTCGAGTTACAGCGACAGCAAATTTAAAAAATGCAGTTTTGAGAAAAACGCGTCAAAGAATAAATACGTGTAATACATAAATAATGATGTCTTGCTATGTATCTAGCCTTGTGACTATTCAGTTCACTGAAGTATTAGATGTTTAGCTTTCACTTATGTGATGACGTCATGGCATTGGAATTTTAATACCTGCTCCGATTCGCGTTACGCTTCCAAAAAAAAAGTTTATGGCCCCCCGAGCAGCTGTGCCTGGCCACAGCTGCTCGACCTCTTATTCTATACATACAGAAGCATAGAAATATGTAAAAAAAATGATTTTTGAAATTATCACACTGGTATGGCCCCTTAACATTCTATATCTTTTTACAAAAGAGCTTACCGTCATTTTGAAGCCTTTCACAAATAAAAAAATTTGGAGTAGCACAGTCTCTGTCGTTCCACATAAACCCCGGGGCCAAACTAACAGATGCCGATGGTAGCGCGTACGTTCGTCGGACCTCTACGCAGTCTTGCTCGCTGAGTCCATCGTCGTTTGGCTGTCTGTTGTAATGTTGGTGTTGAGGCCAGCCGGGAAACCAATCTGTAACAATATTATTTCTGTTAATTATTACAACATCTATAAAATAATGAACAAAGTTCCATTGATGTTAAATTATGATCTGACAAATTGTGTAATAATTTCGATTTCAAATCAGGAAAAATTATATGTATCCGTATTTACTAATTTCTATGGAATATAAAATTTTTAGCTGCCCGTAAATAGTTTGTGTTGTAAATATTACTAAATAAGCCTTCTTATGAGAAAATTTGGTATAACAATCAATAGCGAAGGCGCTAGAATAGATAGGCAATATAACAATGCTTATAATTTTGAAACGGTATTTAACAATTCCAAGCTCTCTACGGTGAAAGTGACTAAGGAGACGATCAAAATATTTGCCTTGGAAGTTTCGTACCACCGTACTTCCCTGACATCGTCCCATCTGACTACCACATGATTTTGGCAATGCAACTAGCTGCAAAATCGATATTTTCGAAACAGGGAAGAAGCTATTAAGGCGATAATGATTTTTTTTCCTCTAGACAAAGGAATCCTACAAAAAAGTACAAGGTTATTTTATTTATCTACCTAGGTGAATTGAAGAGTTTTGTAAAAACCAAGGTAAATAAAATTTTCATGGAAAAAATTATTTCTCAACATAATCTCCTCATTCGACGAGAACTTCTTAGCTTGTACACTTTTGCCATTGTAACGGTCAGTGACTGAGCACGCGCATTGTCCTGGTGAAAACGCACTTTTCTGCGCCCTAATCTTCGGTCCAATAACGTTGAGTAATAAGAGTCAGGCCCTGTTTTATCCTTTTCGAAATAGTCAGTCTTGGTGATACCCTGCGAGTCCATGTACCATCACTTTTCCCGCAGATAAAACTACTTTTGCTTTTTTCGGTGCACTTTCGCTTTCGCCAACCCATTGTTTTGACTGCCATTTTGTCTTCCGGATGTAATAGTGGCGTCACGTTTCGTCTACAATTATAAAATGATGCCAGTAGGCCTTCGGATTACGCTGCAATTTTTCCAATCACGATTTTGAGATGTCCTGCATCGCGCGTATTGGGTCTGGAATCGACAAAGGTGGCACTCATCGCGCACTCAGCTTTATCCTTTTTAGAACTTTATGTAAGATATAACTATACTGTAATGAGCATCACCTAAAAATATTAAATGACTTCTACGCACACAAGAACATACATAAATACACATGGAAAAAACCGACACTAGGACAGAGATCAATTATTGATTATCTATAATATATATAAAATGCAACGTCTCTCTGTCTGTCTGTGTCTGTCTGTCTGTCTGTCTGTCTGTCTGTCCGTTAGTGCGCTTATCACTGGAGAACCACTTATCCGATTTACGTACTTTTTTTTTAGGAACATACATATGTTCTCTGGCTAGGTTATAGGCTATATTTTATTACGATAGGTAGCATAGTGAATGAGAAGTGACGATAATAGTGAATGAAGTCGGAAAAATTTTGCCGTTAGCGCGTTCCCTTGCAGTACACAGCCTAAACTATTAAATTTGGAACAATATTATATAGCAGAGAATATCTATAATCTATAATATATATAAAAAGCAATGTCTCTCTGTCTGTCGGCCCTTTAGTGCGATTATCAGGCGAGAATCACTTATCCGATTTACGTGTCTTTTTTTAAATTCATACATATATTCTTTGGACGGGTTATATAGTAATAATAATAATCTATATCTATAATATATGTAAAATGCAACGTTTCTCTGTCTGTCCGTTAGTGCGCTTATCTCTCGAGAACCACTTACGTGATTTTTTAAATTCATACATATGTTCTTTGAAGAGGTTAAATAATAATAATAATCTATATAATATATATATATATAAAACGCAACGTCTCTCTGTCTGTCTGTCCGTTAGTGTGCTTATCATTCGAGAACCACTCATCGGATTTACGTGATTTTTTTTTAATTCTAAATTTAATATATGTCAAAAAAAATCTATAATATATTTAAAACGTAACATCTCTCTGCCTGTCTGTCTATCCATTACTGCGCTTAGCACCCAAGAACCACTTATCCGATTTACGTGTTTTTTTATTATAAAATACAAAGGGAATAAACAGAGACAAAATGTTAATATATACGAAAAAAGTTGGAAGTTTAACAGTAAGCTTCGCAGAAAGACTGAATAGATGGGCGGAATACTTTAAAGAAACATTAAATGGAGATGAAAGTGAGGAGTTGAATGAGAAATAGGAAGCAAAATTAACTGAAGGGCAGGAGGTGACAAATAAACCCTGCAAAGAAGAAATAAGAGAAATACTCAGAACCCAAAAAAAATAAGGCCTCGGGTGGAATTTGTAGAACTGATAAAAGCTGGAGGAGTAGATATGGAAAATGAAATATGCCGGTTGGTGCAAGAAATATGGGAAACAGAAAAGATGCCAGTGAGCTGGAGAGAGTCGCTCATTTGTCCAATATACAAAAAAGGAGAAAAAACTATATGTGCTAATTATAGACCAATAGCCTTACTGGATGTCGTGTACAAGATAATAGTGTTGACTATCAAAAACAGACTAGCAGAGAAAGTAGAGTCTATTCTGGGAGAGTACCAGTGTGGATTCAGGAAAAATAGATCGGTTACAGACCAGATATTTTCGATTAAGCAAATCCAAGATAATAGCTTAGAACAAAATTTGGCACTACACTTCGTCTTTGTGGATTTCAGAGAAGCATATGACTCTGTAAATAGAGAAGGACTCTACAAGATAATGGAAGAACTAAAAATTCCAAGTAAATTGATTCGCATGGTGAGAATGACCCTGAATAACACAGAAAATAGAGTGTTGGTTGAGGGCAAAGTATCAGACAAGTTTAAGGTGAAGAGAGGATTAAGACAGGGGGAATCAGTGTCGACATGTCTATTTAATTTGGTACTAGAGAAGATAATCCGGGAGTCAGAAATAAAAAAAAATGGAACAATATACCAACAAACCTGCCAATGCTTGGCCTATGCGGATGATGTAGCAGTAATTGCAAGAGCAAAAGAGAACCTCAAAAAAGCCATAAGTAGGATAGAAGAAAGGGAAAGGATGAGAGGTCTAAAGATAAATGAGGAAAAAACAAAATACATGGAAATTACAAAGAAGAAGGATATTAAAAACAACAAAGGTTTAGATATAATAAACAACTTAGGGAAAAGATGTATGTTTGAAAAAGTAGACAAATTTAATTATCTGGGAGTAACAATAACATAGAGTGGACAAGAAAGGACGGAGATACAAGAAAGAATAGCGAAAGGACAGAGATGTTTGGGGAAATGAATCCAATATTGAAATTAAAGAATGTATCAAGAACAGCAAAAGAAAGAATATATACAACAGTTGTCAGACCCACGGTGACATATAGATGCGAAACGTGGAAACTGAATGCAAAAGAAAACATAACGAATAAGCAGTGACGATAAAGGTGAATCAAGTTCACGCGAGCGGAGCCGCGGGCATGGCTAGTTTTATTATAAAACAAAGATCAGCTGTGAAGATTCAAGACTGTCGAGTAAAACGAGGACCTAATTGTGGGTCTGATCACTACATGCTTGAATTAAAAAATTATTTGGCCTTTTAAAACCAACTTTGACGGAACAGTGCAGGAAGAAACGGTAGTGTATAAACAAAATGTAAAAGAAGAAAAATACAAATTATACCTGTTGTCAGAACCTAATATTAGAACACTGTATGGAAATCGATTAAAGAATGAACTTAAACTAAGTTGGGAATGTGGAATCTTTGGCACAATGACACTACTCAGTATATATCACCACTACACCAAACACTTTATTTTTGCACTCGACGCGCGTTTCGCTAACCATGTTAGCTTCATCAGGAGCGATGATTGAGTCAATCATCGCTCCTGATGAAGCTAACATGGTTAGCGAAACGCGCGTCGGGTGCAAAAATAAAGTGTTTGGTGTAGTGGTGATATATACTGAGTAATGAACTTAAAACTTATGAACAAGTGGATGATATAGAAAATGAATATACGAACATCAAGAAAGCACTCCATATTGATGTCTATCAAGTACTTGGAACAATAGATAAGAAGAAAAAGAAACAAAAACCCTTTTGAATGACAAAAGAGATAGAAAGACTAATAGCAATTATTTGCTATTTCCGAACATGAAAAATGGCTCGGCGGAAAAAAATTTGGCTTAAACGATGAGGTGATTGCTGAAACAAACGACTATTTTCAAGGGTTGGAGAAATCGTATTTTTTAGATGTAGTACAAAAGCCACAAAAAGTTGGAGTGTATCGAGCTAAAAGGAGATTAAGTAGAAAATTAAAGTAAATTTGACACCTAAAAATGTTTTTTCTTGTCGAGGCCAGATACTTATCATACAACCCTCGTGTTTTCAATACGGAAATATTATCGTCAACCAATATTGAATTGTAGGTATTTAAGTTATAAATTAAAAGAGCTTTCTGTTTGGTCCTTTAATGTGCCAGGAAAGCTTTCATAAGGAGCGTAATTTTGTATGTTTTAATCAGTGGTTTTAACATTGTAATATTTTATTGTAACTATAAAATTTTAAATAACTAACCAATGAAAAAGTTCAGTCTATAAATGGCACTGAAAATAGCTTCTAGATAAAAACTCAGCACTACAGAAGCAATGCATCATGTAGAACACTTTAGAAATGTCAACTGGTGTAATGTTTTCGATAAAACGTCAGACATATCGTTTCATGAAAACCACTTCGCTTCTAATGGATGTCTTACATAACTGCATTACTCTTTTCCGAACTTAAATAGCCCAAAGTTTTGCGGCATCATAGCAAATAGTATAGAGCTAGCGATTTTCACTACCAGAGTAACCAAAAATCATACAGAATTATTTCTCTCTTAGATTTTCTTTCTGTTTCATTGGCCTCACGAGCTTATCGTAGTGTCACGAGCTTGTATATATGATTTTTATTTTAAAATCTGGGCGTCACACCATCCAACCGCTTGCGCCGAATTCGATCCAGCACTCTTCTGGTCACTTGACAAGCTCTCAACCCACCGCGCCGAAGACGGCTAGAAAAAAATTGCAATCCAATTTTTAAATTTCTTCCTGTCTTAGCAACAAAATAAAGGTCATCTAACGAGTAAGGTACCCCACTGAGCCACCTTAAATTTAGTTATCCCTTCGAAGTATGGGGTATAAAACCTATATTTTATAGTTTTTTCTTATATGAAGCACCAATGAGAATTTAAACTACTGTAAAAATCTATTTTATGGTAAGATAAATAAGTACTTTTCCAATATGTGGGGTTTTGCTCACCTATTGGGGTGAACTGCCGTTATTCAAGATACTGTATTCTAAAAATAACCACAGTAAAACTGAACGTTCAAATTTTTTACAAATTTCGACAATTTGATTGGGAAAAGAGCAAATACAACTCACCCTTTAACGCAAATTACTCCCAAACACATTTGGAGGTAAAATTCCTCAATAACTTGAATACCCCGTACGTCGATAACGAGTGTAAATAAATGTCAAGTGTTACATATTTTTGTAAACGGGCTAAAAAATACTATTTAATTGTATGTTCATATGTAGAGGCTGCTGTTTAAAAAATTATAGTTGGCTTTGTAATCTGTCAAATTTGACAAAAGTGACAAATTCTTTGTTATTATATCGCACTCTTGCTTCAGAAGTGCCATAACTCAAAAATTAGGTTTTTTGAGTTATGGCTGCCATTCGGCTTGGTTTTTACGCCTTTACCTACCACCTAAAGTGCCAGATAGTGCACTGAAAATCCAGCCGCCAGGTAGCAGTTGTGTCGTTTTTCATGTTTGCAAGATGTCAAAAGGGCCTTCTCAAGAAGTGCCACATCTTCAGTTGTGATCTAACCTTCATAGTGAACGTGAGGTTCAATAGTGCGCTATTTCGAGTTGTGACGTTTTTGATGATTCAAGTGGTGATAATCTTCCAAATGATTTTGAATTGTGGCAGTCTAGAAGATTCATGTGTATATCTTTCGTTTTCTATTTTGAATTGTGACATTTTTGAAGATCAAGTTAGCTACAATTATTGGTTATAACTCTAAATGTGTCCCTTTTGATGTTACAAACGAGGAAAGGTAACAATGTGGGATAAAAGTCGTGGTGCTGTTTTTGTTAAACTCGCTTTAGCTAATCTCGATGAGGAGAAGCAGTCGTCCAATCTTTCGTCTGGTGGCTGTGAAACAAAGTTAAATACTGAATCTTACAATAGTGAACAAGGTGATAACGGAAATGCATCTTCATCTGTCCAATATTCGAACTTTGACGCCACTTTATCTCAGCCTGAAGTAAATATGGACCAATGCGATAACATTTAAGGGAATAATGAAGAAAGGTATCTTGAACTTGGTAAGTTGCCTTTAAGTAGTTTTTCCGATCTACACATTGTGAGCAGCTGTTCGCAAGGTGGAATTGAAGTGCCAGTATTTCCTGAAAGTTCACAATTTTTCACTCAGCAATCTCTTGAATTAAGAACTTCTGAAGAAAATAATGTTTCACATTATCATTATGAAGCCTCGTATGATTCCACTAATCCTACTGCTTTGCGACTAACCAGATTAAGAGGCAATGAGCGTATTATTTCCAGTAATGAAAGTGATAATAATAATATAGACCACTCAGATGCTAACTCAAATTTCAGTGATGCCATATCTAATAAGAGTGAAAGTATTAGTAGCAATTCATCAGAACGCGCAACAGCAGGGAAGAAAGGAAAAAGGAAAGTACAATATCCTGAAAATTGGTGTACTAAAAAAGCCAAATTGCTAAGAAATTCTGGAAAACCTTACGTTTCTGCATAAAAAACAAAAAAAGCAGTTCTCTTCAAGGAAAATAGGTCCACCTTGTGGAGATTAGCGACACGACTCGGGTTGAGATTTTTTCTGGTTATTACAACGACAAAGAGAATTCATAGTAGCACGTACTGAGCCTATAAAACCAAAGTATAGGTATTCGCGTACTCAGAACTTGAGGGGTATGAATATGGCTTATTGCTTTGATGCGAATCAGAAGCGTATCAGGGTGTGTAAAACGTTCTTTATGTCTACGCTTGATATTAATGACAGACCTATCCGCACAGCGTTATTTAAGAAGTCTGAATCAGGATTTGTTGAACCTGACAAGAGAGAAAAGCACTTAACATCTCTTTTTGTGTCAAGAAGATTAATTATATTGGTATAATCGATAAATTTATTATACATTAAAATGTTACTTTAAAAACCTTGGTTAGTTAATGATTTCGTGTTGAATCTAGTGAAAACAGTTTACTAATTAGCTGTGCGCTTATCTTCCACTTATGGAACACTCAGGATCAAATCTGTAAGCTCAGTAGCCTTAACTACAACTGGTTAATTTACACTAAATGTTAGTCATTAATCTTAATGTTTCTATTTACACTGTTTGTTTTAATATGTTTAGAGTTGAAAATTTGCAAAGGAACGCATTTTCTTGAAGTTACCTATTATGAAAACTGTTTAGTTACCATTTTGAAGTTAGTCAAAATAAAAGAATAATATTATTCAATCTTGTTTGCAGCTTCATTTATTCACCCAATGACCCAATATGATATACTATCTACAGATGAAAAAAAAATAGATTACTTAATCTTTGTTAATAAAACGCCATAACTGAAAACCCATTTGTCTGTCAAGTCATCAAACGTGTCACATGTCCAGAAAACAAACAGCAAAAGTGTCACAACTCAAAATGATGGCATACTCATTAGTCTTTGATAGGCGACAAAAGGGCCACAACTCAAAAAAAAACGGGATTTTTAGTTAAAAACTTGAAAAATCAGCAAGAACCACAACCTATCATATACTATACGCATAGTTCTGCTTGGTGACATTACTAGATCAACTAAAATTTACCTACGCAGCTGGAAATCGTTTTTTGTATTTCCTAGAAAATAGAGTTTTTTTGAGTTTTGGCAGTTTTGAAGCAAGGGTGCGATATTTGAGTTTCTCCGAAAAAACTAAGTTTAGCACTGAAAGAATTTCCTTGATGTGTAGAATACGAAAATAGTGAATTAGGTAAGACACTTAAAAAAAAATGTCCCTGTGCACTTAATTTAAAAATCGATGACTGTAGTGTTTCTTTACACTCTAAAAACTGTTTAACACTGTTTAATATAGTCTGTCAAGTAAGAACGTGACCGCTCGTATTCTTGAAAAAATGCGTTTCATGGACATGTTTTGCTATCAATGTATTCTTTGGTGTGTTAAAAACGGCGCAGTTACCTTAGTAATTTGTCTAATCGCGTCCTGCATCAATAATCGCTTGGTATCTTCGAGACATGCTGTCTACGAGATTTTCTGTATACTCGCGCGGCAATGATCTCCAAATTTTTCCAATCTCGCAAGACAACTGACTCAAAGTCCTCAGAGGCTTTCCTTTGAGCTTTCTCTTTACAAGGGACCAAACATTTTCAATATATTTGGCGTCCGGCGACTTTGAGGGCTACTCTAGTATCTTAACTTTCGCTGGCATATTCCAGTCTCTGCACAACTTGCCGTGGTGCTGTGTTTTGGGTCATTATCTTCTTGCAGGATCCAATCCTCTTTTTCCTTTTAAACCAGCATTTGGCAGTTGGTTACAGGAGCGACGCATGTACGCAAAAAATAGTTCACGTTGTTCTTGAATCGTTGTAAATTGTACTCGATGGGAAACACCGTCCTGGGCAAATTATTCCAAAGGGATGATGTTCTTCATATAACAGACTGCTTGAAAAACATTGTAGGAGGAGTAACAAGCTGAACCTCATACGGATGTGAAGTATTAGCGCGACGTGTATTTCTAACATGCACCGCTCTGGGAGGAATTAAGCGGGGTACAACCTTCGAACACTTTCCATGAAAATACTTGTAGAATAGGCTCAAGTCGCCAACCGTTCTTCGATGTTCCAGCGAATCAAGGCCGGTAGTCAGTTCCGAGTCTCCAATCAGACGAACAGCTCTTCTCTCAATAGAATTCAACAAATGCAATGTATCTTTGGGAGCGGAGCCCAAAACATTGGAGCAGTATTTTCATAGTTGGTCGAATTTGAGCTTTGTAAAGAATTAACAGTTGTTGTGGAGTGTAAAGTTTTCCGGTTCGAAATAATATTCCCAACTTTCGAGAAGCTCTCCTTGCTATGCTCGCGACATGTTCATGCCAGGACATATTTGCTCCCAAATTAACGCCCAACAAATCTACATCTCATTGGCATTGACTGACTACTCTTCCCACACAGGCTACATTTTTTTCTTATTCGAATGTAGCATTCAAGCATTCCCATATTCAAATGCGCGAAACGAAACAATTGACAAAATTTTCCCGGTGGTTTGTCTAAATAAACGGCTTTCTCGCTGCCTAAGTGTCAGATTAGTTAAATCCCCATCTCTTTATCGTCGAAAATTGGTTTTCGGAGTGGTAAACAATTTCTCGCAATTGTGGCCTCGGAAGCGGGAAAAATTATTCAGTGATTTTTCGCTCTTTGGAGCAGTTGGTTAGTTGAATTAGGTTGAGTTAATTTGTAAGGATGCAGGAAATTTGGATAAACATAGTCTCAGAAAACATAGCTGTTTCTACAGAATAATAAATAGATAGAAAAAAACGTTGCCGCACCTGTCTACCTCCTGATCGTCGAAATGTGCCCCGTTTAGTTTTTGAGGGATATCGCGTAAGTCGAAGTTGTATTATATGCAACAATAATAAATAATAATATGTGCGACATTTTTGAGAAACTCGACGAAGTAAATTTTAACGATTCGGTGGTAGCCAGCCGGCTTCGTTTGCCGGCAACGTTTTGTTCCAGGTGTTTGTCTTTCTGCAGCGATAGCGGTATCCAGACCATACCGCAATAGTTGCCAATAACAAGGGAGATCTGCAAATTTTAATCAATAAGCTGAATGATATTGGCTAGGAATATGGTTTACGTATAAATATTGGGAAAACCAAAAAAATGGAGATTAGGATGCCCCTCTCTTTATAAAGGATCGAGAGATTGAGAGAGTTACTAAATTCAAATATCTTGGTTCTGTAGTCAACGAACGATGGGATTGTGATGGGGACGTTAAACTGCAGATTGGCATGACAAAGGATACTTTTCTAGAGTTGAAAAATATGCTGCTTCAAAGATAATTACCACTCGCCCTACGGGTAATAAAATGCTGTCTGGCCGGTCTTCTTATATGGTGTAGAGCAGGGGTGCTCAAACTTGAACTGCTGGCGATCTACATCAATATTGTTAGCCTACGATCGATCGACTCTGAGAGGCTGCAAGTTAGTGTGATGCAGGATTGTCGTCTAGGTAGGGTGTATCGTGGCATAGATATTAGTTTTCCGCACAATATGCATTTTTTTAGTCAAGGTAAGTGTAGGTCTGCTCTAAAATGTCAATGAAAAAACTCATAATTATTCAAAATTGCGAGTTTATTGGTTCTTATAAAACAAACGAGTTCTAGTGTCTAAACTTAACTAAAGAGTGACTCTGGATGTTGAAGCGTGGCACTGCATGTCCTCAGCATACTTTTCATAAGATGGTACGTAATTACCGAGTGCGTCAGTTAGTCGATTGCGATATTTTGACTTAATTATCTTCATATCAGAAAATGCAGACTCGCACAAGTAAGTTGACCCAAACATTGCCGTCAGTTAAAGGGCGATTTGCCTTAGATTCGGATATTTATCTTCATATATAAAACACCAGAATTTTGTATCAGATGCTGTGGCTTTGAGATGTATATCTGATATAATCTGCACTAACTCATTTTCAACAGAACATGAGTCCATGTTAAACTGACTTGCTATTTCAGTAGCTAATTCCTCAATGTTTTTACACGAAAAATGATAACTCATAAATGATGGGATATTTGCCAATTTACTGAAATCATAAAAACGTATTTCGAATTGGCCCAAAATATTTGATAATTCTGCCACATAAATATCATAATTCAACTGAGGAATCCTTGCTTTCAAAGACGGACAATTTTTTAGATCCTTTCTTTTCAGTTGATCTATCATAAGTTGCAATTTACTTTTGAATGCGTTTATTGCGCTAATCATCTCAATAATAGTTTTTCTTTTACCTTGAAGCTCCAAATTAATGGTGTTTAAATATATTGTGATGTCTGTCAAAAATGCCAAAATCAGTCAGCCATTTTCCGTTTTTCAGCATCTGAGTGTCATTACCTCTTTTGTCCAGTAAAGCTGTTATTTCGGGCAATAATTCTTGAAACCTTTCTAGGAATTTTCCGCGACTCAACCACCTGACGTCCGTGTGAAGAACTAAATCAGTGTGTTCAGCTGACTCACTATCTTCCAACTGCAATTTAAAGAGCCGTTGTTGCAAGCTACGTACACGGATGGAATTCACAATTTTTATTGCAATGCCCATAATCTCCTTCATGTTTAGAACTTTTGAACACAAAACTTGTTGATATATAATGCAATGGAAGGGGAAAAATGAAAGGAAAATCATCATTAGCTCGACACAATGCCACAAAACCGTTTTCGTTTCCAGTCATTGCTGGTGCTCCATCGGTTGTAATGCACACTAGTTTATATATTGGTAGCTTGTAGTTTGTTACAAAATTAAAGAAAACGTCATATATATCTTTGCCACAGGTCTTTCCTTTCAGAGGAATCATTGTCAAAAACTCTTCCTTAGCCGACATGTCATTGAATACCATTCGAATAAAAATACATAGCTGGGCAGTGTCTGTCATATCGGTGGATTCGTCGAACTGTAAAGAAAAGTATGTACATTCCATGATATCATGTTTTAGTTTATCTGCCATGTCCTGACTCATGACTTCAACACGCCTTGTGACAGTCGGACGGGATAACTGAAGTTCTCTAATAGCAGACATAATCTCTGTTTTATTTTTAAAATCTCCAAATAAAGTCTCACCCGCTTCAATAAATGCTTCCTTCACAACTAATCCATCATCAAATGGTTTCTTGTGTTTCGCCAATATATGAGATATTTTAAATGATGCGATCGTTGCAGCTTTTGATTGTTTGGCTGGCCTTGTGAACATGGTTTGTTCTTTTTTCAAACAAGTTATCAAATCACGTACTTTTCGTTTTCTTAATTCACTCTGTGACGGAAAATCCTCTCCATAGTTTTTATGAACCGTTTTATGATGCCTCTCTAAGTTCCCACGCATAGGTATTGCAACTGACGCACGGCAAATGAGACAAATGCACTTATCCTTTACCATACAAAAGAAAAATTCTTCCTTCCAATCGTTATTAAAATGATAAGTTTTACTTTTCTTCGCCGCACTCATTTTGGACTATTTATTAATAAACTTTGTATCGATGTATCGCCTTCAAGTTACAACTCAGACTGACTTCTATTCCTGCAGGCGCAACATTTATATCAGCGCGAACGAAGTCTCGAATGTTCCCGTCAAATACGCCGCCGAAGTTTCTAGAAAAATCGGCGGGAATCAAAAACGCGGCTTTTCTTTGACAAGTACCGCGCGTTTCCTTTGATAAAGCCGCCTTTTGCCGCTAGCAGGGGGTTATTACGATAAAAGAAAGTGATGAGGGGGTTATTCTGGCCTAATTGTGGATCGAATAAATTTTAGTAGTTTATTCATTACATTTTGTTTTAGTTACCTAAAACAAAATCTGTGAATAGTTCTATATCGCAATTTTCTTCTCGAGATCGACTCAAAAAGCACTCGCGATCGACTTGTCGATCGCGATCGACCGTTTGAGCATCCCTGGAGTAGAGACATGGTCGTTAAAACTGAGATCATTGAATCGTATCGAAGCTTTCGAATTATGGATACTGTGAGTTTGCTACAAATTTCTTGGACATAACACCTAACCAATGAAGAAGTGCTTCAAAGGGACGAGGTGGAGAAGCAACTACTTAATATCGTCAAACAAAGAAAGGTGTCTTATTTGGAACATACACTAAGAGGTGACCGCTACTCGATTCCAAAGCTTATTCTTTATGGAAAAATGGTTGATTGGCGAGGACCCGAAGGAAAGCAGCATTCGTGGCTCCGGACTAGCAGAGAATAACGACCTCAATATTAACTAAAGGAATGGTACAGAGACCCCGACGTATGTGAATACATGGGACAGAAAGAAGAAGAAGAAGCGATAGCTATGTTTTCCTTTTTTATGGGTATAACACACATGCTGTAGAGAAGTACCTAAAACGCTACAGGAGCGACTCGTGTACGCAAAAAATGGTTCGCGTTGTTTTTGAATCGCTGTAAATTGTACTCGATGGGAAATACAGTCACACAGTTTCAAAGAGGTGATGTTCTCAATATAAAGGACTGCTTGAACGAGGACTGACAAATTAAAAGAATTTGATGTATTAGCGCGACGTGTGTTCCTAACTTCTATCACTCTGGGAGGAATTAAGCGGGCTATACCCATCGAAATGCAATATTGCTCAGTCAATTTATATATTTTTTAAACTATTTTTTTTTAAATCTTAATAATTACTTTTCTACAAAATGTCGAGAGGCTTCTTTAATTTTTTTAATAGACAATTGACCTGATTTGGAACTAACCTGACAATTGACCTGAACCTGAACTAACTGAAAATCATATGTTTTTTGTTTGTGCTGCCATCTTTCGAAAAGTTTCGGGACTTTTCAACCCTTATAAGTAGAGACCGGATTATATGCATTTGCATATTTTCATATGCATTTGCATATTTAGACCATTCTCACCGGTTATTGCAAATTTTACCCAAAATCAAGAAATGATGCATATTTTCCCTATATTTACAATATTTCTCGGTATTACTAGGCAATTGAATTGTTCAGGATATTGTTAATGTCGCCGTCTGGAACCGATCTTATCGCCGGAACATTACCTGCAATAGTCTAAACATCGATTAGGTTATAGTGCCAAGGGAATACCCAAAATTACGACAGTATTTTATTCCTTTGTTTCTTGGTCGGGATATTAAGTGATAAGTAGTTAGTTTCTAAGAATATTTGTTTGAGCTTGGATCAAATAAACAATTTTCTCGAAGTCGAATTTTTATTTTAAAACAAGATATCAGTTTTAACATTATTGTTGACGCGCTTGCATCAGTGTAGTCTTTTTGCAATTGCTATATTGCGAATTTAATTGTGGGTGTATTAAGATTAGAGCCTTCTTCTTCCTATTTGGTGGCCGGCAAAGAACTTGACAAGATAAATCATTCTACGATCGCCAGATTTGTGAATGAGGGTATTAAAAAAATATTTCCTGAATATTCTGCCGATAAAAGAGTGTTTATATTTCTCTCAAATGCTGCTCCCTATATGATCAAGCAGCCAAAAGTCCTCCAAGTATTTTATCCAAATTTAAATCATGTGACGTGCTTTGCTCACGGAGTCCATCGACTCGCTGAAGAAGTACGATCCACGTTTGGAAATGTAAATAAACTGATTTCATCAGCAAAGAAAGTGTTTCTTAAGGCACCTGCTCGCAATAACGCTTATAAAGAAAAACTGCCAAATGTGCCTTTACCTCCCAAACCAGTGGTAACTCGATGGGGAAAATGGATTGAAGCTGTACTATTTTACAATGAACATTTCGAGGCCATCAAAGGTGTAGTAAATGACTTCGATAGTGCAGAGGCTATGGCAGTTCGTTAATCCAAGGAAGCATTTAACGATTCTGATATTAAAAAAAAACATAGCTTTGATTAGCACTCACTTTTCCCACATACCTGCGGGTATTAAAAAGCTTGAAATTCGAGGTTGGCGTTGACCGAATCAATTCAGTTAATGAATAAAATCCGTCAAATAAACTCCACATTGCCAGATGTATTCCCGCGTAGAGTTAAAGAAAAGTTTGAAAACATTTTGTGCCATAACCCAGGCTTTGAACCTTTGTGTCAAATTGATAGTTTTATTAATGGGACGGGTGAACTTTTGCCAGAAACAATAAGTGCTAACATAGCACCCAAATTCAAATACTGCCAGTTACCTCAGTGGATGTGGAACGGTCTTTTTCCACTTATAAAAAATATTTTAAGTGATAGAAGACACAATCTTAGTACCCAACATTTGGAACAATACCTTATTGTTTACGTGTACAAGAATACAAATGTTAAATAATTTTAAAAAATGTTAAATAATTGTTAATTGTTAATTAAATTTAAACATCGATAACTTGTTAATTTTATGCTGATTTTGAAATAAAAAACTAAAAATTACTACTTTTATTATTATTTTAATATTGCATATTTTGACCCTTTTCATGCATATTTTAAGCATTTTTCATGCATATTTCAAGATTTGTATGTTGCATATAATCCGGTCTCTACTTCTAAGTATGTAAATATTACAACATTTGAAAAATATTAAATACATATGTTTGGAATTGTTAACCTTCTTTCTTTTAAGACACTTGAAATATTTTTCATTGATGGCAAGAACTTTTCTATCTAAAATGCATACGTATACCTCGAATTTTCAAAAATTCGATTCGATTTTTTTTTTTTACGGATTTTTATTCTTTATACTTCCATTCCTTTATAAAGTAATAGTATTAAATGTGACCTGGCGTCGGATTGGGACCGGTACCTGTTTGAATGCCGCGCCTCTCGGCAGCTGCGTTTCGGATTCCTTTTGTCAACCGGTTTCTTTTGAAAATAAAGTCGTTAGAATTTTGCATCCATTAGTGGAGTTTACCAAGTTGCAAGAAGAAGAAGTACGAAGCTTGAATGGGAGACTAGCCGAGAACTTCACTTTTTATCTACCCGAAACTTTAAACACGTTTTTCTCGAAACTACGTTTTCAGATACTGTCTGCAATATTACTCAGTAAATTTTTAATATTTTTAATTTTTATTTTTAAATCTTAATAATTACTTTTTTTACAAAATGCCCAGAGGTTTTTTAAATTTTTCTAAAAGATAATTTTTTATAAATAACACAGGTCAACATGTGATCTAAAAAAAACACTCGGAGCGGTATGGTCCTTATGGGGTTTTTGGGGTCGCTGATTACGATGAGTGGGTTGGTTAACCTTCATCACTTCAGATTCAAGGTCATTTGAAGGTCAAATAGAGAAAAAACCGTAGGAAAAATCTGAAAAATTTCATGCTTATATTTTTGAGGTCCCTGAGTCCGAATTCGTAGTTTGTTTGACCTTACGCCTTTTCCCAGAGGTCATTTGAAGGTCAAATAGAGAAAAAATCGTGGAAAAAATCTGAAAAAATTCAACTATTATTTTTTCAGATCATTCAGTTCAAATTCTGCATGATCTTATGCTCAAAAGATATACGGTGGTCATTTTAAGTATATTTGCATATATATTTGGAGTTTTACTTTGCCAATAAAATGCTTTTTCATTCCTCGCGAAATTATTTATTCTCTTCTTTTTTACAAATTTAGCTCAGTCTCGCTTTAAACTCCAGTATTAAGGTGTAGTTGCACTCAGGGCACCTCCACGTGGTGACGGTGGGCAACGGAGTTGTCTCACTATCCGGCGAAATCCCTGGGTTACTCCTAAAAAAATTACGAGACAGGGTCCCAGAAACCCAGAATCGGCGGCTGGTCAGGGTGGGAAAGCGGGCCCGCAGGCGTCGTTATCATGCGACTGTAGCTCTACATTGGTGGGAAACTTGGCCTCTGTAGAGTCAAATGCTACAAGAAATTCGTCATGTTCCATTAAACTCGACAATTTTTGTGTTGTTTGTGGGGAGTATATTCCACAAAAGAAATTCATGTTTTCAGATTCGTTAAAAGTAAAATATCACCAAATTTATCATATTGATACAAGCTCACTGGATAACTCTTACACACCAAAATCTATATGTCATAAATGCCGCAATGTTCTATATAGAATTAACAACCAGGTATTTTCTCGGCCAATGATATGGAGACCCCCAACAGACCATACCACCGACTGTTACTTCTGCTTAACAAACTTGAAAGGGTACAACCGAAAGAATAAGGATTCTATTTCGTATGCACGTGTAACATCTGTGACTCTACCAGTTCTTATTGAAACAAATTCTGATCATATCATGGAAATTAATGAATTGGGACAAGAAGTGGTAACTGATGAAGATATGTCAGATGAAACATTCGAACACGAAGAAAGAGAAAATTTCAGCACAGAAGAATCAGATGTTGAGGAAAATTATATATCGGAAGCCGAAATATTTAATCAAAACGAATTAAGTGATCTGTGCAGAGACTTGGGACTCTCGAAAGATAGAGCTTTTAGCATCTAGGCTAAAAGAAAAAAATTGTCTATCCACAGGAACAAAAATTTCTGTCTATCGTTCGAGAGAACGTCCATTCAGAAAATATTTTACTAAAATGAATAATCTAGTCTATTGCCATAATATTGAAGGGTTAGTGCAAGAATACGGTATAGAATACACAGCAAGTGATTGGCGACTGTTTATAGATTCTTCAAAAAGAAGCTTAAAAGCTATCTTGTTACATAATGTTACATAATTTATGCCCCTTTACCAGTCGCTCATTCTGTTGTATTAGATGAAGAATACCATAATTTTGAGTTGCTATTGCAAAAATTGAATTACGATCAAAACCAGTGGGAACTTTGTGGGGACTTAAAGATCTTTACAATATTACTGGGACAGAAATCTAGAAACATTTCTTATCCGTGCTTTATTTGTGAGTGGAATAGTCGGGCTCGAGATGAGCATTATGTGAGGAAAGACTGGCCGTTGAGACAAGAATTAATTCCAGGTGAAAAAAACATCATAGGTCCAAGTTCGATATCAACCAATAAGGTCCTACTTCCACCTTTGCATATCAAACTAGGTATTGCAAAGCAACTTGTCAAGGCCATGAGCCGAAACGAAAGTCCTGCTTTCATGCATATTTTTAAAGTGCTACCTAATCTTTCTGAAGCTAAAATAAAAGAGGGCATATTTACTGGATCACAAATAAGAGACCTCCTAAAAAATGATGCATTTGAGAGGAAAATGAATGCCAAAGAAAAAGCAGCATGGCAAAGTTTTAGAGAGGTGACGACTAAATTTCTTGTAAATCATAAAGACCCTAATTACAAAAATATTGTTGGAAATTTAGTACAAAATTATGAAGAAATGGGGTGTTTAATGAGTCTGAAACTGCAGTTTCTCCATTCACACCTTGATTGGTTCCCTGAAAATCTCGGAGATTTTAGCGAAGAACATGGAGAAAGGATGCACCAAGACTTGAGTGAATTTGAAAAAAGATATCAAGGTGTTTGGGGTAAAACATGTTGGCAGATTATTGCTGGAGCCTGAAGCGAGAATCAAATAAATCTCATAAAAGAAAAGCAAGTCGAAGATCATTTCACGAGAAACGAAAGCGTTCTCGTTTAGAGTAGTACTTCAAACATGCTTTGATAAATACTAAAAGAAGCAAACTCTTATGCTTAATTCATATTAAATACTGACTGCGCGATTTCGAAAATCTACTTGGACACTCGAGACTCTTTACGAAGTATGAGCCGAATCATTTTTAGTAGTTAACTTACGCATTGAGGTATTATATAAGCAATATATAAGCAGTATAAGTAGATATAAGGATTACTGTACAAGTAAGTTATTGGGTTCAAAGGTAGTGGGTATTAGAGTTTCTTTGTCGACAAGGATTAAGTATTGAAGTATACAGATTAAGGGTTACTTGATAACAAGGTTGTTCTACATTAGAATTATTAATTTGAAATGTATTGGGAATTGAGTTATAAAACGAAATTTAAACATAACATAGCGTACAATGTTTCATTTATACCTCAAGAAACACAGTCGGGCTGGACTTTAAATTTACTAGATATATGGAACGAACATCAAGAGTACAAAAATTAGGTCAAATTTTTTTTTAGATTTTAAAAGTCTATTTCACAGTCACAAAACTAGTCAAAATATTTGTATAGTCTATTTTTGATATGAACAGTATTTTAAGTTTTACTAATAAGTACCTTTAAACAGTATTAAAACATTTGCTTGCATCAGTCTACCTGCCATTATTTAGCTTATATTTCACATATTAATTCCCTTGTAATGACCGAGCAGCATAAAAGACATTTTTAATTGTGATATATTAACGTAAATGTAAAATGATATGTATAAGATATAATCAATAAAAATGTACCGTAAATTAACCTCTGTATGCTTCGCAAGTGTACGATAAAAACAAAATTACATTTAACAACGCATAATGACCATACATATTTTTCAAATAAACATAAACTGATGATGAAATGACCTATAATGACCTCTGAAAGGTGGCTTGAGTCAAACAAACTACGGGTTCGGACTCAGGGACCTCAAAAACATACGCATGAAATTTTTCAGATTTTTCCTACGGTTTTTTCTCTATTTGACCTTCAAATGACCTTGAATCTGATGTGATGAAGGTTAACCAACCCGCTCATCGTAATCAGCGACCCCAAAAACCTCATAAGGACCATACCGCTCCGAGTGTTTTTTTTAGATCAAATGTTGACCTGTGTAATTAAGCATAAATTTTTTGCTACTCAGTATATATCACCACTACACCAAATACTTTATTTTTGCACTCGACGCGCGTTTCGCTAACCATGTTAGCTTCATTAGGAGCGATGATTGACTGAGTCCATCATCGCTCCTGATGAAGTTGACATGGTTGGCGAAACGAGCGTCGAGTGCAAAAATAAAGTGTTTGGTGTAGTAGTGATATCTATTGAGTAGTGCCATTTCCAACATAAAAAATTTTTTGGTCGAAAATTGCATACTAGAGTTTGAAACACCGTAAATTTTTTGTTTTTGGCAAAAAAACCCTTCGATAATTTTTAACTACTACATTATTTTACAAAATTAATTTTTATTTTTGCATATTGGATTATTTTTTGTGAAGTTATTCTGCAGGCAAGGAGGCGTCATAGTTTTCATCAGTGGTCTGTTTAACCCGATAAAAACTAATGTTAACATTTAAAACACAATTCAAAAATATTTTTTTCTTATAATTTCAAGCACAATAAAAATATATAATGGCCATTCTTTTGTATTATTCACTTAATACTTTTAAAATATTTTTTTTAAAATATACATACTTTTTGCAGCGTCCAGATGTATGCAACCCCTTATTTTCATTTTTAAATGATGATGGATTTTGTGCAATGTATATACGTACACATATTTCTTCAGTTAAATTTGGGTTACTATAATTCATTTGACCGGACTTTTACATAAAGTTCCTTTTAATTTAAAACAGGACCAGCCATAAATTATACCAAATATCAATATATATCTTCCACCCTTTCAAACACGAAACAAATTAAAAGAAACGGATCCTGGCCAAGCAAAAACCGATGAAATGAATTAAAGCATAGGCTATATGTTTTTTGGGTGTATTTGAAAAATGTGGTGACATTTTATAAAGCATTTACGAACGACACAAGCATTAGTTTGTGTAATATGAGAGTATAGGAATTTTATTTTTATTTTTCAGAAACGTGTTCGTAACTAATACTACTAGGAAGCATTTTACACAGTGTCTCTCAAAGTAAACAGGACCTTTTAAAAAAAAGCAAAAATTTTTTATTTTGGCAAAATTCATTTATCAGGTTTAAAATAGACCCTTTTGGATACAGCATTTTGCATGTTAAATGAGTTTAATCTTTTAAGGTGTTCCTTGTTACATCGACAAATGTAATTCTTGGAATAGATAGAAGTTGCACAGAACCAAATCAGGTAAATTCGGGGAATGGTTGATGAATGGTTGGCCGTTTTTTTTGTTAAAAAAAATCGGTATAATCGTCAAATAATGACATGGAGCGTTATTGTGTAACAGTAACTAACATTCACTTTCATGATATTATGGTTGCATACGACGAATACGCGACAATAAAGACCTTATAACACTTAGATAATATACAGCATGAACCGTTTGACCAAGTGGAATGAATCGATGACGTCCAACACGACAAACTAATCGGGATACTTTCAACAGAGCTAGATGAAAAAGATATTAGAATAATTGGAAACCTTCATTGAGGACAACAAGCGAAAGCAAATATTGACGGCAATATATTAAAGAGATCAAGATCTGTAAGGGTGTCCACTAATGCTGTGTTCTCTCTCCAACCCTCTTTAACATTTACTCCCAACGAATAATCTAAGAGGCATTGGCAGAACCAAGCGGTATAAAAGTAAATGGACAGCACATCAACAATGTCAGATATGCCGATGATACTGCCATTGCGGCTGGTAATCTTGAAGACCTATAAAATTTAGTAGAAAGAGTTCATCAATATTCGGAACTAGATGGCCTTATGCTCAATATTTCGATAACCAAGTACAGGATAGTTTCTAAAAAACCAACCCACAACCGGGGGCCCCTGACAATTAATAAAACAGTAGTAATGCAGGTGAGGATGTTCAATTATTTTGGTTACTACAATCTAAGACACAGGGGACTATGGTGTAGAAATTAGATGTTGCGTCGAAAAGGCCAGGATAGCATTCCTTCAGATGAAGACCTTATTCACTTCGAAAGATCTGAGTCTGCAACTGAAGATCAGAATGTTGCGCTGCTATGTATTCTCTGTTCTACTTTACGGAGTCGAATCGTGTACCATCAACGAAGCAGTAATAAGGCGAATAAATGCCTTTAAAAAGTTACTATACTGACGTATTCTGAAAATTCCATGGACACAACATGTAACTAATAGCGAGGTGCTCAGGAGAATGGGAAAAGGTCTGAAACTGCCCTGGACGCTGAAAAAGCACTAACCTTGAACACGTTATGGGGCACGAGCCATACAGACTGTTGTAACTGATACTTCAAGGCAAGCTTGAAGCAAAAAGAGGACCAGACAGAAGACTCCTGGATAAAAAATCTACGAGACTGGTTCGGTCTCAGTTGTATATAGCTTTTTTGTATTGCTGCTAATAAGGTTAGAATAGCTCTGTTAATCGCTAATGTCTGGAACAGATGAAGTACTATTAGAAGAAGAAGGAATGAACTCCTTGTGCGCTATATCCTCCGAATTGTAGAAGTAAATCAACTTTTTTTTCCTTTCTGACTTTTTCAAACGACTTATCTTTGATGTCTAGTTTCTGGATCATATTGAAAACACCATCCCATAGCCAGTTACAGTGAAATACTTGAAGTTATTGTCCTTTTTTGACTTTTTAATCAAGTCTTTACAATGTTGAATTCGAAACCGCGCATAAATTTTTCTAAACCACAAATGCTCAGTCAAAATACGATGTATTGAAGCGTTGGATACATTTAATTTCATTTCCACGTATCGCAATGAAAGTTTCGGCTCTTTTTTGGTAAATTCACTGACTATTTCGATGTTTTCTTTGGTTATGAAGAATTTTGGTTGGTTAACATGTTCGTCATCATTTAGGTCCTCACGATCTTTTTTTAAAACGTTTATACCATTAATACACTCTGTTACGGGACATCATTATCACCATAATAGTGCAGTAAAAATGCATTTGAAACTACACAGTCTAGATGCAGCAATATTATGATTTTATCCTCTGAGGGGTATCACCAGGAGTATTGTCCTGAGTTCTGGACGTCGAAAACTTATGTTTCTTTGTTTATAGACAATTTAAGTTTTTAAAACGCTTTGAGCCTAAAATGTGAATAACTCCGGTTATATAAGTCGGATCGACACAAAAAAAAACAAACTTTTCGTAATGAAATTTTCAACTAATTCTCATTAGTTGAGCGACTTAAGCTCAAGTGCGTACATAACTCAGGCAAAAAATGTTTTTTTTTTCATTTTATTGTACTGGTCCACCGATCAGCTTGAAACTTTCAGAAAATATACCTTTTGTTATAGCAAAAATACCCTGAAATTCTGGTACAAAAAATATTGAATCCAATGGGTAGAATTGAATTTGTCATTTTAAAATTTGAATTTCCCTCCATTTTATGCTAATTGGTCCAAAATGGTTCTTTTTTTTCAAAATTTAGGTCTCGACGCCAGCTTTCCGATGTCATTTTGAAAAAAAATTATTAACGAAAATGATTTTTGTGTAATAACGGTCTTGCGATTCTCTAGCAGATGTGACAAAAAATTTTCAATTTTTTCTTTTTACAATAACCGAAAAACACGCATTTGTTTTTATTTGATTAATAAACAAATGTAAAAAAGGTTAAAAATGGCTCTAAAAAAATTTTTTTTAATGGCATCGGAGAGCTGGCCTCGAGATCTAAATTTTGAACAAAAAATGGTATAAAATAAAATTTTAAATAACAAATTCAATTGAGCCCACTGGGTTCAATATTTTGGTACCAAAATTTCAGTGTATATTTACTATAACAAAAATCATATTTTCTGAAAGTTTCAAGCCGATCGGTCCACTTAGTTCATCTGTACAATAAAATTTAAAAAAAAAAACAGTTTTGCACCTGTTTTCAATTTTGTAAGTTATGCACCATTTAAACCAAAATAATATAAATATAGATTTAAAAACTAATAATTCACTAGGAAAACTCATAAAAAATGCGAAAGTTAAACAAAACAAATGTGAAAAATTAGGAGTACATAAATTGAATTGCAGTTCGGGTACTAAGGCGTACATAGGGCAGACGGTGCACTTATTCGAAACTAGAATCTCAGAACACAAACGAAGTTTTCTTAACAACAAAACAGATTTTTCGTACAGCAATCTTTTAATAGAACAGAACCATCAATTTAATGACCAGTTTATAACATTACATATAGAAAACAAAGAAAAAAACCTTTGAGATAAACCTAGAGATAAACCGTTTAAAAAATACAGATTCCATTCTAAATGAACAAACAGAAATAAATATGACCGATGGGAAATCCCCATATACCCTATAAAGTTCAGTATGAATTCCAAGAATACCCTAATTAACCATTTTCAGACTAATTGTAAAAGTAGATAGTAAGGTGGAATAAAACCTAAATGTTTGTTACTAGCATCAGAAGAAGTTACCACGTAACGAAACGCGTCATGCAATTTTGTAACAAAAAGTGGAAATTTTGACAAATTAGCTACGTTTTTCGAGGTCCAAAACTCAGGACAATACTCCTGGTGATACCCCAGAGAGGATAAAATCATAATGTTGCTGTATCTAAACTGTCTCATCATTATTTTGACCTTTTTTTACTGCACTATAAACATGTTTCATCAAATGATACGATTTGGTAAAGATCTTACTTTTTTTACAAACTTTTATATTCGATCCTTGTCCGATGTTCATTTTTCATCTGATAGCAAAAAATATACTGTCACCTTAGGCACAATATCTCAGCTTGTCAACATCCTTGAAAGTTAGATATAATATCAGTGAAAGATTCACCATATTATATCCAACAGGTGGCGCTACCAATATTGGCTGTTTTGAAAAAGTCTTGTTTATCGTGTTTATATTTTTTTTGGGCAGCTTATAACATTAATGTCATATCTCGATTTAACACATTAATATTATATCGTTTCTTCTTTCATTTATTGAGCTCCAAAATTTGACAAAAGACAAGAAAAGACCATGGTATAATGACGATTTAAGCCGATTTATTGGTCTACATTATCAATATTCTACCCTTATAAGCGAAATACTGTTAATATTTAAAAGCAACTGGTGTAGTTATTTCTTTAAGCATGCAAATTAGAGTCGGAATTAAATTTAGGTCAAATGGACCGAGACAATTAGGCGCTAACATTAATTTAGTTAATCGTTGATTTTACGGCCAACAAACCTGAAAGAGGACGCCTGGAAAATTCCCCAAAGAAAGAAAGAGGGTTCATTAATACAGCAGAAAAAAGTTCAGTGACGGCGGATAAAAGGAGGAGCTCTGGCGGCTGTATTTATTACCTACGCTATCTGAAAAGTTCTCGGCCTGACACATAGATGGCCTTAGAAAGTGTGAAACCAAAATTGTATTGGAAAGTTCCATCCTTTATATAAACCCGCGTAAAATTTTATTTCGATCTGTCAATTCATTCGAGTAGTAGCAGTTGCTTAATATTGACGTGTGAAATTGAATGTCGTGCAGTGATTAAATTCTTTCTTTTGGATGGTTTAACACCAACAGAAATTGATTCGAAATTATTAGAAGTGCCTAAGGATGGACCACCTTCACTTTCCAATGTGAAAAAATGGGCTGCTCTTTTTAAATCTCGTCGTATAGCCTGTCCCAAAATATAAGATCCTGATTTTTGCCGTTTTAAGTGGGCAATATAAAAATTCTGGCCTTTTGTTTATGATAGATTGCAGAGATGGACTTAAGAATTTTATTCATTAATGCAAATAAATAAAACTATAAGTGTTTTTGGAGATGTTTATTTATAGATGCATGTAAAAACAAATGGATAAGAAGTACAAATATACAGTTTGAATGAATGGGGTTTACAAGAGGGGACATATTGTATAAATAAAAATATATTTTAACTTAAGCCTAATTCGGTTTCAATATCACTGTCATCAGCTGAGGTAATTATCAGTGGTTTTATATTATTTACATAAACATATGAATATTCAACTTTAACAACGTGCTTAATGGAATTCTTCCAACTTTCACAAGGTATAACATTTATAACTTTTTTTACTAATTCAACCACTGACACGCTGAAAGTAGGAGAAGCATTTTGTGCCCTTATTTTTGATTTAACTTAATGCCAAATATGTTCAGTTGGATTAAACACACAATAATACGGAAGAAGCCGCAAAACAGTGTGTCTCATTTTCTCAGCCATACTATCACAAGCATATTTCTTTTTCAATTTATAGTTTTTCAAAACTTCCAAAAGATCACTTTTTTTATAACTAAAGTCAAAATAAATGTCATTTTCTAACATATATTCCTGTATTTCCGATTTCGTGTTGGCTTCATTATAAACCTTATTTAGTAGGCTACTATGGTAACTTGCATTGTACATAACTATAACACTCTGTTCGGGAACATTTGGCAAAAGGGAATTTTGAAACCAATTTTCTAAAAGTTCTGCGGTCGTGTCTTCGTGATAGTCCAAACTAGAATCTTTTTTGTAGATAATAGTAGATAATTTGAAACCCAGCCCTTTTCAGATCCAGCATGCAAAATGCGTTTACCTTTATTTGAAGGTGTGTTAGTCTAACATTTTGTACTGCTGTCAACCCACTCTTTTTGCAGTGTCATGGGTATCGAGCCTTTTTAATTTCTTGTAAATAAGTATGTCGCAAGATTCGTAATCTTTCTGACTCCATTACTACTGGCCTCTTGTTGATTTTTCGGAACATGAATCTCATCCTTAAGAGAATTCTGTGAAGGGTTGATCGGCCACAATGTGTATTGGTCCCGTCCTGCACCCGTCTGAATTTTATTTTGTCTAGTGTCGGCACCAACTGCTCTTCATACATAGAATATATTTTTCTCCTGATGACGTCTTTTTCACAATCGTCTACATGATGCATTTGAAAATCTTGTCTTTTTTTCCTGTTCCTGAGTGATGGTTTTCCTATAATACCTTTAATCGAAAAAATTGGGGTTTTTGTTAGTTCACTGGTTTCTTGCAAAGCACTTTGTTTATTCAAATTTCTTTTTACCAAACTGTCGTAAACATTTTTCACTATTTGTTTAGCGTCAAGTGATAAATGTTTTCTCTTGCCATAGCCACTATTGCAATTTTCCCACGGACGCTACATAATTAAAATAGAACCGTTACGTTGTAAGTAAAACTAAAAATAAAAATAATAAAAAGTATCTTTCGAATCTTAATGGGGACCTGTGGTCATTAGGCCTATATCACCAAATACTTAAAGGGCTCCAAATCGGGTTGCCAGGTAGTAAATATATAGGTAAAAATAGATTTAATATGATTGCAGGTGCAAGTGAGGGCGGTATACAAAACAGCTAAAATATAAATACGTTTATCGTAATACCTGGTAACTCTGCATAAACCCTTAATAGGGTCGTTTATTGTCCCATTGAAAAAGCAAAAAGGAAGGATCTTATATCTTGGGATTTACTTTACAAGCCTCGAAGATGATTCACGCGAAGTCCATGATGTGGTGTTCCACAGAGTTTGGTTTTTTTTTTATCTCGATCCGACATATATAACCGGAGTTATTCGCATTTTAAACTAAAAAAAAAACGTTTTGAACACTTCAATTGTTTATAAACAAAAGAGCACGAGGTCTAAAACTCAGGACAATACTCCTGTTGATATCCCAGAGAGGATAAAATCATAATATTGCTGTATCTAAACTGTGCAACTTCAAATCCTTTTTTTACAGCACTATATGGAAAGTCCGATTTGCACTTGGCCGGTTATTAATCCTAGTATTACACCATTTTCTACTAAAATAATGAGTTTAGGGCATGAACAAACAGGATTATTTTCGGGAACTACATGCAATTTAAAATCAGTGAACATAATAAGAAGTTTTCTATGTTTAATTTGAATTTTCATATATGGTTACACATACTTTGCTCTAATTTATAACCGCTTATATACTATTGCAAGAAGATTGTATTTTATTGATATTTTATCGGCCTATTTCTGATGATATCAATATGGAAATTTTTAATATTTCATACGAGAATTTCGAAAATATTATCTTTCAATTTATTATATCGATCGGAATTAACATTAACCCGATATTGAAAGTAAACTTGTCGATCGTTTGGAAAAACAACATTCCTATTTACTTAGGTTTATTTATGTTTTCTTGAATAACAGGGTGGATTATTGATTTAGAGGCTTCCAAATTAAACTGGGCTCTTCAGGGAATTAATGCACGTTATTACTATTTAATACAGGGTGTGTTAGAACGAGTATCCTGAAAAGTCACTAAGCATGATTTAACACATGTTCAGATTTATATATATATATATATATATATATATATATATATATATATATATATATATATATATATATATAGTATTTTCCCACCTAGTTATTTCATTCCCAAGACAACAAAAACCCAGATAATATATTTTTTAAATTTTAATGAATTACTATTTATTTTTACATTATGTACAGTCTAGAAAATTAGAAAAATATTCATGATTTTCCAGAATTTTTCTCATTTATGTGACCTCCTTTGTTTTTATTACCGCTTTACAGAGTTTCGGCGGTCCAAAAGTTCTCTAATTTCTTTAGCAGAATGTTTAGGGTCGTTGTCATGCTGAAAAATAAATTTCCCCTGACAAATATCTCTTCCAGAAGGAAACATTTGAGTTATCAAAATTTCTTGATACTGTTCTTTTCGCATGATTCTTTCTATTCTAAAGATTTTCCCAACTTTAGCGTTGCCAAAACAACCCCAAACCATTACTGAACCTCCACCATGTTTTACTGTAGGCAACTGAAAGGCTTCCAACATCCTCTCTCCAGCTGACCGCTGCACGTAAACTCGTCGATTTGAACCGAAAATTTCGAATTTAGGTTCGTCGCTCCAAAGGACGGAATTCCATTGTTTTGATGTCCAATTTTCATGTTCTCGGATTCATTCTAATCGTTTACGTTTATACACTTGCCTAAGCCTCACTGCAACTCTCCCGTGTAGTCCATTTTGCTAACCTGTTCTTCACGGTTTCACGCTGATGGGGATGGGTCGCTCCAGGATTACTTGAGCCGTGATTTCTGGTGCGGTTAGGCGGCGATTACCTCTGCTAGACATTCTTATAGCTCTGTCTTCAGGGGAGTCGTTTTTCGAGGCCTTCCTGAACGTGGGAATTCCATGTTCCGCAGAAAATTTTTTTACGATGTAGTTCACTGTTCGCCTTGGCATCCGCATATCACTGGCGATTTGTCGACTCGAGTGACCATTTTGATGTCTCGCAATTATCAGAGCCCGATTTTCAACGGAAACTTCTTTCGTTTTTGGTATTTTCACAAAACAATTGAGCCTGTATCAGTGACAAAGTACTGTATGTGAATGGTTAATTTCCAAAAGGGCAATGGTACTTATAGCATAGTTTTTATCATAAAATGTCACTAGGAATTTCCATAATCCCTAGAAACTTGAAATGAGTTCTTACTTCAACTGGTATTCTCAGAAATCGCCTAAAAACGATTATCATGCAAAACTTGGAAATTTGTTTTAATTGGTTTTTAATTTGTGATTTCACCAAAAAGCTTATCTAAATAATTTTATGATGGACACTTGTTAAGAACAATTAAATTTACCTAATATAATAAAAGGGTTTAATTAGGTATAAAATTTTGCCAATTACATTGAAATTTCTAGGTGGGCAAATACTTTCTGACGGTAGTATATACATATATATATATATATATATATATATATATATATATATATATATATATATATATATATATATATATATATATATATATATATATATATATATATATATATATATATATATATATATATATATATATATATATATATATATATATATATATATATATATATATACAGTCCCTGGCCAAATTATTAGACGCACTGCAAGATTTCATGTAAAATATTAATTACCGAGTGATATTGTACCGTTTTATTATTTTAAATTGATTTGTTTTTTATTTTTATATTATCCAATCAATTACCTATTTATTTGAGATAAATAAAACAGCATTAATTTAGAAAAGCATAAGTTTATTAAGTTTTAAAGAAAAGTGAAATTAATGTTAGTAAAAGTCAATATTTAGTTGAGCCACCTTTAGCCGCTATCAAAGCTTTAATTCTGCGCGGCACGCTATCAATGCAAGATTGTACTGTCTCCTGCATTTGAGGATGATGATTCCACACATGAATAATCTTTTCTAGGAGCTGGGTTTTGTTGGTAATCACATCTTTAGCCATTTCTCTTTTCATCAGCTCCCACACATTTTCAATGGGGTTCATATCAGGGCTATTACCCGGCCAATCCAACAGAGGGATATTTTTTTCTGCCAAAAAAGCTTTAACAGACCGAGCAGTGTGGCAGGGAGCTCCATCTTGCATAAAAGTGAATGGTTCCCCATTTGGAAACCATTCTCTGAGCTGCGGAATCAACCGATTTTGTAATACTTCTTTGTACTGATCTTGCCTCATTATTCCTTTGACGACGTACAGACGTCCAGTGCCCTTGCCGCTGATGACTGACCAAATCATCACTTTGGTGGGATGTTTAACCGTCGGGACGACACAATCAGGATGAAACTTTTCTCCATGACGACGACGCACATACTGAGCTTTATTCTGCAAAATTTCGAATGTGCTTTCGTCACTGAAGCAGACCTGTCAAAAATAGGAAAAATATATAAACTTCCATGTTTATTTGCTTTATTTAACTGAAAATGATAATAATGTATCAATTATTGATTAAATTGCTGTATCTTACCGATCTCCAGAAGTCCACATCTTTGTCTTGCCATTGTTTGGCCCACTTCAGGCGCTTTGCTTTCATTGTAGCTGTTAACTTGGGCTTCCTGGCGGGGCGACAGGCCTTAAAATCTAATTCTTTCAATTTTCTTCGAACAGTGCGCTCAGAAGCATTTACGCTAGCATCCTGGAGTTGTGATTTTATTACCTTTGTGGGAGCAAATCTGTTTTCTACACAAATTTTCTTCAAACATCTCTCTGACCGTGGAGTGAAAATTGGTTTTCTACCGCATCTTTTCTTTCTTTTCGGGCTTAATTCCTTCCCTGACATAATTTTCTTTTTTATGCGTCGTACACTAGCTTCAGAAACCTCCAATCTTCGTGATATTTCTCGGTTTGTAAATGTTTTCGCAATCACAAGGGCCTTCACTTCAGCTTCTTTACGTGGTGAAAGATCGCCTTTTCTACCCGTAATGAAAATAGTCCAATTACTTTTTTAAAACACTGCATACAAAATAAACTAATAACTGAGTAGTATAAAACTGTTAAACAAACAATCACAGTCCATAAAGCCACAGAAACACGTCCGTACCTGACTCGATTCCGATCGCGACTGATACAGGTTTGTACTTGTTTACGTTCATGTATCACTTTGTCAACACAGTGTTGCCATATGTTAAAAATAAATACAAATATGTAGTCTACAACAATTCTTTTAAATAAAAATCAATAATATTGTAGTTTAAATATACCATTATTGCATAAAAACTCTTAAGAAACATAAAATTACTAAAAAAAAATACAGTGCGTCTAATAATTTGGCTAGGGACTATATATACATATATATATATATATATATATATATATATATATATATATATATATATATATATATATATATATATACATATATATATATATATATATATATATATATATATATACATATATATATATATATATATATATATATATATATATATATATATATATATATATATATATATATATATATATATGTATATATAGTCCCTAGCCAAATTATTAGACGCACTGTATTTTTTTTTAGTAATTTTATGTTTCTTAAGAGTTTTTATGCAATAATGGTATATTTAAACTACAATATTATTGATTTTTATTTAAAAGAATTGTTGTAGACTACATATTTGTATTTATTTTTAACATATGGCAACACTGTGTTGACAAAGTGATACATGAACGTAAACAAGTACAAACCTGTATCAGTCGCGATCGGAATCGAGTCAGGTACGGACGTGTTTCTGTGGCTTTATGGACTGTGATTGTTTGTTTAACAGTTTTATACTACTCAGTTATTAGTTTATTTTGTATGCAGTGTTTTAAAAAAGTAATTGGACTATTTTCATTACGGGTAGAAAAGGCGATCTTTCACCACGTAAAGAAGCTGAAGTGAAGGCCCTTGTGATTGCGAAAACATTTACAAACCGAGAAATATCACGAAGATTGGAGGTTTCTGAAGCTAGTGTACGACGCATAAAAAAAAGAAAATTATGTCAGGGAAGGAATTAAGCCCGAAAAGAAAGAAAAGATGCGGTAGAAAACCAATTTTCACTCCACGGTCAGAGAGATGTTTGAAGAAAATTTGTGTAGAAAACAGATTTGCTCCCACAAAGGTAATAAAATCACAACTCCAGGATGCTAGCGTAAATGCTTCTGAGCGCACTGTTCGAAGAAAATTGAAAGAATTAGATTTTAAGGCCTGTCGCCCCGCCAGGAAGCCCAAGTTAACAGCTACAATGAAAGCAAAGCGCCTGAAGTGGGCCAAACAATGGCAAGACAAAGATGTGGACTTCTGGAGATCGGTAAGATACAGCAATTTAATCAATAATTGATACATTATTATCATTTTCAGTTAAATAAAGCAAATAAACATGGAAGTTTATATATTTTTCCTATTTTTGACAGGTCTGCTTCAGTGACGAAAGCACATTCGAAATTTTGCAGAATAAAGCTCAGTATGTGCGTCGTCGTCATGGAGAAAAGTTTCATCCTGATTGTGTCGTCCCGACGGTTAAACATCCCACCAAAGTGATGATTTGGTCAGTCATCAGCGCCAAGGGCACTGGACGTCTGTACGTCGTCAAAGGAATAATGAGGCAAGATCAGTACAAAGAAGTATTACAAAATCGGCTGATTCCGCAGCTCAGAGAATGGTTTCCAAATGGGGAACCATTCACTTTTATGCAAGATGGAGCTCCCTGCCACACTGCTCGGTCTGTTAAAGCTTTTTTGGCAGAAAAAAATATCCCTCTGTTGGATTGGCCGGGTAATAGCCCTGATATGAACCCCATTGAAAATGTGTGGGAGCTGATGAAAAGAGAAATGGCTAAAGATGTGATTACCAACAAAACCCAGCTCCTAGAAAAGATTATTCATGTGTGGAATCATCATCCTCAAATGCAGGAGACAGTACAATCTTGCATTGATAGCGTGCCGCGCAGAATTAAAGCTTTGATAGCGGCTAAAGGTGGCTCAACTAAATATTGACTTTTACTAACATTAATTTCACTTTTCTTTAAAACTTAATAAACTTATGCTTTTCTAAATTAATGCTGTTTTATTTATCTCAAATAAATAGGTAATTGATTGGATAATATAAAAATAAAAAACAAATCAATTTAAAATAATAAAACGGTACAATATCACTCGGTAATTAGTATTTTACATGAAATCTTGCAGTGCGTCTAATAATTTGGCCAGGGACTGTATATATATATATATATATATATATATATATATATATATATATATATATATATATATATATATGTATATACTACCGTCAGAAAGTATTTGCCCACCTAGAAATTTCAATGTAATTGGCAAATTTTATACCTAATTAAACCCTTTTATTATATTAGGTAAATTTAATTGTTCTTAACAAGTGTCCATCATAAAATTATTTAGATAAGCTTTTTGGTGAAATCACAAATTAAAAACCAATTAAAACAAATTTCCAAGTTTTGCATGATAATCGTTTTTAGGCGATTTCTGAGAATACCAGTTGAAGTAAGAACTCATTTCAAGTTTCTAGGGATTATGGAAATTCCTAGTGACATTTTATGATAAAAACTATGCTATAAGTACCATTGCCCTTTTGGAAATTAACCATTCACATACAGTACTTTGTCACTGATACAGGCTCAATTGTTTTGTGAAAATACCAAAAACGAAAGAAGTTTCCGTTGAAAATCGGGCTCTGATAATTGCGAGACATCAAAATGGTCACTCGAGTCGACAAATCGCCAGTGATATGCGGATGCCAAGGCGAACAGTGAACTACATCGTAAAAAAATTTTCTGCGGAACATGGAATTCCCACGTTCAGGAAGGCCTCGAAAAACGACTCCCTGAAGACAGAGCTATAAGAATGTCTAGCAGAGGTAATCGCCGCCTAACCGCACCAGAAATCACGGCTTAAGTAATCCTGGAGCGACCCATCCCCATCAGCGTGAAACCGTGAAGAACAGGTTAGCAAAAGATGGACTACACGGGAGAGTTGCAGTGAGGCTTAGGCAAGTGTATAAACGTAAACGATTAGAATGAATCCGAGAACATGAAAATTGGACATCAAAACAATGGAATTCCGTCCTTTGGAGCGACGAACCTAAATTCGAAATTTTCGGTTCAAATCGACGAGTTTACGTGCAGCGGTCAGCTGGAGAGAGGATGTTGGAAGCCTTTCAGTTGCCTACAGTAAAACATGGTGGAGGTTCAGTAATGGTTTGGGGTTGTTTTGGCAACGCTAAAGTTGGGAAAATCTTTAGAATAGAAAGAATCATGCGAAAAGAACAGTATCAAGAAATTTTGATAACTCAAATGTTTCCTTCTGGAAGAGATGGTATATTTAAACTACAATAATATTGTAGTTTAAATATACCATTATTGCATAAAAACTCTTAAGAAACATAAAATTACTAAAAAAAATACAGTGCGTCTAATAATTTGGCTAGGGACTATATATACATATATATATATATATATATATATATATTATATATATATATATATATATATATATATATATATATATATATATATATATATATATATATATATATAGACTTTTTTTTCTTGGGAATGTGGTTTTTGATTTAATTAAAACAAAAATTGATTATGGTAAAGTTATGTTTTCTGTCCAGTTAGTATTTGTTATTATAATAGACGTTTTGACTCCATTTAGTCTTCATCAGTACTATTTTTTACTTATCCTACAAATAAATTGCATTATCTAAAATATTTTACTATACTGAGAATGCTATCAATATGTTACATTTTGGCTTGTAATAGTTATTACTCAAAACTTACCTAAAAAGGGGATTTCATCATAGTTAAAAAAACTTTTGAATACATGAGAAGACAAAGCACTCCACGAACACATTCACATTTTTCTCACTAAAATCGGTTTAAAAATAACCGGTCAAGTGCAAGTTGGACTTGCGCAATTAGTATTCCGTACGTTGATTGTTTTTAAAATAAAAATTTTTGTTACGGAGGTATAAAATGATCAATGACTTCATAAAACACACCCCAAATGAGAGTTTTCAACACCGTTTTTTTGTCGATCCTTACTGAAAACTGATGACCTTGATTTTTTTTTTATGTACTAGATAAATTATTAAAGGTAATGCACTCGTGATAATTTGACATCAGGAGCACGAAGATGTTGTCGAATGGTCTCATAGGATACATTCAAATCCGATTTTCTTAATTTTGCCGCTCCTTGACGCAACGTCAATTTCGGGTCCCGTAAAAACAAGGACACGGTTCGTTTTTCGACTTTCGGTGTGACTTTGCCTATCGAGCCACGTTTTGGCAAGTCGTCGACATTTTTCGTCTCGTTAAAACGATTTATCCACTTCTTCACAAACGATACCGACTTTTTACTATATTTAGTGACCGCGGTATGTGTCATTTTAGGCGCCTTTGGATGGGAACAAAGAAAGACTGCCCCGAATCGTCGCGCAAACCACTGACTCATTTTGGATTTTACTTGATTTCGACCAAAGTTCGGAATCGACTGATACCTTATAGCTTCTAAGTTGCGACGCTATTTTACGTTGAAGCGCTATTTTGTAACGTCTCATTGCCGCGTTATTTTGTATAGCCCCAACTTTCTTTATTTTTAATAAATATTTTTTTTAAAATAGAAACCGTTATTTGCCCGTGTATATCTTAATTTTTGAGAATGGATTGAGTGGATATTAATACTAATAGAGCAAAAATTTAGATATAAGCTAGCTCGTTTTTTACTAGTAGTGTACATGGAGATCGAGGTAATTTTTGTACGCCTTTTGAAAATAGTCTCTATAGTTGTTTAAAATTTGGTTGTACTGTTTTTGGACACCATTCGTTTTAGAATGAAAGGAATCTAATTTCAGCTCAAAAAATGAAAAAATACTGAAGAGTTATTTAGTTGTTAAAATAAATTTTAAGATGGTACAACCGTTGCGTCCTGAAAGATAAAGCGGGTAGTTCAGTGAAACGCTACATTTAAATAAAGAATGGTATATATATTAATAAAATAAAAATTCCCACCTTTAGTATACTCTTAAAATTATATCTACTAAATAAAAACCCCTTAGGCTAGAAGAGAGTACACTATTTCATAGAGTCTTTAAATTAGGAGAATTAAGTTTTTAATAAAAGGCTTTATAAAACACGATATTAAGATTTGTAAGATCGACTTTGCGGATTACAGGTGTTGAGTAGTCGATGGAAACACACGTTGTAGCCAGGAAGTGAGATATTTAAACCGGTGTGCTTATGACTTACTGATTGGCTTCTCCTCGTGGGTTTTCCATAAGCTGCTTGGCCTCTCCTGGTGAGATTCTCGTCAAAATATTGTCTCAGCCTCCGCTCTCCTATTCTTTTTTGGGTAGCACACACGAAATGTCTTAGAATGAGCAGAATATTTTAAGATTGGAAAAAGGCATCATACTTGAGATCTATAAACAACACCCACTTGGTGATAAAAAAGGCTGTTACTGCTCTCTGGCATGACGGAAGAAAAAAGTCACTATGGCATACTGGCGGAAAAAGCTGTTACTGCATCTCGGAGGACAAAGCCTCTACGGCCTGGCCGAGGAAAAAAGCCCTTAAAAATTCCATCTGGCCATTTACATATCCTTTCCCCTTCTTTAAAGTGAAATATTTAAAATGGCTTACTTCTGGGATGCAAAATCAACGCAAACCAAACAAGTCAGGTCAGCAACACGTTATACACGGCCGAGCCATACTGTTCAAAAATTTAAATCACTGTTTTAAGCTACACTGCTCAAAAATTGAAATCATTGCAATAAATACAAACATGTAATAAAATATAAATTACAGGAAGACAAACAGTGTCGTAACATGATCTTAATGTCTAAGAAAAAATTAATGTTACAACCTTTACCAAAATGCGTCGTAGACAAAGGTTCCCTTTACCGATTTTTTATTGAATCGCTAGAATCGCATCTATCAAAAATGAATGATCGCGGATACGTTCTTACTTGACAGACTGTAAACTTTACATTTAAACAATACTATATACAAACGTATTGAATTGAGAACCTTCGTTTTTAAAGCGAGTTAAAAATGAATAAAATAGCTGTGAAACATTTGGCAAGGAGCAATGAAAGTATGTGTAATAACTGGAAGTTTCTCAAATTTTTAAAAAAACATTTTTGCCAATTTCGAAGGTTTATTTACCCGCGTAGACAATAAATGACTCACTTAAATATTTGAATGTAAAATAAAATTTTTTAAGTATAGTAAGTTTAAGACTAACTAAATACTTTTAAAACGGTGTATCAGTATGTTTGGTTTGCGTATGTTTTTTGACTTTGCCTATTAAATATGAAAGACGAGTTCGAAATTATTAAATAAGACAGGCCAACAAAAAAAAAAATGTAAAAACTTTTTCAATCAATACATCTAAACGTTATGTATATTTGGGTGCTGCAACCGTATCTGGTATCAGTTTTTTTGTATCACCCAGAGTTCTCTCACAATATTACATCGATTAAATTTCAAAATAGGGATCATGGCAGTAAACCAAATCCTCTTCCTGCTTGAAAAACTAAGCAAACTGTTGATCTCTTGTTCTATAATGGTAAATAGATGTTCCAGATTCCAATAAATGTTTTTCTTTCAGCCTAGAACCAAGCAATTCTGTTTTTTCCTTAGTCAAACCCAATCTCTCATTAAATCATTTAACTCAGCTTAAGTAAACAACTGTGGTTTTAAATTTTCTAGAGAACATTGAAACTCATCATTATCCGGTCTACTTTCATTAAATTCGGGACTGGACTGTGGAACGTCATCAATAGACTGAGGTGGCTCAGGGACAGGAAGTCCCGGTCCATGTCCTATCGGCCGATTAGCTGAAGTAAAGTTAGGATAGACAATTACTTTCTTATTTTTGGAGTTATATGCAGAAACATCAACGCTGCAAAAATAACAATCATTTGAATGATTTTCTTGCTTTCTCTATACCATGGGTAGTGCAAATCTAAAAGCATTCTTTTTATTCTGATACTATTTCTTAAGACCCTCGACACAAACATAACATACTTTGTGAGGAGCCCAACGTTTTTCTTGATTACCGATTTCTACACCAAAATATGCAAAGTATACTTTTTTTACAAAGTCAGTAATGTTTCTTTGATGTTTTCTAACTACGAACTCACCACATACATAACAAAAAGTGTTGGGAGAGTTTTTACAATCACGACTATATATATATATATATATATATATATATATATATATATATATATATATATATATATTTTCAGTGTGAATCAAAGCACATGGGTTAAACACTGCAATGCGAGGTTATATTAACTGGAAGAACACAAACAGCTGTGACATTTATCAGAACTGCCAATCTAATAACATTTGATTTTACTGCCAACCTTATAAAATTCTGATTTTATTGCCAACCTAATAACATTCGAATGATAAAAAATAAACTTTTCACATTTTGAATATTAAATTGTGAAAAATTGGTGGGTGATACGACTTTTTTATTATTATTTTCGGACTCAGCACATCAAAAAACATAGGAATCAGGTAAAATTATTAAAAAAGTTTTTTCATCGTTGGCCTGTGTAATTAGCTTTTCCTGTAAGTCACACAAAAATAAGAATTATGGTTCAGTGGCACTTAGGAAAGGTTAAAAAGTTCTCATCCCAGCGGGAATTGAACCTAAAATCTCAGGCTTTCCGGGTTATTGCTTCACCTTCTTTATTGTATTATCGTAAAGGGTAACTACAGATCTGTTTTGTTAACACAACTAAAATTATAACAAAAACATTTTTTTGCGAAAAAGTCATTGATTGGTATTATCCGATGTGTATTGAAGTCGATACAACTGTTTGTAGATATTTTGTCCGATTTTCATGGACAGTAATATACGACGGTGGATTGATAAGTCGGGTAAATTTCTACGAAATGGCGAGGGATTTTGTTAAGCGGTATGACTGCTGGTAAGCGTGGTTATTGTAACGGTTGTGTGCAAAGTTTCAAACCCACTTAATGCGTAATTGTTTGTTGGCAGCTATCGTAAGTGATCGGTGTTACACATTTCGTAGAAATGGATAAAACGAAATATCGTGCAATGATAAAACATTTTTATTTATTTATTATTTAAAGATTATAATGACTCTGCATCAGCACTCAAGGCCACTTATTACCGGATAAATGTACCTAAACATTGCTGTACAAGCACTCCAGATCCTGCACCTTCAGAACGCCCCGCAGTGTGAGACAAGTTCTATTTTTTGGACAAAAATTTGTTGACAGTCGGCATTTTATCCGATTTGAATAAATCAAACGGGAAAATAGTCGTAAAATATTTTACTTTAAGACGGTACTGCGGCGAAGAAGGTTAAAATTAACATAACCTATAAAAAAATTCCCTAGAATACGCATATTTGTGATTATATAAAAAACCGACCACGTGCAACTTGGACTTGCCCAATTAGTGTTCTGTACGTTGATTGCTCTTAAAATAAAAATTTTCGTTACGGAAGTATAAAATGATCAGTGATTTCATAAAACACATCCCAGACGAATTTTCAACAAAGTTTTTTTTCCGATCTTTAGTGAAAACTGATAACCTTGAAATTTTGTTTTTTTATATACCACATAATTATTAAAGGTAATGCACTCGTGATAATTTTCGTTCAATCTACGCTCTGCGGAGAAATTCCAGAATTTTTTCAAAATTTTTTGTTCAGTACTTTTCGGGATAAGGTGGTGGGACAACGATTTTTTGCACTTTTTTAAAAATAATACAAAAATAATTGTGCGCAAGTATTACATTATATATATTTTTAAACTCGCCTTTTTACAAGCTTTCATTTGACACCACACTCGATGACCTGGTAATTTTTTTATTTTTTTTACTTCTTATTTCACCCCCCAAACTCTTAAGTCAGAATTAAACTTTCAAAACTACATGGCTGTGACGAGCCAATCAATTCCTATATTAGTGCCAAATTTCAACTTTCTATGTCAAATAGTTTCGGAAAGAATCGGGTGTGACAGACAGACAGACATATAGACAGTCAGACAGACGGACACCGAAGTGATGTTATAAGTGTTCCATACGGAACACTAAAAAGAGTTATGAACAAAACAACTAGAACAATATGCCTTTATGTTAACAGATAAATTTCAATAAAATATTTCAGAGAAAAAAGTTTTAAAATAATTTATTTTTTCTGAAATAGTTAATTATAGACCTAGGACCTTTGTTTACGTGCATTAGATATACAGTATTGGGAAAAAGAAAATTAAATTCGTAACGTTATTATTTCCTGCATTAAATTAGGGCACGATTGAAAATTTGTATATTTATGGGTTAGGTTTTGTTAGGTAAAAATTCTTAGTTTGTAGTTCTGTTAATCATAAATTAATAATCAAAATTTAATTGCGTTTTGCATTAGGTTGTAATTGATTTAAATTCTTAGGTGCATTCGTTTTTAAATTGAAAAATATTGTTTGTAACATTACTACTTTAGATTCACTAGATGATGTTAATTGTAAAATTTATATTTATGCATTAGAAAATTTTAGTTTCGATATGCTTTGTATACAGTTCTTGGAATTATTATTATTTTATGAATTAGGTTATGTTAGTTTTATTACTCATCATCATCAGCTTATACTGTGCACTGTTGGACGAAAGCCTCCCTCAAGTCTTGCCACCTTGTTCTGTTTTGGGCAGCTTGTACCCAGTTTCCAGCCACTCTTTTCAAATCATCAGTCCACCGACTTGGTAGTTTACCTCTACTTCGATAGGTTTCGGATCTTGGTCTCCACTCTATGATTCTCTTTGTCCATCGTCCATCATTTAACCTAACAACATGCCCAGCCCAGTTCCATTTAAAATATAGACTGAATTTGACTGCGTGTTGTATCCCCGTTCTCTTTCTGATAATGTGATTTGGGATGTGATGTGTAAAAGCAACGCCTAACATTGACCTCTCCATCTTTGGTGGCATGATACATATTTTATTGATGTTTTTCTTCGTCATTGTGAGAGTCTCGGCTCCGTACATAAGAACGGGGAATATGCATCTGTGAAATACATTTCTTTTCAAACACATAGGAAGGTTAGATTTGGATACATAGGCCAGTTTGTCATATGCCAGAAGACACCTATTAGCTGCTGAATTTAATATGTTTGGTTATCTCGTCCTATGCTGATTTCGTGTCCCAGGTATTTATATGGTGAACTTGCTCTATCTCTACGTTATTCAGTTTTATAGTGTCGCATAATACAATATTTGTCATAAACTGGGTCTTGGATAGATTGAGTTTTATTACTACTACTGTATAATTTTAAGAATTATATAATAGCATAATAATATGCAACTGTTGAAACATTATTCATAGCAACTTTGCATTAGGTTCACCGAAAATATTGTAAGGTTGATAAAAATGTGATTACGCTTAATTTATATATCGAAAAATGTTCTGGGTATCATTAAACGTTTAGATGATTTATTAATAAACTTTCAAAACGTTTTTTTTCTGAAATATTTTATTGAAATTTATCTGTTAACATAATAGTAAATTGTTTTAGTTGTTTTGTTCATAACTCTTATTTTATCACGAATATGTGTATTCTACTAAGTTGGGAATCTACTATGTTAGGCTAAGTATAAATAGGGTAGATTTGTAGTTTAGCTTTAGTCAATCATCACTCCTGATGAAGCTAACATGGTTAGCGAAACGCGCGTCGAGTGCAAAAATAACGTGTTTGCTGTAGTGGTGATATTTACTGAGTAATGTGTATTCTAGGGAATTTTTTTATAGGCTATGTAAATTTTAACCTTTTTCGCCGCAGTACTATCTTAACGTAAAATATTTTACGAGTATTTTGCCGTTTAATTTATTGAAATCAGATAAAATGCTAACTGTCAACAGAGTTTTGTCCAAAAAATAGCACTATTCTGACACTGTGCGCCAGCTTGAGGTTTCTTCTAAAGAAATTGCCAATAAAATTCAATGTAACGTGATGGAAGATCGTCATATCAAGCTTCGTTAGACTGCTGAGATGGTAGGCATCTCATAGAATGGATACATAATATTCTGCATGAAATTCTAAAAGTAAAAAAGCTGAGTGGGCGATGGGTGCCGCGTTTGTTAACTCCAGATCAAAAACGCACGAGAAAGGACATTTTATAGTTGTGTTTGGAAAAGTTGCAGGTCTCTTTTTGTTACTGTAGAAGAAACGTGAATCCACATTATACCCCGGCCACAAACCGCAGTCCAACAGTGGGTTGACGAAAATGTACCGAAAAAAAGTGAAAACAGTTTTATCGGCGGGAAAAGTGATGGCAACTGTTTTTTGGAATTCACTCGGTATCATCACGATACTACTATCATGAATCACTATTTAGTTATATTATTTACTGTGCTATTACTGATTTGTTGTGTTTCTTACCTCAAAAACTGGTTCGAGGGTAGAAATTTTAGTCGAATGAAGGAGTTATCTGTGCTATAAACAAGTATCATGTACAGGGTGATCCAAATTCGAAACTTTTAAAGGTAAACCCCTTTATCTAAAGGATATAGACATACACTGATGTCGGTGTCTGAGGCCTAATTTTTATGATAAACCCAATGGTGAAAACCGCATATCGATATCTAGTACCGCTTCAGCTATACAGGGTGTTTTTCAAAAATCTGCATTTTGGAGAAATGTTTATAATTCTTTTATTAACGCAAAAATATATTTTTTAAATGGGATATTCTGTATATTTATCCTTGTCCGAATAGAGCTTTAAATTACCATTCTAAAAATATAGCACACTTTATATTTTGCTTAAATCTACTTCAAAATATAAAGGTTTTCAATTTTTACGCGAGTTTTAAATGCACATTGTGTGAAGTAGGCTTTGGACAGAGCGGCAATATCAATTGTTTACCGATAGCAATCAAATCTTAAAAAAAAAATTCCTAGTAAGTAAGGGTCATAACTAGAATGAAATTTACTAAATGCTATAGTACTTTAAACTATGTAGAAAATAAAATAAAACAACAATAAAACAATTTATTCCGAGTAGAGCAAACTAAAACAAAACAATTTTCTATAAGAGATGTTCGAAATGTCGACAAGTTTCATTTACACATAGGCGGCACCTTTTCTGGACATTTCTTACCGAGTTCATTAGTTCAAGAGGAGTGAGAGCTGCAAAACTTTGTACCACTGCGACTTCTAACTCTTGCCTGGTGTTTGTTGGCAATGTAAAAATTAGGTCTTTCAGTTTTCCCCAGAGATAGAAGTCCATGAGTGTTAAATCCGGTGGCCTTGCCGGCCAATGGTTCGGACCTTGGTTGGCTATCCAGTTATTGTCGAAATTAGTCAATAAAAAATTACTGATAACTGCAGCGTTATGAGGAGGTGCCCCGTCTTGTTGAAAAAATATATTTCTAAGGCACATTAATGGCAGTTCATCAACAAGAGGTTCTATTTTCTGCCTTAAAATTTCTAAATATCTCTGAGAGGTGAGTATTCCTTCGTAAATAAATGGACCTATAACCCTGCCTCTAAAAATTCCTGCCTTGTTTTCTTTGCTCCACAGCTAAATGAGGATTTTCTTGTGCTCACGTATAAGAATTGTAACGGTTAAAAATACCTGCATTGCTTACATAAACTTCGTCTGTCCAAATGCAATTTAATGAAAAATTTGGAACATGATTACAATTCTCCAGAAACGATTGGCAAAAATCCATACGCCGTTGAAAATCTCCGTCTCTTAAATTTTCTTGTCCTAAAATGGCCTGAATTTGGCTTCTTCAAAGCTCGACTTACGTTAGTACTTGGTAGTCCAGTGGATTTTTTTAACTGTCGGGTTGAAATATTGGGATTATTTCCGATAGTTCCTAAAACTACTATTTCTTTTAACTCCTTATCCCTGTTTGATGCATAATTTTTGGGTGGTTTCTTTTCAAACTGACCACTATTAACTAAGTTATGTCGTCATCGAGCGAATATATCCTTGAAGGGTTGACGCCTCTCTGGATACCGTTCCTAGTACAAATTACTTGCCGCTTCCGAATTCTCTCCGGTTTGTATGAAACACACAATCATATCCCATTTTTCGTAATTTTCAAACTTCATTGCGATTTATTTGACAATTCAATAACTGATCCTGAAATAAAATTTGACAACTACAGAAATTGAATTAAACCATATGGCCGCTCGGTCCAAAGCCTACTTTACAAAATGTGCATTTAAAACTTGCGTAAAAATTGAAAACCAAAGTAGATTTGAGCAAAATATAAAGTGTGATATATTTTTAGAATGGCAATTTAAAGCTCTATTCGGATAAGGAAAAATATATGGGGTATCCCATTTAAAAAATATATTTTTGCGTTAATAATTATTAAAATGTCAGTTGTAAAAAAATGTAACTTACACTATTGAAATCCAAGTGAAAAAGTGCTTTGAGAATGTTTTTACAGAAATTTTCAATAGGAAAAGAATTACAAACATTTTTTCCAAAATGCAGATTTTTGAAAAACACCCTGTATATCTAAAATGGTACTAGATATGAATATGCGGTTTCCACCATTGAGTTTATCATAAAATTTGAGCCTCAATCACCGACATCAGTTTTCGTCTATCTGCTTTAGATAAAGGGGTTTACCTTTAAAAGTGTCCAATTTGTACCACCCTGTACAGTTAAAAATATATTTTTTTTCTGAACGAATGAAATAATTGGAAACTCGCTGGATTAAATGTATGGAGTTCAACGGCGATTATGCTGAGAAATAAATTTTTGTGTTTGCAAAAAATTGTTATTTACCTTGTTTTTTACCTTTCAATTCACCCTCGTATCGGGGATTTATAATAGCGGGTGAAGTATTAGGTACATTCCTAACTTTTCATAAGATAGTTTTATTTAATAATTAGTAATATAATAGAACACAGTTCAAACAAAACATATTTCATGATTAAATCGTCAAATATGAATCACACATAAATAAACCACTGGCCAAAATATTTCACGAATTTTGGAGACAGATTTAAGAATATCTAACATCGTTTTCAGTGACCCGAGCCAATTATGACAATTCTATTTTTTATTTGTCTGTTACGGAAAACTGAAATTAGTTGGAACACTTACACTGATATTTTTAGCAATTATTCTGTTTCCACAAAAATGTTTTAAAAAGTGTTTCTTTAATTTTTTTAATGGCCCTTACATAAAATATTGCCAATGTCTTTACTAATAGCAAGTGTCCCACAAAGAAATTTGATATTAAAATCAATATCAATTAACAAAATTGAATAAAGTTTATATTTCAAGAGTTATTTTTAGTGTTCCGTACGGAACACTTAAAGGATCACTTCGGTGTCTGTCTGTCTATCTGTCACACTCGATTTTCTCCAAAACTATTTGACATAGAAAGTTAAAATTTGGTAATAATATAGGAATTGATGACCTCATCAGAGTCGTGTAGTTTTGAGAGTTAAATTTTTACTAGGTCATCGAGTGTGGTGTCAAATGAAAGCTTGTGAAAACATGAGTAAAATATATATATATATATATATATATATATATATATATATATATATATATATATATATATATATATATATATATATATATATTTATATATACATATATATATATATATATATATATATATATATATATTTATATATATATATATATATATATATATATATATATATATATATATATAATGTAATACTTGCGCGCACTTTTTTTTTTGTATTATTTTTAAAAAATCGCGAAAAATCGCTTATCTCGAAAAGCACTTATCAAAAAATTTTGAAAAAATTCTGGAATATTCTCCACGGAGTGTAGATTGAACGAAAATTATCACGAGTGCATTACCTTTAATAATTATAATTTATCTGGTATATAAAAAAAACAAAAATTTCAATGTCATTAGATTTCAGTAAAGATTGGAAACAAACTTTGTTGAAAACTCATTTGGTTTAGACAATGTGGTAGTGCTGTTCCGGGCCTTTTCTGCAACAACTACTACCTACATAAGTGGCCAAGCCAAATATACTTAAATAGATAAATACACTGACCTGCCGGGATTGAATCCTTGACACGGTATGTGGTATGGCGGTACGATCACCAAGGAGGTAACACCGCCATACGGTAATAACAAGAAACATCACATTATTAACGCGAAACGTGGATTGGTTGTTGGATATTCAGTCTATTAAGGGATATGTATTTTTTTTAAATTAATTTAAATTTTACAGTGTGCATTGCGGGTTGACTACTCGACTTTTTAATTTGCATCGAAAGCGTCTGATTGGCTAAAGATTTGTATCCGGGAAGGAAGCCATTTTAAAGACGTTACTGTAAGGAAGGGAGAAAAATATTTAAGCGTGCGGATGGCATTGTTAAAGATTTTTTCCTACGGCAAGCCGCAGTTGGCTTTTTCCTTCAGCAAGCCGCATCAAAAAGTGTTTAGCAGCCCAAAAGAAACTGGTAATGGTTGGGACAATATTTTTATGAAGATCTTACCGGGACAGGTCAAAAAAAAAAAACTTATAGAAAATCCACGAGGAGAAACCATTCCGTAAGTCATAAGCACACCAGTCAAAAAATCTCACTTTCTGTCGACAAGTGCATTTCCAGTGACTATTCAACACGTGTAACTCGCGGAGTTAATTTAACAAACTTGTAATATTCGTTAAGCCTTAATTAAAAACCTAGTAATCCTGATTTAAAGACTCTATTTAATAGTACAATTTTCTAGCTTAAGATGTTTTATTTAGTAGCAGTAATTTTTAAGAGTGCAACGAAGTTAGAAATTTTTATTTTGTCATTAATAAATCTTTTCTTTATTTAAATGTAGCGTTTCACAGAATCACCCGTTTTATCTTTCAGGACGTAACGGTTGTACCACATTAAAGTTTTTTTTTATCAACTACATAACTCTTGAGTATTTTTTCATTTTTTGAGCTAAAGATAGATTCTTTTTATTTTGAAAATGAATGGTGCCCAAAACCTGTACAACCAAAATTTTAAACAACTATAGAGACTATTTTCAAAAGACGTACAAAAATTATCTCTTATCCAAAACCTCTCTAAACAAACTGAGCTAGTTTATGTCTAATGTTTTTAGTTTTTTCAGTATTAATATCCACTCAATCCATTCTCAGAAATTAAGATATACATAAGGGACAAATAACGACTTCTATGTAATAAATATAATATTTCTTAAAAATAAAGTAGCGTTACAAAATTGCGTCTCAACGTACGGGCGTTATTAAAAGGTTACAATATATATATATATATATATATATATATATATATATATATATATATATATATATATATATATATATATATATATATGTATATATATATATATATATATATATATATATATATATATATATATGTATATATATATATATATATATATATATATATATATATATATATATATATATATATATATATATGAATTATATGCTTCCTACCATTTTAAATGAAAACCTATTTTTATACTTTTTTTTGTCCTTGTGGATCTTGTGCAATAAAGAATCTTTTTTATCTAACAAAGAAAAAGAGCTGCAATTGATGTCAAAGAAAGGAATTTCGATTTGGGGTTCAAATATTTGAGCCTTCTGGTGTTAGCTCTTATAAATTTTGTCACGGTGGTTGTTTGAAAAAGAAGCCAGTTTATTACATATATATATATATATATATATATATATATATATATATATATATATATATATATATATATATATATATAGAAGAAAGATCAAAGATATTGGGGTTGCAGTCATTTTTTAAATTGTATTTATTAACGAGAGAATTACTATAATCAGAAAATATATGTTGAGGAAGAGTGTTAGATAATAAACTTTTGACATTTTCTATGTTTTTCTTTAACTTGGAGAGTTCTGATATGGTGATACTGATTTCAATATTTAAGATCTTCTTACCTTTTCATTGAAGTTGTGTATGGTGTGGCCAAGTGGATTTTCGTTGTGTTGTAAAAGGTTATTGATGTTTTTGAGACTATGTATGCTGTGGTGTGGGAAAATTTGGAGGTGTCTGCATTTGAGAAGGAAGATTCTTCGGTTAACCAGTGATGCAAGCTTGGTGGTAAGAGAGGCCCAGAGTTTTAATCTTCGGACGGTTGTTGTGCCGAATCTGTTTTTTATGTCTTGGTAAAACCCCATTCCAGAATAAAGAAGATTTGGGTAATCGTGGCTGATTAATAAGGCTGGCTGCAACCTCAATATCTTTGGTTTTCTTCTTATTAATCAACCACGATTACCCAGATTTTCTATCTATATATATATAAATATGCCTTTGCCGTTAGCGCGTTCCCTTGCAGTACACAGCCTAAACCATTAAATTTGGAACAATATTATGTAGCAGAGAATATCTATAATCTATAATCTATAATATGTATAAAAAGCAATGTCTCTCTGTCTGTCTGTCTGTCTGTCCATTAGTGCGTTTATCAGGCGAGAATCACTTATCCGATTTACGTGTCTTTTTTTAAATTCATACATATATTCTTTGGCCAGGTTATATAGTAATAATAATAATCTATATCTATAATATATGTAAAATGCAACGTCTCTCTGTCTGTCCGTTAGTGCGCTTATCCCTCGAGAACCACTTACATGATTTTTTAAATTCATACATATGTTCTCTGAAGAGGTTATATAATAATAATAATAATCTATATAATATATATAAAACGCAACGTCTCTCTGTCTGTCTGTCCGTTAGTGTGCTTATCATTCGAGAACCACTCATCGGATTTACGTGATTTTTTTTTAATTCTTAATTTAACATATGTCAAAAAAATCTATAATATATATAAAACGTAACATCTCTCTGCCTGTCTATCTATCCATTACTGCGCTTAGCACTCAAGAACCACCGATCCGATTTACGTGTTTTTTTTTATAATAAAATACAAAGGGAATAAACAGAGAGAAAATGCTAATATATAGGAAAAAAGTTAGAAGTTTAGCAGTAAGCTTCGCAGAAAGACTGAATAGATGGGCGGAATACTTTAAAGAAACATTAAATGGAGATGAAAATGAGGAGTTGAATGAGAAATGGGAAGCAAAATTAACTGGAGGGCAGGAGGCGACAAATAAACCCTGCAAAGAAGAAATAAGAGAAATACTCAGAACCCAAAAAAAAATAAGGCCCCGGGTGGAAATTGTAGAACTGATAAAAGCTGGAGGAGTAGATCTGGAAAATGAAATATGCCGGTTGGTGCAAGAAATATGGGAAACAGAAAAGATGCCAGTGAGCTGGAGAGAGTCGCTCATTTGTCCAATATACAAAAAAAGGAGAAAAAACTATATATGCTAATTATAGACCAATAGCCTTACTGGATGTCGTGTACAAGGTAGTAGTGTTGACTATCAAAAACAGACTAGCAGAAAAAGCCGAGTCTATTCTGGGAGAGTACCAGTGTGCATTCAGGAAAAATAGATCTGTTACAGACCAGATATTTTCGATTAAGCAAATCCAAGATAATAGCTTAGAACAAAATTTGGCACTACACTTGGTCTTTGTGGATTTCAGAGAAGCATATGAGTCTGTAAATAGAGAAGGACTCTACAAGATAATGGAAGAACTAAAAATTCCAAGTAAATTGATTCACATGGTGAGAATGACGCTGAATAACACAGAAAATAGAGTGTTGGTTGAGGGCAAAGTATCAGACAAGTTTAAGGTGAAGAGAGAAGACAGGGGGAACCAGTGTCGACATGTCTATTTAATTTGGTACTAGAGAAGATAATCCGGGAGTCAGAAATAAAAACAAATGGAACGATATACCAACAAACCTGTCAATGCTTGGCCTATGCGGATGATGTAGTAGTGATTGCAAGAGCAAAAGAGAACCTCAAAAAAGCCATAAGTAGGTTAGAAGAAAGGGGAAGGATGAGAGGACTAAAGATAAATGAGGAAAAAAACAAAATACATGGAAATTACAAAGAAGAAGGATATTAAAAACAACAAAAGTTTAGATATAATAAACAACTTAGGAAAAATATGTATGTTTGAAAAAGTAGACAAATTACAATAACATAGAGTAGACAAGAAAGGAAGGAGATACAAGAAAGAATAGCGAAAGTACAGAGATGTTTGGGGGAATGAATCCAATATAGAAATTAAAGAATGAATCAAGAAAAGCAAAAGAAAGAATATATACGACAGTTGTCAGACCCACGGTGACATATAGATGCGAAACGTGGAAATTGAATGCAAGAGAAAAGGAGACGTTGGAGGTGTGGGAAAGGAAAGCTTTGAGAAAAATCTACGGAGGAAGGAAAGAAGAGGGACTGTGGAGAAGAAGAACAAACTACGAATTAAAATGCCTATATACGAAACCCCTTATAAGCCAAATCTTAATAAGCCAGCGATTAGGATGGTTGGAACACGTGGCAAGGATGAAGGAGGAAAGACAGGCAAAGCAAGTCCTAATAAGAGGAGTGGTTGGAAGAAGAGGCAAGGGTAGACCTCAATCTACATGGATTCAGGCAGTAAAGCAAGATCCGGAGTTGATGGG
>CM032453.1:31908064-31920564 GCA_019049505.1 Pachyrhynchus sulphureomaculatus | reverse complement strand
TATATATATATTTATATATATATATATATATATTTTTTATTTTTTTTATTGGTCTAGCACACGTGCTGCAGGGAAGTCCCTAAAACGCTCCAGGAGCGGCACGAGTGCGGAAAAAGCGATTCACGTTGTTCTTGAATTGCTGTAAATTGTACTCGGTGGGAAACACAGCGCTGGGCAAATTATTCCAAAGGGATGACGTTCTCCATATAAAGGATTGCTTGAAAAGCGTCGTACGCGGAATAACAAGCTGAACCTCATACGGATGCGAAGCACCAGCGCGACGTGTATTTCTAACATGCACCGCTTTGGGAGGAATTAAGCGGGCTACATCCTTCGAACACTTTCCATGAAAATACTTGTAGAACAGACTCAAGTCGCCAACCGTTCTTCGATGTTCCAGCGAATCAAGGCCGCCGGTCAATTCCGGGTCCCCAATCAGACGGACCGCTCTTCTCTGAACAGAATCCAACAAATGCAGTGTATGTTTGGGAGTGGAGCCCCAAACGTGGGAGCAGTATTCCATAGTTGGTCGAATTTGGGCTTTGTAAAGAATTAAGAGTTGCTGTGGGGTGTAAAGCTTTCTGGTTCTAAATAATATTCCCAATTTTTGAGAAGCTCTCCTTGCTATGCCTGCAACATGTTCATGCCAAGACATATTTGCTCCCAAACTAACGCCCAACAATTTGAGCGATGATGCTAGGGGAATGGAGTGCCCCGACATAACTATGTCGGGTTCAGCAACGTTAACTTTTTTAGAAAAAACTGCCGCTTGGGTTTTTGTAGCGTTAAATTCCACTTGGTTACTGTCACCCCAAGATAGAATTTTTTCCAGGTCTTTGTTAAGTTGAACGACCTCCTGCTGTCTGCGGATATTCGCCTGAGCAGCCGATGTCCGAGCGTTCAAGGTGAATGAAGAGACAAGCGTACTGTCATCTGCAAAGCTATAGATTGGATTCCCGGTTTTTTCCAGCAGATCGTTAATGTAGATGAGAAAGAGAGTAGGAGACAGTATGGAGCCCTGGGGCACACCGGCGTTGATAGTGAGGGTTTTAGAAAGAAATCCGTCGACCGCCACTCGTAAAGAACGCTCTCTGAGGAAACATGAGAGCCACAAACAGAACCTTTCAGACATACCATAAGAGCGCAGCTTAGCCAACAGTCCATCGTGCCAAACACGGTCGAATGCCTTGGATATGTCAAGAGCAACCGCTCGAGATTCTCCAAAGTGTTCAATTGCGTTGTTCCAAACATGTGTTACATAAGTCAGAAGATCTCCTGTTGATCTATGTTTACGAAAACCGTATTGGTGATCGCTAATAATATTGAATCGTTCAATATATTTTAGAAGATGCTCATTGATAACCTTTTCCATGACTTTCGATATTATTGAAAGCAGTGCAACTGGTCGGTAGTTATTTGGCAAGGTCTTCTTACCTTTTTTAGGTATCGGCTGAACCGTGGCACATTTCCAGCAGGACGGAAATATTCCCTTTCTGTAGGATAGGTTAAAAAGTCTACAGAAAACTGGTGTTAGTTCCCTTGCACAGTTTTTGAGAACTATGGCAGGTATTCCGTCAGCGCCAGAAGCCTTCTTGGTGTCTAGCTTCATTAAAATACGCTTTATGATGCGCTGTCTGAAGACAACATCGGGCATCCTTGACTGCAATATGGGAATAGTAGGTGGTGTTTTTCTTTGGAAATCGACAGTAGAATGTGAAGCAAAGAGTTCAGCCAACAAGTTCGCTCTCTCAACAGGTGTGGTTGCAATGGAATTATCTGGCCGTGTGAGTGGTGGTATCGTGGATTTGGTAAAGTTTTGACTAACTGCCTTAGCGACTGCCCAAAAGGACCTGGAATTGTTGGGACAAGCGAGAAGTTTGTTTCTAATTCGTTGATTGTGTGCCTCCTTGGTTTCGTCGATAATTCCCTTGCATCTGTTCCGGGCATGAACAAAGATGTTTCGATTTAAGGTGTTAGGATTTTCACGCCATTGTCGGTAGGCAATATGTTTAGAAGCAACAGCTTCTTTGCATTTTCGGTCGAACCAAGGCTTGCCGTTGGAGGAGCATTTCTTCGAAAAAGGGATGTAAGCTTCCATACCAGCCAAAATAACATCGGAGACCTCCCTGGCGCAGTCAGATGGGTTATCGGATCGAAAACAAACGTCCATCCAAGGGAAAGTTCGAAAGTATTCCATGAGATCTTCCCATTTAGCAGATTTGTAGTGCCAAATCTTGCGCGGCCTAGGCGCCTCTCTGTCACTGATTGGCAGGATACTCGATGTCGAAAGCAGTTTATGGTCGGAAGAACCTAACGGCGGATTTACGGTGACCGTGTAAATCTCCGGATTGGTGGTTAAAAACAGATCAAGAAGACTGGCGAACTCCCCGTCTCGATCAGGGATCCGTGTTGGTTCGTCAATAAGCTGAGTTAAGCCATAACATATATATAGCCATATATACATGTATACTACTCTCCTCTGAATTACAAAATAATGTAAAGAAATTATTAAGACTCAAAAACATAGAGGTCTAATTACCTCCATTCGTGGTTTAATATTAAAGTCTCCTCCTCAGTTTATCGTCCTCCGAGAGGGCGTGGTGACATTATGCCAGTTGTGCTACCGTTGTAGCCAAGGCTTCCCTATTCCGTGCTTGATGGGATGCTTCCTGAACGGTGAGGCCAGTTACAGCTCTAATTTGGCCCAACCAGTGTGTAGGAAACTTTTCTTTCGATCTTTTTCCGTCGACATTGCCCTCTACAATCGGCCGTTCCATAGTATGAACTCCTTTCTCGGTGTGGCCGAAGTTTTTCAAAATATTCTTTTCAACAGATGTTATGACTCTTGTCATTCTAAGATGGAGGCATTTGTACGATGTGCAGTCCATGGTATCCGAAGCATTCTTTGGTAAACTCACATTTCAAATGAATTGATACGATCGGTGTCTGCTTTTTTAATGGTCCACGTTTAGGCAGCACACGTAGCAATTGAAAATATTAATGTTATTATTAGCCGCAGTTTAGTATTTTTAATTATATCTCTGTCTTTCTAGATCTTTGTTAATTTGACAGTAGCTGTTCTTGCCATAGCAAGACCCCTCCGTATACATCAAAGTGCATAAAATAAAATACTCTTTTTAGGAAAGGGAAAACGAAAAATAGTGACCAGGACAATGAGCCTGTCCACACATTGACCGTTGCAATGACAAAAGTACACGAGTTGAGCCCACCCACCCTATTCTCTAACTTTCGCCGAATGAAGAGATTATCTAAGCTATAAACAAATACTGTATTATGTACAACACTCTTTAGAAATAAAAGAAATATGAAAACACGATGGTAGGATAATTGTACTAAGTATGTCTACCTAGTACTTCATCGAAAGCTGACACGGCAGCTTTCAAGCCGACAGAGTGACCGACATGGTCAACATTTCAAAGCAGGAAGCTGCTGTTAAGTGTTGAGCGTCAACCGTTCTGTCGGCTTGAAAGCTGCTGTGTCAGCTTTCGATGGAGTATTAGGTATGCATACTTAGTACAATTCGTTGTAACCGACCATCGTGTTCCGTAACTACTTGGATAAGTACCAGTAAATTCTCTTGTTTGTTAATCCTAGCCCGACTGACGATCCGTGATACGGCGAAATCCGTCTCGGGATGGATTTGATGAATTGGAGAACAAAGAGTAAACTACTGAAATATGGGCCTTGTCTGTTTTCAGTAACTTCACATTGACTAGAAATGTGAAAATTTTGTATTAATAATAAGCAGACTGCTCAATTAATTTTTATACCTTATAAATACTAATAAAAAAAATTAAATGAAAGAAGTAATAAGGTGTTTTGGGCTGCCCACCACTCCACTAAATTTTATTAATTTTTCGAAAGCTCATTTTTGTTCGTTTGTTTGTTGTTTTCACTAATTGAATCTGAAATGTGTAGGCACAAAGAAAATGCTCTTAGGACAAAGACAATTCACGGGTGAATGTTTTATTTTGATGGTTTGGATTTAACTACCCGGAAGACAAAAATCAATTTCAGAAGTTGATTATTGTTTTATTAAGTATATTTTATTTACTAATTCACTTTACGTTTATCATGGAAGAACCAATTCCGTAATAAAATAATTTGAGAGCTACAAATCTGGACGACAACTTCTGTCATGATATTAGTTATGAGAAACCTGATTGTTTAGTAATATTTCTAGGAACAAAGGCTGTCTTTACTAAATCAATTTCTGCTGCTGCCTTTCCGCTAAGTAAGTAAGATCAAACAATTTGCAACTCCGGCTGATAGAAGCGTAACTTTGAAGGGGTACCTGCCTTCTGTTAGGAGTTGTTTAAGACTAAAACAGGAAATGTTCAGCGAGTTGCTGCTTGGCAGAACTGGCTCTATTCCAAGTATATAAAAATCAATATAAACCACGAAAATTCGACAAAGTTTATTTTTAACCAATTTTTGGCTATTCTCTTATTCGTCAATAAAGTGCAAATTGTTGTATCTTACTTGTTTTCTTTCGCCGTCGATCCTAGCTCGGCCGAGGAGCTGTGGTAGGCAAATCGCACCCCGAGATAGAATGATGGAGGAGAGAAGTCAAAAACTATTAAAAGATTGGACTTTGTCCAATTTTAGTAGTTTTTATTGATTTGACAGTACATACTCTGGCCAATGGATGGGTACTGAGACAAAATAATTTTATTTTGTCTCAGTATATTTATTTATAATTAAACAAATATTTTGGTAGCAAATATTTGTTTTATACTTTTATTACTAGATTCTAGATCAAGCTAGATTGATTTATTGGCTATTAGGTATCTAAGATGCTTTAACTATTATACATTATTGACTTAGAAAAAACGTGAAAATACATATTGGATCTTAAGATACATGTGAGGGACCTAATTAACTTAACCTAGCTAAGGATTTTATTTCATTTTAAAAACAATCACCATATGGAACACTAATTGCGCAAGTCTGACTTGCACTAGGTTGGTTTTTATATATTATAATAATTATCGGTATGTTAGATAGTACTCAAAGTTAGAAAATATTGAGTGCATAATAATATAACGATGTCTGGGCAATGCGTGGTATTTCCTCTCGAAAAAGATGTGTAAAATCTCGGAATGACTGAAGATCAAGTCAAATAATTTACATTAAAGATATACTACTGCTTAATATATTGACCAAAAGTAAACTCGTTTTTTGTAAATAGCGAAAAAGCAGCTCTTGGCTTTAACGAAAAATCGATTTAATTTCAGGTAAATATTTTAAGCTAGCAAGGCGTCTCTTCCTATTAAATTTTGCCAAATGATTACGTTTGTCATGACTACTACCACGCCGAGTTGGTGCCAGATTTCTAGTGTTAAAATTATTTCGTTACAGGTAATTTTTAGTGTTCCGTACGGAACACTTATAAGATGACTTCGGTGTCTGTCTGTCCGTCTGTCTGTCCGTCTGTCACACCCGATTTTCTCCGAAACTATTTGTCATAGAAAGTTGAAATTTAGTAATAATATAGGAATTGATGGCCTCATCCGAGCCATGTAGTTTTGAAAGTTAAATTTGGACTTAAGGGATTAGTTTCGGGGGGTGAAATCGGAAGTGAAAAAGAAATTTTTTTACCAGGTCATCGAGTGTGGTGTCAAATGAAAACTTGTGAAAACACGAGTAAAAAACATACATATAATGTAATACTTGCGCGCACTTTTCTTTGTATTATTTTTCAAAAAACCGCGAAAAATCGCTGTCCACCCGCCTTATCTCGAAAAGTACTTATCAAAAAATTTTGAAAAAACTCTGGAATATTCTCCACGGGATGTAGATTGAATGAAAATTATCACGAGTGCACTACCTGGTATACAAAAAAAAAAAAAAAAATTTCAAGGTCATTAGTTTTCAGTAAAGATTGGAAACAAACTTTGTTGAAAACTCATTTGGGGTGTTTTGTGAAGTCACTGATCATTTTATACCTCCTCCTCTATAACAAAATTTTTTATTTTAAAAGCAATCAACGTACGGAATACTAATTGCGCAAGTTCAACTGGCACTTGACCGGTTATTGTTTCTTGTATGGTAAATGTAACGTATATCAGTGAATAAAATGTATTGATTAATGCAATAATAAACTCGTAAGAGTGGTTTTTTTTTCTTCAGAGTCGTTAAATCTCACTCATTAAAAGAAAACAGTCACCCGTAAATTATCTCTCTTAAGAGCGTTTTCTTTGTGCTTACAAGCCTCAGATTTAATTAAGTAAAAACAAAATGGGCCTTAGAATAATTGACAAAAATCAGTGGAATGCTGGGCAGCCCAAGACATTTCTTTCATTTAATTTTTCGTACCAACATAATAACATTTATAATGTGCAAAAATATGTTGAACGGTATGCTTATTATTAATCAAAAGTTTTTAGTCTAAATATTTTTTTTGTTTCTATAGATTCTTATTTCAAAAGTATTCCTTAGATTCCTTTTGCTCACAATTTTTTTCCCGTCTCCCCTTAAAAGGAATGTTTTATGTGCTTTGATATTAAACCACAAATGGAGGTAATGGAAGCTTTGTTTTTGAATTTTAATAATTTCTTTACCCTGGTTTGGAATTTAGAGCACAGCTTATTGTAAATAAATTTTCCCGGGAAATATAAAAAAATCGTTATTAATAAATAGTCTGTTTAACGGCTTGAGACTGCCGCAGATATCGCAGGATATTTTTAAAGACTGTGAAATTTAAATTTTTTAAATATCAAGATTAGAGAGTTCATCTATTTTGTAGCTGTGGCGGTTCGTAAGAGGAGATCGTAAGAATTATGGGAGACTTTTGTAGAGAGCTTTACCAAAAGCCAGATCGAGAAGAAGAGAGATCCATTCCAAAGGTTCAAAATAAGGGTTCAGAAGACATCTCAGACATAACTCACAGTAAAGTAGAAAAGGCAGTGCACGAGATGAAGGATAACAGAGCGCCCGGAAAAGATGAGATAGTTTTAGAAGCGATAAAACATGGTGGACGAATAGTTATTAGAGCCTTATGTAAATTGCTGCAAATGCATGCTAAACAGCAGGATTTTGATGGTTAGCTATGCTGGAACAGATATTAGGGGGTACCCCGCCAAGGGATGCCCGCAGGGAAGGGTTTTGTCACTTCTACTGTGGTGCATGGTGGTGGATGACCTACTAAGAACCTTACAGGAAGAAGGCTTCTCCGCTTATGGCTACGCCGACGATGTGGTAATAGTGGTTAGAGGCAACTTCCTACAATCTCTCCGTGAGATCATGCCCAGAGCCCTGAGGATTACTCAAAGTTGGTGCATGGCAAAGGGACTAACGGTCAATCCAACAAAAACCAACGCCATGATCTTTACCAGGAAATACAAACCCTAAGAAATTGCATTACTTAGTTTCTGAGGCAATGAACTGGTCTACTCGAGCTCGGTGAAATACGTTAGAGTTCGTCTGGATCCAAAACTAAAGTGGAAACAACTCAACGAAAAGAGGAACAAATTCTACACGTCCCTCTGGGCCTATAGGAAAACTCTGGGCAAAACTGGGGGGGATGCAACCCAAGGCGCACTGTGGATATACAGGGCGATGCTATTGCCTAGATTAACGTACGCGGCAGTGATTTGGTGGCCCAGAGTGGGCACGGTGGAGTCAAAGAAACTATTGCGCAGCCTACAGGGGAACTACCTTAGGGCGGCAGTGGGGGCTATGAGAACGACACTACGGAGGCGCTAGAAGTAGCACTCTGCTCCACCACTGAATCTGGTCATCATATACACGGCGAGGTTAGCAGCATATAGACTGAAATGCCAAGGCGAATGGAGGAATGGGTACCGAGGACACTCAGGTCTGAAATTCCTCCAGGAACGCCCATTCGTCTTAAAAGAAGACAGAATCACGAAAACAAAACAAGTGGTTAAGTCTTTTTCTGTCCACATCCCTGAAAGGAAGGACACGCAAAAAGCTCCTGAACAGGCCAAATACCGACATTTGGTATACTGACGGTTGGGGTGCTAACGGCCGCTTTGGGGCGGGAATCTTTTGTCATAAATTAAATCACAGGGAAAGTATATCCATAGGCAATATGGCAACGGTTTTTCAAGCTGAGGTGTTAGCCATCCCCAGATCTGCGAAAATAGGAATCTCGAAAGGGACAAATAACTTTTAATCTGCTGCGACAGTAAGGCAGCTATACAAGCTCTTGCCAAATACACTATGGATACCTTGCTGATCAGGGAATACGTGCAGGAACTAAACACGTTAGAAGGTAACAACGAGGTTACATTAATGTGGGTACCAGGCCACCAAGGCATATCTGGAAATGAAATAGCGGACGAACTCGCCAAAAGAGGCACCTTAGAGGGCCCACCTGAACAGGTTGTAGAAGTTCCATTCGCTTTCGGCAAAGACAAGATCATGGGATGGTTGGACAAGGAACACCAACGCTCTTGGACTTCAGGAGCGGGGTGTCGTCATGCCAAACTCCTTATGAAACAAGCTACGACAGGCAGAACAAAGGAACTCCTGTCGATGTCAAAACCAAGGCTACGCCTGCGTATAGGACTCCTTACGAGACAGGTGGCATTACAAGCTCATTTATATAACCTCAAACTGGCTGAGCGGAAAACATGTCGACTGTGCGAGGAAGAAAGGAAGGACGGCATTCACGTTTTGTGCGAATGTCCTGCACTAATGGTTAAAAGATACAGATACTGGGGTCAACTATTCTGTGAACCCAAAGATCTACAAGAGGTCAGGGGGAGTAGCCTATGTCTTTTGGCAGAAAATGTCGGACTAGAACTACGACCCTGATTTTTTAGATCTAGGTGACATTAGGGACTTAAGGTACCACCCACTCTTCTTACTACTACTACTACTACTACTATGCAAATTGTTTAACGAATTCGACCAGTTTTTGCACATATACTACTGTCAAATGTCAGCTTTAAACTGACTCTAAGTATGACTCTATGCGACTGCTCAATACTTTTTCGACAACCCTTTATTATTACAAATCCTAACTATACCTTTTTAAGTGGAATGCAAAATTATATAAATCAAAAAGAAAACCAAAGCGGTAGAGAATATTGGAAACATCATAAAAATTTCATGAAAGAAAACTCTCCAACTTATTTCTTGAAATTAACGAGTTGTATTACACAGCACAGCTCCTCAAAAAAAAATTATTACTTTTTCAAACTGGATCAAATAAATTAGAAGCAGATTAATTTAATTTGTCGACGAAGCGACGAAGCTGATTCGTTTTCTTTTAATTATGTCTCACTTGTAATTACAGCAAGAATTCACTCAAAACTGAAATTATTTCAGGAAGGTTGCCATCTAGTTTAACAAGTATAGGAGTGGTGCCTTTTAACCTTGTTAGTTGGAATATCATTGAGTGAATGTAATGGTTACTTTATTTAATTAATAATAACATATAGTAAAACTATTATATACAGTCTGTCAAGTAAGAACGTGTCCGCGATAATTCATTTTGGTAGATGCGATTTCAGCGATTCAACAAAAAATCGGTAGAGGGAACCTTTGTCTACGACGCATTTTAGTAAAAGTATCAGTAATTCGGAACGTTCGTCGAAATCATGTAAAATCCAAAATGAGTCACATATCTTCGCGTCGGTTTGAGAAAGTCTTTTTTTGGTCCCATTCAAAGGGGACTAAACTGACACATTCAGCGTGTGTCGACGAATTGCCAAAAGGTGGCTCAGTTGGCAAAGTCGAACAACGAATCCTGTCTTTGTTTTCACGGGACCCAAAATTGACGCTGCATCAAGAAGCGGCAAAATTAAGAAAATCGGGCTTGAATGTGTCTCATGTGACTATTCGATAACATCTTCGTGATCATGACGACAAATTCCGAAGCACATTAAAGAAACCTTTGCTGGCGGCTCGCATCGGCCCATGATAAGATACTAGACTAGCCCTCACAATCGTCGGACGCCAACCTTATTGAAAACGTTTGGTCTCTTGTAAAGAGAAAGCTTAGAGAAAAGACTCTGAGGACTTTGACTCAGTTGCGCGAGATTCGAAAAATTTGCAGAGTGTGCAGAAAATCCCGTCGACAGCATGCTTCGAAGATGTCATGCGATTATTGATTCAGGAGGCGATTGGACAACTTATTAAGGCAATTGCGTGGTTGTTAGCACACTAAAGAATACATTGATGGCAAAAAATGTTTTTGAAACACATTTTTTCAAGAATACGGGCGGTCTTTACTTGACAAACTGTAATGATGCAACCTCTAATCAAATGCGCGTAAGTAGTAGTAAAAATGTGTCCTATAAGCGTCCTCTCCCATGTTTATAAGATGTTCACAGAAATATTGACAAAACTTTTGACCTCAAAACTAGACTTCTACCAAATACCCGATCAATCCGGCAGGCTATGGTGTCAATGATTACAGTCAAAAGACTGTTAAGTTAATTGTGAAAAAGTGTTGTCGAATATAACACGCCTTTAATTTTTAGCTTCGTGGACTATGAGAAGGCCTTTGACTCAGTGAATCAGAATATGTTAAGACATATCTATTGTCAGGCAATATCAACAGTTAAATTACATAGGGAAATAAACAAATTCCGAGTCGGAAGAGGTGTACGTCAGGGTGACACTCTTTTCCCAAAGTTGTTTATCACCCTTCTGGAATACATGTTTAAAAATCTGAATTGGAGCAACATGGGCATAAATGTAAGTGGAAAAATGCTGAATAATTTAAAATTTGTCTGGTACTTGTGTTTTTTTTTTTTTACTTTCTTTTACCAAAAGAACTATACATATATACACTCGTAAAGAATGCTCTCTCAGGAAATACGAGGGCCACTTTTGAGACATAACATAAGAGCTTTAACCAACAATACGTGATACCAAACACGGTCGAGTGCCTTGGATATATCAAATTCTACCGTCCGAGATTCTTCAAAGTGTTCAACTGCGTTATTCCAAACATGTTTTACTCCATTTAGAAGATCTCTGTTAATCTTTGCTTACGAAAACCATATTGATGGTCAATAATAATATTGAATCCTATGTTTTAGAAGATGCTGATTTGGTAGCCATTTAAATAATTTTTGATATTACGAAAGCACTGCAAATGGTCGCTAGTTGTTTGGCAAGGTCTTCTTGCCTTTCTTGGTACTGGCTGAACCGTAATGCATTTTCAGCAGCAAGGAAATATTCCATTTCTGTAGGATAGCTTAAGTCTATAGAAAACTGATGTTAGTTCACACGCCCATTTTTTGAGTTCTATAGCAGATATTTCATCAGCCTTATAATGGTTTTGGTGTATCATCATATATCAGTCCTTAGCTTCCACTGCTGGACACAGGCCTCCCTTAATCTTTTCCAGTTAAACTCGTCTTGGGCTTTTTGGATCCAGTTTCCTGGTACTCTTCTCAGATCATCTGTTCATCTGGTGAGAGGTCTTCTTCTATTCCTACACGCTTCTTGTCCAGGTCGCCATTCCAACACCTTTTTAGTCCATTTGATATCTGGCGTTCTGGCTAGATGACCGGCCCCATTCCATTTTAAAGATAGAACTTTCTCAACTGCATCTACCACTCTCGATCGGTTCCTAATTTCTTTATTTGGGACTTTATCTGGAAGAGACAAATCCAACATTGACAGCTCCATTGCCGCTTGAGTTACCTTTATCTTATTTATTGTCTTCTTTGTCAAAGTTAGAGTTTCTGCTCTATAAGTAAGCACAGGTAAACACGCATTTGTTAAAGATCTTTCGTTTAAGGCAAATGGGTACGCCTGATTTCAGCGTTTCTCGTAGTTTGCCAAATGCGGCCCAAGCTAGAGTGACCCTCCGTTGTAGTTCATGAGTCTGATTATCTCTGCTCAACTTATTTTCATGTTCCATAGGTACCGGGTTGACACTCCTCTATGATCCCGATAGAGGATAGGTCTACTTCTGCCCACGCGAGCCATGGTATTTCTTCCAACTCCCATTACTGGAGGAAATGCCATGTTCTTAACCCATAGATCCTACCTCAAAATCCTTTTTTATCCTTCCTTATTCTATCCCTCCTACCACTCCGCATTGGCCTGCATGGTAGGAAATTGGGCATTACTCCTCCTTATGACTACGACTTCTGATGTATAACCGCATAAAAATACGTTTCATGATAAGCTGTATGATAACATTTTTTTTTATGGGTCTAGCACACGTGCTACTGGGAAGTCCCTAAAGCGCTTAAGGAGCTGCATGTCTGCGGAAAAAGCGATTCACGTTGTTCTTGAATCGCTGTAAATTGTACTCGGTAGGAAAGACAGCGCTGGGCAAAATATTGCAAAGGGATGATGTTCTCCAAATAAAAGACTGCTTGAAAAGCGTTGTACGCAGAGTAACAAGCTAAACCTCATACTGATGTGAAGTATTAGCGCGACGTCTATTTTTAATATGCACCGCTTTGGGAGGAATTAAGCGGACTACATCCTTCGAACACTTTCCATGAAAATACTTGTAGAAACAGACTCAAGTCGCTAAC
>CM032453.1:31892089-31907964 GCA_019049505.1 Pachyrhynchus sulphureomaculatus | reverse complement strand
ATATATATATATATATATATATATATATATATATATATATATATATAATATATATATATATATATATATATATATATATATATATATATATATATATATATATATATATATATATATATATATATATATATATATATTATATATTTATATATATATATATATATATATATATATATATATATATATATATATATATATATATATATATATATATATATATATATATATATATATATATATATATATATATATATATATTTATATATATATATATATATATATATATATATATATATATATATATATATATATATATATATATATATATATATATATATATATATATATATATATATGTATATATATATATATATATATATATATATATATATATATATATATATATATATTTATATATATATATATATATATATATATATATATATATATATATATATGTATATAATGCAACGTCTCTCTGTCTGTCTGTCCGTTCGTTAGTATGCTTATCATTCGAGAACCACTTATCCGATTTACGTGTTTTTTTTTTAAATTTATATGTTGTATATATTTTGTACTATTGAATCTATGATACATATGTATTACATTACATTACATGATACGTATCCCATCTATAAACAGAAAAAATGGATTAATATTTGATTAAAACAAAAAATATTCAAATCTATTTTTACAAATAATATAATTTATTCAAAATCATTTGCCTTTTACACTAAAACAAGCTCAAATAATGTTAAAAATGTTGTACGAAACTATTAATCTATTTTTAATTTCTTTAGTGACACCACATGTGGACAAATTATTTTTAGACCAGTATTTATATTGTTGGTTTGAGCTACCTCTATATTGTGAATTAACTGTATGAAAATTGATTATTAATAATTGATGCAGCTGGAATCTTTGAAAGAGTATAAAACTTATTTATAGTATTTGGCACTGTTACATTTTATATAATAAATTTCGCAAAAAGATACGTTTAACCTAAATTTTATACAATTTTCGATATATGTTTAGTATTAAATACCTAAGCCGAGGGCTTGTGGGAAAATGATTGACAGTGCATCAAAAGATATAAAATTAAAAATTGCAAAAAAAAATCGATTTTCAAGTAAAACTGCACCCTTAAACCCCTAATTCCTAATTTTTTTTTGCCAGGCAGTTATTACGCTATAGGTGCCCCTCAATTAGGGTTCTATTTTCTTCAAAAATACTAAATGATATAAAATACTTATATGGAACTAAAGCTTTGACTATTTTAGTTAGATAAGAAATCGTAGTTTTTAGGATTAGACCATGTCAATTTGGAAATGGCTTTCCGATGTTTCGCTTACGAGTATAGTAAACATTTTTAGACATCTTAACTCTTCGAGATTAGAACAGTGGATGTGCTCAAAGCAAGCCAGGCATTTATATGTAACCTGTGTTCTCTGAAACGTGACCCGATGTAATGACATTTTCAGGTTAGGTTCTATTAATATTATTAGGAAGTTTGTAAATTTCTATTTGTTCCCTAATTAGCAAGAAATTTTGTGTCTCGTTACAAGGAGAATATGGCGTACAGAATCATCATCATCAATATTAGCTTATTCCATCCATACTCGGATGTATGTCTCCCCAAGTTGTCTCCACTGAGCTCTGTTGTTTGCTTCTTGTATTCAATCGTGTTCCACTAATCTTTTCATGTCATCCGTCCACCTTATCTATGGTCTACCTCTGCATCTTTTATGTTCTCTAGGCCTCCATTCAACCATATGGCGTGTCCATCTGTTATCATTCATCCTTTTAATATGCTCAGTCCAATTCCAACTACAGAATGGTTATGTTTAAATACAGCTTATTATACAATTTTTTTTCTTTTCGATTCATCTTTTATATTCCTTAAATCTAGTGAATGTGGATCTTCCGATTTCTCCTACATACATTTCACCGCACGAACCACCTTCTGTTTGTAAATGAATTGTGTCTTTTGGTGAATTCAGACCCTGCCTAGTTTTCTTCCAAGTATTGCAAATTATGCTTATATCGAATATTTTAAATAATTTGGTTACTTTGTCTGTAGTACCATCTATGTAGAATAAGCAAAGAGAGAACGGGCTTAAAATCCCATGTAAATTCTTATGGAGCTCCATTTTGCATTTTTTGGTGCCATTTTTGAGCCTTTTTCGCCATAAAACCCCTACTATCAAGCCCAAATTTACCCAATTGTCTACTATATAAAGACCTTTGAACACCTATTTTCACCACTTCTTATGTAATAAGGACTTTTTGCTGTCTTTTTTTTTTCAGGATTTAAGACCATTTTGACGCTCATTTAGACCTTTTGGACACATTTTTCCCCCTTTTTTTCAATAAAAACACCCCTATTATTACAAATAAGGACCTTTTGGACACATTTTTCACCATTTTTCACCCCCTTTTTCAATAAAAACACTCCTATTATTACTAATAAGGACCTTTTGGACACATTTTTCACCATTTTTCACCTCCCTTTTTCTATAAAAACACCCCTATTATTACGAATAAGGACCTTTTGGACACATTTTCACCATCTTTCACCCGCCTTTTTCAATAAAAACACCCCTATCATTACGAATAGGCACCTTTTAGAGACTCCTTTAGGCCAAAAGGCCTATGCACAATGTACTGGTGGATTTTTATTAATATCTTCTCCGAACGCCGGTTTCTAAAGCGATTAACAAAACGTTTAATTATCAAAGTGATATGAACTATATAAATGAATGTGCAATTTCGAAAGAAGTTACGTCTTAAAATTTTCAGATTTTTCATAAATTATTATTATTTTTTTATGGGCATAGCACATGTGTTGCGGAGAAATTCTTGAAGCGATACAGGACGACGCGCTTGCGGAAGAAGCGATTCACGTTGATATTGAATCGCTGCAACTTGCGGTGGAAAACACAGTTCTGTACAAATCATTCAAAAGAAATGAGATTCTCCAGAGGAGAGACTGCTTGAAAAGGCTTGTACGATGAGTGACAAGCTGACGTATACAATGCTCTGGAAGGGATTAAGAGGGGACTACAGCCATCTTACAGTTTTAATGGAAGTATTAGTAGAATAGACTCAAGTCGTCAACCGCCCTTCGATGTTCCAAATAATCTAGGTTTCCATTGTGTTCTGGGTCTCCAATCAGGTTAACAGCTCTCTCTTGAATATAATCCAACAAGTGCAGTATATGTTTGGGAGCAGAGCTCCAAACATAGCAGCAATATTTCATCACTGATCGAATCTGAGCTTTGGACATAATTAGAAGTTTTGAAGTATAAAACTCTCTAGTTTGAAATAATATTTCCAGCTTTTGAGAAGCTCTCTTTGCTATACATGCAACATTTTCATGCCAGGGATTTTGTTTCCTAGTTAAAGCTGAGCAAGCTAAGTGACGATGCCAGAAGAATGGAGTTATTGCAGCGTTAAATTATATTTATCACCTCAAGATAGAATTTCTTCCAGGTCTTTGTTAAGTTGAGTAGCTTCCTGGTGTCTGCAAGTAGCCAATGTTCGAGCATTCAAATTACAAAATAAGTGTCAAATGCAAAGCTATAGATTGAATTCCTAGCCCTTTCCAGCAGATCGTCAATGCAAAGCAGAAAGAAAGTATGAGACAATATGGAGCCTTATGTCCTACCAGCGGTGACTGTGAAGGTATTAGCAAGAAACCCGTTAACTTTCACTCATAAAGCATTCTCTCTAAGGAAATACGAAGGCCATATACAAAACTGTTCAGATATACCATAAAAGCCATATAGCCAACAATAAATGGCGTTGTTCGAAACATATGTGACATAGAAGATGCTGATGGATACCTTTTTCTATAAATTTTGATGTTATTCAAAACATTGCGACTGGTCGGTTGTTGTTTGGCGAGATCTTCATGCGTTTTTTGGGTATCGGCTGAACTGTAGCGCATTTCCAGCAGGAAGGAAATATTCCCTTTCTAGGTTAGACTGAAAAGTCTACAGAAAACTGATGTTAGTTCGCTAACGCATTTTTTGGGTATTAGGGCAGGTATTCCATCAGTGCCAGAAGCTTTTTTGGTGTCTAACTTCAATTAAAAGTCGTCTTATTCACTAAAAATTTTTAAGTTAAAAGTTTTCATTAATGGGTACTTTCAACTCAGAACTTTTAAGTAATAATCGTTACAATATATAAGAACTGTTTTAGCCATTATCATAAAAAATAACCGCCAAAATTTGTTTTTTTTTACCCAATTCTAGACCGTACTTCAAATTATAAAACTATAAAAAACAGGCCAAGTGCAAGTCAGACTTGCGCGATGAGTGTTCCGTAGGTTGATTGCTTTTAAAATACAAAATTTTTGTTACGGAGGTAAAAAATGATCAATGACCTAACAAAACTCACCCGAAATGAGTTTTTAGCAAAGTTTGTTGAAAACTGATGACCTTAAGATTTTTGTTTTTTTTTTTATATACAAGATAAATTATTATTCTCTCTCTCGTAATCATTGTCGTTCAATCTACACCCTGTGGATAATATTTTAGAATTTTTTCAAAATTTTTTGATCAGTACTTCTCAAGTTAAGGGGGGACAGCGATTTTTCACAATTTTTTTTTAAATAATACAAAGAAAAGTGTGCATTCTTTATATTTTTGAACTCGTGTTTTCACAAGCTTTCACTTGACACCCCACTCGATGACCTGGTTAAAAAGTTTTTTTTCGCTCCCGATTTCACCCCTCAAAACTAACCCTTTAAGTCAAAATTTAACTTCCAAACCAAGACGGCAATTCCTTTATTAGTGCCAAATTTCAACTTTCTACGTCAAATAGTTTCGGAGAGAATCGGTTGTGACAGACAGAGGGACAGACGGACAGATGTACATACAGACAGACAGACGGACAGACACCGAAGTGATCTTATAAGTGTTCCGTATGGAACACTAAAAAATAGGATAGAAAAGAATTATTCTAACATTGGCGAAGTTGGCTATGCACGTTTGACATTAACGTATATTGACCATGGCATTTGTTTATGTTAAGAACTTTAATAGTAACAAGTGTTGATATTAAACTGCTTCTCTCAGGCAGTAAAAACCCTAATATATGCGAAATATTAATTAAAATGGTTACAATAGAAGCAAACAAACAATGGATATATACAAGACTTCATAAAAGCAAAAAATCCCTTGTAGTTATATATTCTTAAATGTGCAGACACCATCGATTACAAATTAACTATCCAAATGCCGAAATTGCCATCCTGGGCGACTTTAATATCCACAACATCAACTGGCTTAAATATTCAAATACTACCGACGAACAAGGTCGTGAAGCCGAATCGTTTTCAATCAGTTGTGGCTTAACTCAGCTTATTGACGAACCAACACGGATCCCTGATCGAGACGGAGAGTTCGCCAGTCTTCTTGATCTGATTTTTTTAACCACCAATCCGGAGTTTTACACGGTCAGCGTAAATCCGCCGTTAGGTTCTTCCGACCATAAACTACTTTCGACATCGAGTATTCTACAAATCAATGACAGAGAGGCGCCTAAACCGCGCAAAATTTGGCACTACAAGTCCGCTAAATGGGAAGATCTCATGTAATATTTTCGAACTTTCCCTTGGTTAGACGTTTGTTTTCGATCCGACGACCCATCTGACTGCGCCAGGGAGGTTTCCGATGTTATTTTGGCCAGTATGGAGGCTTACATCCCTTTTTCGAAGAAATGCCCTTCCAACGGTAAGCCTTGGTTTGACCGGAAATGCAAAAAAGCTGTTGCTTCTAAACATCTTGCATACCGACAATGGCGTGAAAATCCTAACACCATAAATCGTAACACATTTGTTCGTGACAGGAACAGATGCAAAGAAATTATCGACGAAACCAAGGAAGTATACAATCAACGGATTGGAAACAAACTTCTCGCTTGTCCCGAAATTCCAGGTCCTTTTGGTCGGTCGCTAAGGCAGTTAGTCAAAATTTCACCAAATCCACCATACCACCACTCACACGGCCAGATAATTCTATTGTAACGACACCTGTTGAGAAAGCGAACTTGTTGGCTGAACTCTTTGCTTCACATTTTACTGTCGACTTCCAAGGAAAAACACCACCTACTATTCCCATAGTGCAGTCAAGGATGCCCGATGTTGTCTTCAGACAGCGTATCATAAAGCGTATTCTGATGAAGCTAGACACCAAAAAGGCTTCTGGCGCTGACGAAATACCTGCCATAGTTCTTAAAAACTGTGCGAGGGAACTAACACCAGTTTTCTGTAGACTTTTCAACCTAATCCTACAGAAAGGGAATATTTCTTTCCTGCTGGAAATGTGCTACAGTTCAGCCGATACCTAAAAAAGGCAAGAAGACCTTGCCAAATAACTACTCACCAATCACACTGCTTTCAATAATATCGAAAGTCATGGAAAAGGCTATCAATCAGCATCTTCTAAAATATCTTGAAGGATTCAACATTATTAGCGATCACCAATATGGCTTTCGTAAAAATAGATCAACAGGAGATCTTCTGACTTATGTAACACATGTTTGGAACAATACAATTGAACACTTTGGAGAATCTCGAGCGGTTGCTCTTGACATATCCAAGGCATTTGACCGTGTTTGGCACGATGGGCTGTTGGCTAAGCTACGTTCTTATGGTATGACTGAAAAGTTCTGTTTGTGGCTCTCATGTTTCTTCAGAGACCGTTTTTTATGAGTGGCAGTCGACGGATTTCTTTCTAACACCTTCACTATCAACGTCGGTGTACCCCAGGGCTCCATAGTGTCTCCTACTCTCTTTCTCATTTACATTAACGATCTGCTGGAAAAAAGAGAATCCAATCTACAGCTTTGCAGATGACAGTACACTTATCTCTTCATTCACTCTAAACGATCGGACATCGGCTACTCAGACGAATATCCTCAGACAGCAGGAAGTCACTCAACTTAACAAAGATCTGGGAGAAATTCTATCTTGGAGTGACAGTAACCCAGTGGAATTTAACGCTGCAAAAACCCAGGCGGCAGTTTTTTCTAAAAAAGTTGAAGTTGCTGAACCCGACATACTTATGTCCTGGCATGAACATGTTGAAAGCATAGCAAGGAGAGCTTCTCAAAAGTTGGGAATATTATTTCGAGCCAGAAAGCTTTACACTCCACAACAACTGTTAATTCTTTACAAAGCTCAAATTCGACCAACTATGGAATACTGCTCCCATGTTTGGAGCTCCGCTCCCAAACGTTCACTGCATTTTGTTGGATTCTATTTAGAGAAGAGCTGTTCGTCTGATTGGAGACCCGGAGCTAACCGTCGGCCTTGATTCGCTGGAACATCGAAGAACGGTTGGCGACTTAAGCCTATTCTACAAGTACTTTCATGGAAAGTGTTCGAAGGATGTGGCCCGCTTGATTCCTTCCAGAGCGGTGCATGTTAGAGGTACACGTCGCGCTAATTCTTCACATCCGTATGAGGTTCAGCTTGTTACCCTGCGTACAACGCTTTTCAAGCAGTCTTTTATATGGAGAACATCATCCCTTTGGAATAATTTACCTAGGACTGTGTTTCCCACCGAGTACAATCTACAGCGATTTAAGAACAACGTGAATCGCTTTCTCCGCACACGTGTCGCTCCTGTAGCGCTACAGGGAGCACGTGTGCTAACCCATAAAAAAAAAATTCTTAAAAATGTATTTAAACTAGAGATTCTTCTTTGCCTTCCATAAAGTTTTGTCTATTGCCGTTGTGCTTATCTCTTGTTATAATCATTTTTAATATGTATTTCGTTTAATTTATAAGTATTGTATCAGCGACTTGTTGTACAATATTGTATTAATGACGTCCACGTGGAAGTAGAACAATGTTATACTAGCTAGAATAAATAATGGGGCAAACATTTAGTTGGACTCGGAAATAACTATTGCAGGTTCAAGAATATTTCACCAATTTTGTAAAAATATTCGAGAAACTTAGAATTCAGACCATTACTGTTTTAACTTTACCACAGAATATTGCTAATGGAGTCTAATTGCACGGTCATTTATAAAAACAGAACAAAAACCGTGAGCTCTTTGTACAAGTGAATAAGGATTTTCATCATTAATCAGTAGATACAATTGACAATGCTTTTTTGAGCGAAAACTGTAATCCATTACACTCCCTTTCTGGCCGACAAAGGGAATATTATTCCCTCTCTACTTCGATGTACTAATGAATAATAAAAAAGTCTATTCTACTAATAAAAATGAGAAATAAACTAATATCTTTAAAACGACGCCTTACAAAAAATTGCTTGGTTGTCAAATTACTATCATTGTTCGCAATCTTTTTATACGATTTTTTTCTTGCAATAAATGATTGAAAGTAGTTATAGTTTCTCGCTCAAAAGAGACATAGACCTAAAGTTACCTATAAAAAAATGTCATAGGTATATGACAACCAGGGCCCATCAAATTTTCAAATAAAATTTTAATCTAAACAGTTTCAATGGAGCGGAGACTCAATTAGAGATAATCCCAGATCAGGGAGACTAGTTGAGATAAGAAGTCAGAGTTCTTCAGGCTTGTTGAAGATTTGCCGGTAACAGATCGGCGACTGAAGATCCCAGTACTGGGATCCAGAAGCTGGTGTATCCGAAACAGCAGTTTTTAAGACTGTGCACAAAGATTAAGTGATAAAAAAACTTTCTGAATGATGAATCCCCAAACTGCTTACATCAGAGCAGAAACTGGTATTTTTAATTTAATTTTTTCCTCCTCTGAAATGTTTACCTATAAATTATAAGGTTTCAAAAGTGTTTATTATTTTAACCAAAATTCTTATAACAATAATGAAAATATATAAATTTTATCAGGCTCTACCCCTTTTATCTCTTTGTCCTAAAGCAATATTTCACAAAATTATAGATTCCCACCCCTACCTCAAGTATTATATATGTAGCAATTTTACAGTTACTGTGGCAACAGACCGACAGAACGACAGACAAATAGAAAGACCAACGGACATACTTAACTATTTTTTTTCATGATCTAGGTATCATCGCTGGATGATTATTACTCAAATACAACAGTTTTCTCTAGCAAGGGCAGTAAAACCAATCCTTTGTTACGTCTATCTTCCCGAACGCTACTTATATTTTGTTTCATTCTCATAATAAAAAGCGGACTGAAGTGCAATTTTTTATTTTCTATTTTCTTGTGTAACGTATTATACATAATATATGTATATATATTATGTATATATATATATATATATATATATATATATATATATATATATATATATATATATATAAACAACTACGGAACATTTTATTTAAAAGTTACATCATTATTATAAAAATAAAGGGTGTTTTTTATAGAGGTGTAGAACTTTGAAATTGAATAAAACAAAGATGAATTTTTTAAATTGACATGAAATGTACTTTATTCGAAAGATAATCTTCTGGCATTATAATTTAAATATGACTTCTGGCATATGACCGCCACGGCTGGCTCGGACGTAGTCTAATCTGGAGGTCCAATTTTCGATGACTTTTTCCAACATTTGTGGCCGTATATCGGCAATAACGCGGCGAATGTTGTCCTCCAAGTGGTCAATCGTTTCGGGCTTATCAGCGTAGACTAGCGACTTCACATATCCCCACAGAAAATAGTCTAGCGGCGTTAAATCGCACCGTCCGAAACGTGAAACTATGCGGTTACCAAACGTTTTCCTTCAATAAATCAATTGTGGCACGAGCTGTGTGACATGTTGCGCCGTCTTGTTGAAACCACAGCTCCTGCACATCATGGTTTTTCAATTGATGAACGAAAAAGTCAGTAATCATGGCTCTATAGCGCTCACCATTGACTGTAACGTTCTGACCAGCATCGTTTTTTAAAGAAGTACGGACCAATGATTCCACCAGCCCATAAAGCACACCAGTCAGTTTTTTTCTGGATGTATCGGAGTCTCAACATACACTTGAGGATTATCATCACTCCAAATATGGCAGTTTTGTTTATTGACGTATCCATTCAAACAAAAGTAAGCTTCATCGCTAAACAAAATTCGCTGATGAAAATCGGGATCAACGGCAATCTTGTTTTGGGCCCATTCACCGAATCTACGCCTTACTAGGTGATCGTGTGGCTTCAATTGTTGCACGAATTGGATTTTGTAAGCACACAAACCAAGATCTTTCCGCAAAATCTTCCATAAAGTGGATGGACACATATCCAATTCATGTGCACGATGGCGGATAGACTGATTCGGGTCTTCCTCTACGCTACGCTTTACAGCAGCAATGACTTCTTCTGTATGCACTGTACGACGTCTCTGTGGATGTGTATTATCATTTAGAGTAAACGTGGTGCGAAAACGTTCCATAGTTAATCGAATTAATTGCTCTGATGGACGATTATGTTGACTGTAAAATGGACGTAGTGCGCGATACGTATTTCAAACAGAACCATGATTTTCAAAATAAATTTGCACAATTTGGAAGCGTTATTCAGGCGTCAGTCTATTCATGTTGAAATGCCAAACCAAACTAAACATAAATCACTTGACAGCTGACAAAATGGCCGTCAGTTAAAAAAGTGTTGCCAACTTAAAGTTTTATACCTCTATAAAAAACAACCTTTATAAACAAAACTAATGTCAAAAAAGTCTCCATATACTCAAGACTGAAAAAAACACATTATAATCAGCCGCATTTTATCAAGCTATCTAGGGCTCGCTAAACTCAAAACAAATGAATAATTTGCTAGTAATTTTGCAGCGGGTTTTCAAAGTAGTATTAAAAATGAGAGAGAGAAATTTTGAAATTCCATTTCAAGTTCCAAAGATCATAACTGATTTGTGGAAAGATGGAAAATCGTACAGAAATATAGGAAAAATTGTTTAAAAAATCGCATGCTACTGTTCAGTATATTGTAAACCAGTATAAATTAACGGGTTCCTATAAAATTCGACCACGCTCCGGTCATCCCAAGAAACTGACACCACGTGAAGAGGCCAGTATTGTTTAAACAAATAATTACAGATCCCAAGAAAAGTGCACCAAAATTAAAAGAAGTACGAGCACTATTTTCGAAAAATGTTGTTCACAAATAGTGAGAAATTGTTTACATAGGGCTGGCTATAAGGGATGTACAGCCAGGAAGAAGCCTTTAATTTCGGAATCTAAACGCAAAAGGCAGTTAGCTTTTGCTAGGGAATACGTTACTAAAATTCCTAATTTTTGGGAATCCGTAATCTTTAGTGATGTAACTAAAAGTAACCTTTTTGGGTCTGATGGCAGAACTAAAGTTTGGAGAAAGAACAATACCGCATCCGATATGGATGATCCATAATGTGCGGTAGCAGCTTCATACACCTCCGCAATCACCCGATGTTAACCCCATCGAGCATTTATGGGACGAACTTAAACGGCGCGTTCGCAAATATAATGTTTCAAATAGAGAAGAATTAAAAACATATTGAACGAATGAGAAAACTTGCCAGTAGAAGTTACTAGAAAGCTGGTTACAAGCATAACAAAAAGGTTACAGGAGATTATCAAGGCCAACGGCGGTCCCACTAAATATTAGTTTAAAGGAAGTTGTTTTCCGTTAAATTCCGTCAAATTATTATTGGTAATTGTTAAGTGTATGGGGACTTTTTTGATATTAATTAATTTTGTTTACATTTTTATAACAATGTTGAAACTTCTAAATAAAATGTTCCGTGGTTGTTTTTAATACTAATCCTCGTCGATTAATTTCAAACATTAATTTAAACATGTTTTCTCATAGTTCCAATTAATTAGTTAAACATATAACAGAAAAATAATGTAGAAAGCAGGTGGTTTATGGATATATGGATATATAAATATATAATATATATATATATATATATATATATATATATATATATATATATATATATTATATATATATATATATATATATATATACATATAGAGTGATAGTAAGGAATGTTGGATCTGCACAAATTCCTGATGTATCAATGGATGAAAATAATGAACTCCCTACAACATATGCACAACTACAAAGAACCAGGGGACGATGAAATAACTATAGAATAAAATGATAAGGTATGGAGGGGCACTGATAATACAATCTCTTCAAGCTCTATGTAACACGTGTCTTCTAAAAGGGAAAATACCAACTACCTTGGGTAAACGCCTTAATTGTACTTATTTTTAAAAGGGGAACAAATTTAAATTGGAGAATTACCCTGTTATCAGTAAACTCGTCAGCCTGTTATCGGTAGTAAAACAAAATCCTTACTAGAGTCATAATAGGGATTTAGACCGGGATACAGCACTTTGGGCTCTCTTTAAACAATTAGATTACTAGTGGAAAAAGCAAATGTATATAAGGTCACCTTGTGGATAGCAATGGTTGACTACGAAAAAGCATTTGATTCGGTCGAGATATGGACAGTCCTTAACGCCTTAAGTAACAACAGAGCCATGAAAGATACACAACTCTTCTTGAATACATATATAAAAATGTAACATCCTTAATAATGCCTGAAGAAAAAAACAAGTAAAACCAAAATAAAAAGAGGAATTAGACAGAGCGACTCGACATCCCCAAAGCTATTCACGTTTACTCTAGAAGACCTTTTCAATTCGTTAAAGGGAGGAAATAAAGGAATACTAATGGACGTGAACGATTAAATTACTTAAGGTTCGCAGATGATGTCACTCTGATCGCCAACATAAAAGAAGAATTACAAGAAATTCTAATAGAATTAAATAACAACTCTCGAGAGATTGGTCTAAAAATAAACTTCACCAAATCCAAATATTTGAACAACGAAACTGAAGACAACAGCCAGGAACTGTTAAGAGAAAATAAAAGAACAGGAAAGGTATAAACATTCATATATTTAATATAAAAATCGAATAATTTAAAGGCTGACTAAGATAGAAGAGTCTGGTTAGCTTGGTCTTCGTTCAGAAGGTTACAATCCACGTTTAAATTACAATACAATAAAAGCCAGAGTGTTCGATCAATATGTACTACATGTATTAACATATGGCACTGAAACGTGAGCTTTAAACACAAGTATAACAATATAAACTCCAGGTAACCCAAAGAGCAATGGAGAGGAGGATGTTAAATATTAGACTTCAAGATCATATTCCTAACATTGAGATACGAAAAAGATCAAGAGTGACAGATCTAATACAACGAATATGCACATATATTAAAGGGGAATTGGGCTGGGCATATCGCAAGATGAATACGCCGTATAGTTGAATGAAGGCCTAGAGAATAAAGATGCAGAGATAGACCACAGACGAGATGAACGGACGACATAAAAAGATTAACGTGACAAGATTGGATGCAAAAAGCAAACAACAGAGATCAGTAGAGACAGCTTGAAGAGGCTTACATCCGACTATGGATGGAATAACCTAATGATGATGATAACACAGGGCCACAAAAAAATATTTTTGTTTTGGTGCCTGGGATTTTAGAGCTGATTTTTAACTATATTTGGGACGCTAAATCTATACATGCAATCCGTTTTTCTCTATCAGCTCTACTTTTTTAGATACATCAACTTATCTACCAATGTGGTTTTTATTCAGTATATTCATTTATGAGAGTTCTAAAATTATTATATATTCATTAATGTAGGTACAATGGTTTTATTGTCAGTCTGTAATTGAGTAAATTCCAGGTAAATCTATAAATAGTGGAACCATTGCCTATCAGGTACCTGAACTGACCCTTTTAATCACCTAACTCGGGTAAGTCTCGTCAGTTTGTGCGTTCTTACTAATGAGAGTAGATCGAATTCGGCGTGTTATTTTATGTTAAGAAAAGAGTATTTTTGTGTTATTGAACAGAATTAAAATGAGTTCAGGTTCCAGTTCAAGAAGAAGTTGTGTAAATCAACCTGATGTGTTTTGCTATATATGCGGAGAATACATGTTTCAACAAAACAGACAAACTATTACTGACTTTGTAAAGCGAGCGTATCTTGGATACTTTGGAGTTAAGCTTGGTGATCAGGACAAAACGTGGGCCCCGCATCTCGTATGTAAAACTTGTACAGAGCATTTACGGCAGTGGACCACCGGGAAAAGAAAATGTCTAAAATTCGGCGTACCAATGATTTGGAGAGAACCAAAAAACCACTACAATGATTGTTATTTCTGTTTAGTAAATACTAATGGAATCAATCGAAATAACCGCAGTAAGTGGACTTATCCCAATTTAGACTCGGCAATACGCCCTATCCCGCACTCAGATGAAATACCGATTCCAACATTTCATCAGCTACCACATATCTCTGATGACGAATATTTTCCCTCTGATCGCTCTTCTGATGCTAATAAAAGTTCTGATGCTAATGAAACTAACAGTGACTATGAGGGGACGTCATCAGTTCCTCAACGCTTCAATCAAAATGAATTAAATGATCTCACCAGGGATCTCAATTTATCGACAAAAAGCTTCTGAAGTACTGGCTTCTAGGTTGAACGACAAAAATTTACTGGAACAAGGAACCAAAATTACCTTTTTACCGTACAAGAGAAAAAGATCTGCTACCATTCTTTTCTCAAAAGACAATCTTGTATTTTGTCACGAAATTAGGGGACTCATGAAAGAAATGGGACTTTCTGAATATATTCCAGATGATTGGCGCCTATTTATTGACAGTTCAAAGCGAAGTTTAAAATGTGTCCTTCTACATAATGGGAATAAATATGGTTCAATACCACTAGCTCACTCAACGAAACTGAAAGAAGAATATAATACCATAGCTTTGGTCTTGCAGAAGATAAAGTATTACGAACATCAATGGATGATTTGTGTAGACTTAAAAATGGTAAACTTTCTTCTTGGGCAGCAAAGTGGTTACACGAAATATCCGTGTTGTTTCTTGTGCCTCTGGGATAGTAGGGACAAAACACACCACTGGGTTAGAAAAGATTGGCCTCAGAGAGAAAACATGGACGTTGGGGAAAAGAATGTCATTAACGACGCTTTGGTTGAAAGAGAAAAAATCATACTTCCTCCGTTACATATAAAGTTGGGCTTAATGAAGCAATTTGTAAAGGCTCTTGATAAGAATGGGTCTTGTTTTGCATATATAGGGGTAAAAATGCATCAGTTGAGCACAGAAAAACTCAAAGCAGGGATATTTGACGGCCCACAAATAAGACAATTAATTAAGGATCCTGCCTTCATAAATTCAATGAATCAAGTTGAACGAGAAGCTTGGACATCATTTGTTGCAGTTGTAGAAAATTTTCTAGGCAAACATAAAGCTCAAAACTATGTTGAAATGGTTAATAAGATGCTTAATAGTTTCAAATCCTTAGGGTGCAATATGAGTATTAAAATACACTATTTACACAGCCACTTACACCGTTTTCCAGAAAATTTAGGAGACATGATGTGAGGAACAAGGTGAAAGATTTCACCAAGATATTAAAGTTATGGAGGACCACTACCAAGGAAGATGGGACATGTACATGATGGCAGATTACTGCTGGAGTTTAAAAAGGGACTGTTTAAAAAAACATTCAAGAATGTCGCGGAAAAGAAGCTTTCCAAGTGTTGAGTGACTATTTCATTTCTTCAATGTTTTTTTTTTTGTTTGTAAGTACGACATAATATTGTATTTTGTATAACTAAAATAAAAATTTCGTATCTACTTTTGTTTACTACACTTACGGATTTGAGTCACAATAATGTAACTTATATTTCTTTAAAATTGTATATCTTAAAAATTTGAGCTTCTAGGTACAAACGAATACGTTATTTGAATTCAGGACATCAAATTGATATAGAATCAGCTCAAAAGACCTCGACACCAAAACAGCTGTTCCCCTGTGTAATATATATATATATATATATAT